>JAEIFT010000072.1:600000-983132 GCA_018904225.1 Lordiphosa mommai
TCCTAAGATATCTCGCTATTAGCATTTAAAGCAGCATTGCTAAAATTAGGGTTATCTCCTAAGAATATAAATTTTACTAGTAGTGAAAAATTGTAAATTGAAATGAAGTGCATCGTATGTAGAGTTGATAAGACTCAGAGCTAAATGCAAGCAAATTTTTGTGGGCCTTCCCAAAGTAAAATTTTCTCAATTTGTATACAAGGGTATATTAAAATTGGTGTTATTTTTGTAAAGCATAGAAGTAAGCATCACCGACCCCATAAACTATATATATTCTTGATAAGCATGACGAGCTGAGTCGATAAAGCCATGCCTGTCTGTGCGTCCGTCTGACCGTCCGACTTTCTGTTCCTATGCTATCTGCTCCCTTAGATTTGAAGATATCTTGAACAAACTTTGCAAAATATCTGAAAATTTGAAGTTCAAATACATATAGGCTGCACATTTGTTGGAACCAGTCACATCGGACGGCTATAGCATGTAGTTGACATGGGAAAGAATGGTACAAATACTAGCTCTTGTGGGAAAATCATTTTTGTTTTTAATGGTTTCATTTTCAATCTTGGCATTTATCAATTGAATAAGCATCCACATAATTCTGCCTTATGTGATTAAAATCGGAAAACTTTATCCAAGGCTGTCATACAACCGATAGGCCTGAAAATAGGTTCCAGTGAAAAAAACTTGTTTATTTGAATAGTAGCGTCTTTATAATTGTTAATCGTTAATATTATCTACTTTGACATAATTTTCCCAAGTTTGATCAGTCCCGGATAAATATATCGCCTCCTAGCTTGGTCAGCCAAATGGTTACAGAAAGTACAGTCATCTGTTGGTCAGCTTGAGAAATCACTCAAATAGCCTTGTTCTAATCGAAATTTAAATATTTGATTGAAAATCAGGAAACAACTCTGCTTAAATGAACTAACGAAACTGCAAGGCTATATAATAGAACTGGCGAAACATCGATACATTGATAATTTTTTCTCTCTCATCATCTTTTATACCCTTGTAGGGGGTATTATAATTTTGTCCAGATGTTTGTAACGCATATATATATTTCTGATTCAGCGTGATGAGCTGAGTTGAAATAGACATGTTCGTCTGTCCGATGTCGGCTTCTATTCAAATTCCTCCCTCAGTTTAAAAAGCTATCTGGATAAAACTTGGCACATACAGGCCTGTTTCGGTTTTCACTAAAGTGAATTCTAATGTGGTACCTGATCACTTTTCTAATAAGCGATCAAGGTCGTCGGTATTAAGCCATCAATTTTAAATTACTTTCAATTTGACAAACTCGACGTAAAATGCTTTAAGCCGATTCACTCAATCAATTTACAACAGCACATGTACCACATTCAAATTCGAACATTTTTGTCGAAAGTGAAAACACGACAAGCCCTTAAAGTCTTCTTTTCTATATACGCTGCACTTGCTTAGAAACCAACCAAATCCGACCGATACACAAAGGTCCCAATATCGATTTTGTTTTTGGCATAAAGCCTAATTATAAAAATATCAGCACGAAATTTGGATTAAACGACTTGCAAAGAATCGTTGAATTTAGACCATTATTTTATATAACTGCCATATATCGTATCTTGACCTGAAATTCGGTTTTCAAGCTTATTTTAAACTTGAAAGGTGTTCTACCAAATTTGTTATAATTTAAACGATCGGGCCTACAAGCATTAATTTGTGTACCCTTGCAGAGGGTATATTAAAATTCTGCTGATGTTTGTAACGTGTAGAAGAAAACATTTCCGACCCCATAAAGTATATATATTCTTGATCAGCATCAATAGCCGAATCGATCTAGCCCTGATAGTCTGTCCGTCCGTTCGTCTGTTTCTATGCTATCTCCTCACTCAAGCTATCTTGACCAAACTTTTCATTTGTCCAAATTGGCCGGATCGGATGACTGTATAATATGCCATTGGAACGATCGGTCCAAAAACTAGTTTTTATGAGAAAACTTTTTTGTTTTCCATCGTATTGTCACCAATCTTGTATTGTATGTATTAGTCTTAAATGCTTCCACAATATTCTGGAAAAATATTTTAAAAATTGAATGACTATACCATATAGCTGCCATAGAAACGGTCGGTCAGAAAACAAAATCTAGTGTAAAATTTTTTTGTGTTTTCCATCGGTAATCTGTAAAATTTTTATAACGATTGTATAACATATTGTATTAGAGGAGATATTAAAAGTTTAACTTCGGTCATAGTTATTTTTATTTAAAACTTTTTCACAGTTGTGAAGTATGTAAAGCTTCCCTCCCATTTTCTTGAGCAAAAATTAAAAGACACACGAGCCAAGAGATTAAGAGAAGCTCTTCTCGGCCCTTAGGGGTTGTAACAGCCAATTTTACATTTATTATTATTACATAATACTGCTTTCCCTGAGCAAATGGTAGATCGAATTCGGGCAGGGTCGACCTTAACTTACGCTTTGGATTTTAATCAATTTCAGGAGGACACTCATCAGAAAATTTAATAACCCAAAAGAGAGCAGAAAAGAGAGAAGAAAAATAACAATTAAACTATCAAATGTACATATGTATAGCTTAAGGCTCTAGCCATAGCTCCATAGTTCGTATGTAGTTTTTACAACACATAGGAACTGTTTGTAAATAAATAAATAAATAAAAGACCAGAAACAAGATGTTTTGGAGAAATCTCTTTAATTATAAAGATAGTTTCAAAGTTCCGGGTGTTGGACAGCATCCCTTCCCTTATGGGCTTATAACCTTTTACAGCTTGAATAGCAAGATTTGAACAGGCCAAAATCTGCATATAGGAAAATAAATTGTTATCTAAGACTTTTATAAGATCATGATTGGCCTGACTGATATTTTTTATTAATTTTTATTGTACATGGATACTTAATTCTTGAGGGCTTAACATATTTTAATTTTTCCAATCAAAGTTTGTGTTTGATTTCGAATAATCCGCATTTTGCAGTAAAGCCCGCAAGAACCTTTGTAAGAACTATTCGGTGAGTTATGTTTTTTTTTAGAGTTTGTGTTTTTGTCCTCTCCTCATGAATCACCGAAACAAAATTCAAACAATTTTATATGAGATGTCGCATCTAGGAACTGTATATTCTATGGTAAGAAAAAAATTAACGAGTCCTCAATTCGGCTAACGGTTTCTCATTTAAGTTTTTTACCTAATTATCTCTCTTTAAAAAAATCATAAAATGTTTGCTCTTAAAGATTTGATAAGGATAGAATAACACATTAAATAATTAGGAACAATTTGTGGTACAATTTGTCGTTTATGGCGAATTGTCGTTGGTGCGAGCGAGTCAGAGTAACATTGATTTTCCCAGGTTTTATTTTGATTAAGCTTCAACGAAAGTTTCAAATTTACAAATAATTGCGACCATAATTGTTTGCTAAAATTGAATGTGTCATTCCTAAACATTTTGTATTTTCGGATTCTAAACAAACAGTTATAATTATTTTCTTGCCTTGTTTTGTTGATAACATTAAATATTTCTAATAAGAATTCATGATTTTTTGCAAGAATAAGTCATAATAAGCGTCGTCATTCTTTTTACAATTTACATGACAGCTTTTATTCTGAATAACCTTTCGGTGCAAGCTGACAAGTTGATGACAAAAATGCTTTCAACACCTTTGGCAAATAAATGTCTCTGTCCGACTGTCTATAACTGAATCAGCACCAGGAGGGTATTGTTTTTCTCCCCTCCGCCCAATGAAGGCAACTAAAAAATGCTTTTCTTTCTATTTTTATTGAAAGAACAACAACAAGAGCGACAGCAGCATGGAATGATGAGGATATATATGTATACATTTAGTATATTTACCTTTTTGATTTCATAAATCCCCACAAGAGCAAACAAAATGTGGCCGCTATGCTATAAAGTTGATTTTCGTTTTTTATGCACTTTGACTAAGATTGGTTGATAATTTATTTTAATTTCTGCTTCATTAAAGTTGATTTCATTTCAATTAATATTTCGAATTCCGTGGCTTCAACTAATTAGTCACTCAACAAAATGTGGTTGGTTTCTTGTTTGTGCTTATCTTGAATTCGAATTCTTGAATTGTGACTCTATGCATAAATTTGGCGCATTTGGAATTATTATATTTCTTTGAATTTTATTTCCTTAAATTAAACTCGTTTTTTTGTTGTTTTGATTTGTTATTGATGAAAAGGAAAACACGCGAAAAGCCTCGAGGAACAGATTTTCCAAAACGTGCGAGCCGCGTGTGTCATACAGAAGGCTGTGCGAGTGTGTGAGGCCGGCTGCTAAAAATATCTATGAGTACGCGCGATGTGTATCTGTATCCAATAACCCGAGTACAAAAATACACGGCAAACGTTCTTTGGAGTAAAGTGCGTTTGGCGACCGCTTGCTGCGCTTGTCCGCTGTGCACTGATCACAGTTGAACGTCAATGTCGTCCACCGGCGAACACACTTGGCTTTGACTCCGTTAGCCAGACTTATTCTGAGGCGGCCCACACACGGACCTGCTGCATTGAGCGTGCGGTGCGCTATTGAAACGATCAATGAATGAAATGCCGCTTTAAAAAACGTATCTTACAGATACAAGATACTGGCGACCAATAAACCGAGAAACCCACTGCTACGCCAACACAACGTCATTGAGAAACCAGTTCTCTCTCGGTTCTCGCTCTCCTCTCCCACTCAATTTGTGTGGGTGCTTTTTGCGTTGGCCGCAGATCAGGTCTTCGCGGTCTCCGACTGGGGAGTCTCTTGAGTGAGTTTTGGTATGTCGAATTTTCGTTTTCGTTTCGAGTCTTGAGTGTGGCTATGTGTGTGTGTGTGCAGTGTGTGGCTCTCTGTTGAGTGCACTGAGATTTGTTTGAATGATCTAATATTGCCAGGCAGTTATTTATTTAAATTTATTGCTAATTTTTTATTTATGCTGCTTGTTGTTGCTGCTGCTGCTTCAGCGTTTGACATTCATTTATATAAGTCGAAAAGAATTGTTAAAGTTTACTTATAGATGTAGACAATGTTTGGAGATATCTTCTGTTATGTTTTTGAACTTCATTTATGGCGTTTGAACTTTTCACAGCAAATATGAACCACGATGATCGCATAGTTAGTTATTTTTCAATTATATCTGATCAATGATAAATTGACAGTTTTAAGGTCATTTCAGATTGAAGGTCAGGCTTAAATTTGTAATACTTCTTAACTATTTAAAACCTGTAAATGATAGAACTACATCTAAAGGTTTTTGGTTGCGAATTACTTATATTGAAATGAAAGCTTACTTTTCTTATGTTTTTAAGATTTTTTGTTTTAAGACCATTTTACTTTTGACCATCATTTGGGCAGCTGCAGAATTCTACGATCGTAAAACTCACCCGACCTTATCGTCAAAAAACTGGACCAAGTGCTTTTTAAAAGCCTTAATATATGGACGAAGACGTCAAGGACCAAGCGACACCACAAGTCAAAGCAAATAGCAACCCCCGCCCAACCGACCGAGGGTCGCAGTCGCTTAACGAACGACACGTGAAACACGAGAAGGCAAAGCTAACTTCGACTGTGTCGAAGTTTTAATACACTTGCAAAAGTTCACTCCAACTGATTTAATCGGTAGAACATATGTAGGATATAGATATCAGATATTTATAAACTCATAATCATTGAGAATCAAATTTGATTGAAATTTCTCTTACTAAAACACATTTTCCGACCGATCGGTATTATCATAGCTATATGCTATAGTCATCCGATTTTGATCAATTTTTCCAGAATAATGTGGAAGCATATAAAACTAATAAATAAAAAGATTGGTGACGCTACGATGGAAAACAAAAAAGTTTTTCTCACTAAGACTTATTTTCCGACTGATCGATCCTATGGCAGCTATAAGATACAGTCATCCGATCCAAGAAGGTCAAGTTTATGCAATCTTAGTTCATGATTGACAGAATCATAAGCAGGAAAATGATTTACCTTTCAAAGAATTTGAAAGAGATCGAAACAAATGATAATCTGAAGGTGCAAAGGCGAAGCGTGAATGTTGAATGTGACATAAATTCCCTATCCAGCTCCGATAATTTTTGACGAGTGACCAAAGATGTATGCAATCGAGCGTTGATATGATGTAAAATTACACTATAGCGATTGGATAGTCCGGAATGCTTCTATTTCATTTGTTTTTTCAATTCGGATAGCTGACGACAGAACACATCCGAATTAATGGTTTCATGCCGTGGCAGTAGCTCAAAGTGGAATAATACCGGCTTATTTCTCTTTGATCGCTTTCCTATAAAGTATGCGGTACCGAAACAAATTTAGATCTCCCAGATATTTAAGGTGGTTTCGTGCTGTTGAATGTGATACATAAATCATTTTTGGCAATATCAAGTGTTAAATATGGACGGACTTTATTAGTCATTGTTATGATTTAATTGTCATCAGCTTCCAAAGAGCGGCCACTGCGTAGTGCAGAACAGATTTTTGCATCGGTACCGTATACGTCGCATACTTTCATTCGATTCCGAAGTAAAGTAACTATTCCTATTCCGAAGTAAAGTAACTAAATATGGGCATTTCCACCAAAATGTCCACCGAGGCTAAAAAACTAAAAGTTCTTGAAATTTCTCTGTTTATTCATATTATGGTAAAGAATCATTCAAATTTAACTAATTTAATTAAAGTGAACATATGTTCATTAACCTCAATGAGTATATCGACAGCAAAGTTGCAAAAGTGCATATTCTTTTTTTTTTGCCATTTTAAATTGCATGCTTTATTTGTTATTATCTTCTTTAAGAAAGATCATACATAATAAAGAGTATTCTTCAAAATGTCTCTTACATCATAATTTATCTAAAAAAAAAAGCAAAGGGACCAATGCAATCGCGATTAACTGAAAAATTTTTGATTTTCTTTAGTCCATTTTTCAATGTCCCGTTCGATACCGAAAAAGAACATTAGTTATCAGTGTGTCACAAATTGAAGAAGTGAATGCATGGAAAGTTTAGCACAAACAGATTTTTTGATAAGCAATTTAATAAAAAAAAATCCCAATTGCTAAACATTTTTTTGTTATATTTTAATGTCGTTCAAAGTTGGTCCCGTTCGCGTCCGTAAGGGTAAAGTTTAGTTGTTAAAAATTAATTCATTCTAATATTTTTTTGTGTTTTGTGCAAAAAACATTTCAATGGAATTGTAGAGACTCGAGCAACATCGGGAATATTGCTAGTTATTGATTATAGTTAAAATGCATAAGTATATACATAATCATACCCACTTGAATCATATTGGAAAAAATGTCCCGTTCGCAATGTCCCGTTACGAATCAGATTATTATTTATTTAAAAAGAAAAGTACTGAAGATTTTTGAACCAACTTAAAACCATTTTAAAGTACCATTCATGCATAAGATTCTAAAACATTTTGGGTTTTAGAAATGCGTCAGGTTTCGTTAAGTTCTGGCTATATGTAGGTGGCCCCGAAAACAACTTCTGTTTTTGTCCCGTTCAAATCGCTTCTTATTTTGCAATTATTTTGGAATCAGTATTTCACCTGTTATTCGCTTTAGCACTATTTATAGTGCTACTCAATACCTTCATTATAAAGTAAAAAACGAATTGAAAATGCCTTTTATTTTGCCTTTTTTTTACTTTATGTCGTACGAACGTCCGCGTTCGACATCATGGAAATGCCCATATGAGCAAATTGCTCACTGTTGCTTTTCATATTAAATTTTCTGTAGCTTCTTTAAATTTTTATCGATATTAGCTTAGACTTGGAGCTTTCAAACGATACTAAGCTATTCGGCCCTAACCAATATGCTTGATTATTCCTTATAGGCGACTGATCCGCTGAACCGATCTTCATGAAATTTTCTCAGAATGTTTATGTTGATCATGAAAGTACCATATATGACACTAGATCGACTTGGTTTATGATGCTGATTAAGAATATATATTCTTAATGGGTTTAGAAATACTTTCCTCTGCATTTTTACATTGGCGAGAACTAAGTATACTCATTTTGAGAGCAACCAAAGTATGTATGAAGACTTATAAGTATGCCGAATGTATCAAGATTGTTTCCGGCACTTTCCATTCTCCAAATTTAATTAACTAGTTAACTTCTAAAAATGTAAAGGGATCGAGGTATTATAGGGATACTCTTAAAATGCATAAAACTAATGCACTGTTACGTGACCTAAGTAAAACTTTTCAATTAATTTCACATTAAGTATCGAGTAAATCAGCCTCGGTCGATTTTATCTTAAGATTTACTTTTTAAAACTGGTTCATAATTGGCTGCAAATTTTCTTTCAATGGTCAGATTGAACTAGGCTGGAAACCATTTCGGACGCCTTAAACAAACTTAAATATAAGAACCCAAAACCCATTCCGAACCGGTGCAGATTTTTTTAAGAATGGTTCTAACTCTGTAATATGTTGCTTAACCCAAGGTCTAACTGTGTTAAATGTATGTAGTTAATATAGTTTCTGTCCTAGTTATCATGAAGGAAGAAATGTAAATATCATTTGCATGCAGAAGAAGGAAGCAGTTAGGCAAAGTCGAAACTTTGTAGTGGTAGTGTGATGTATGGGTATGCTTTGTTTAGCCGTCCATTGTAAATGCAAATGATAAATGATTTCAACAGTGTTAATCCCCCGTTTTTGTATAATTCATCAGTAGCTTTACTATGTCATTCATAAATAATCCACAACTGATTCATATGCCTCTCACCCACACACCTCTGAAGCCAAATTCAAAGACAATTTCTAAGCGGCCGTCACTTATGCAAATTAAAAATGAAAATGCGTACAAAATTAATTAGACAACAACACGCCAAAAACATCATCAAACAACTTAATCGCTCAGCATTTCCGTTGACTCTGGCCAATTCCACTCAAATAGTTGACTTAGCCAGCTTCCACTTCCACCTCGTCAATCAGACACAGTGCAGGTGGTTCGCGTGGGTGCAGCATTTCGAGTGTATTTCCGCTTGAAAGTGGCCATAACAATATATAATTGTAATAAAAAAAATTTACGTAAAATATAAATAAAATCAACGTTGAGTCAAGGCACCCACACAACCCCGGCTGGTAACCAGCGCCAACGCAAAACGAGAAACAAATTCGAAGGCAAGAAGCTTGGCCCAGAGCGATGCTCACAATTAGCCAACGTCTCGTAGTCTGAGAGAGTTTGGCTTTCTCACCGCTTTCCCAAAGGCTGGCCATAAATGGCTCGAGATATACTTCCTAAGCGGGATCAGAGACCACACCAGACACCGGACCAGGCGCTTTGAGAGAGCTGACTGAATCGTCGTTCAGTACCCCCGACTTTGTGACCATATTAAGGCAAATGTGATTTGCAAAGCTGGTAATTAAAAGCCATAGCAAGTAGAAAACTTAAAAGGTAGAAAAAACCTTAGAACATTTGCATAAGCAATTGGCGGGCAGAGATGACGAAAAATGTGGCTTGGGGTGTAAATAAAGTCGTTGATTAATTAAGGGAAGGGACATAAATTATTTTGTACTAACTTTGAGCTGTGACTTGAGTTGTGACTAAAGATAGATAACATCCATTTCTATTTGTAGCAGAGTTAAGTCTTTTGTGGGACCAGTTTGCTCAGACACTATTTAGTGATTCTGTTTAATGTTCCCAAATAACACAGGGCAACAGTGTTTTTGGTGCAGCCCTATCTTTAACTGATTATATAAGAATGGAGTGCATCAGCTCTTGTTTCCACGATATGATGGAAAAACGGAATTCTAGTAAATTTTGCCCTCTCGAATTTCTTGTGGTTACAATAGGCATTAACTTCTGAATTTATCTGGCCTATTCGACAGAGCACATATCAATGCTTGGGTAAAAAATCAATGACTTCTTTTCACATCAAGGGAAAAATGCGTGGTCAACGATTTTCGTCGCCAGAAGATGCTGTTGAAGAGTTCAAAAACCATGTTTTGGAGGTGTCTCAATCGGAGTGTAAAAAGTGCTTCGACAATTGGTTGAGGGCATGCATTCAGTGTATAAATCATTCTGGAGAATACTTTGAAAAAAAAAAAACCATAAAACCATTAGTGATCAGAAATATTCACGTTTTTATTATTAGGCCAGAAATATATATAGCAACCTACTTATGCAATCGTCACTAGGTACAGCATTTAAAATGGTGGAAAACAAACAAAACACATTTTTCGATGCTGGTTAATACGAACTCCAAATTTTTTTCCAAAAGCAGGGAACATTATCTCGGAATTGCGAAGTGTCATAGCAAAGAAAAATGGCTTAATTAATTAATATAAAACGAGAAGGCAAAGCTAACTTCGACTGTGCCAAAGTTTTAATACACTTGAAAAAGTTTACTCCAACTGATTTAACCGGTAAAATATATATAGGATATAGATATTTAAAATTTTTAAATCATTGATAATTTAAATTTCATACCATTAAAAAAAACTTTTCTTAGTTAAACACATTTTCCGACAGATCGGTCCTATGGCAGCTATATGCTATAGACATCCGATTTTGATAAATTTTTTCTAAGTTATGTAAAAGCATATAAAACTAATATATACCAAGTTTGGGGACGCTACGATAGAAAACAAAAAAGTTTTTCTCACTAGAAGTTGTTTTTTGACCGACCGTTTCTATGGGAGCTATATAATATAGTCATCCGATTTTGATACATTTTTCTTGTATTATGTGAAAGCATATAAAATTAACATATACTAAGTTTAGTAACGCTACGATGGAAAACAAAAAGTTGTTCTCACAAGAACTAGTTCTTAGACCGATCGTTCCTACGGCAGCTATATGATATAGTCATCCGATCCGGCCGGTTCCGACATATTAGTTGCGTGCAGTGAAAAGAAGACTCTGTGCGAAATTTCAGCTCGATAGCTTTAAGACTGAGAGACTAGTTCGCTTAGAAACAGACAGACGGACAGACGGACGGACGGACAAGCGGAAATGAATTCAGCTCGTCGTCCTGATCAAGAATATATATAGTTTATTGGGTCGGAAATGAATATTTCTATGCGTTACAAACTTCTGGACAAAATTAATATACACTTTTCAAGTGTATAACGAGAAGGTAAAGCTAACTTCGACTATGCCGAAGTTTTAATACACTTGCAAAAGTTCACTCCAACTAATTTATCCGGTAGAATATATATAGGATATAGATATCAGATATTTAAGATTCAATAACATTGAGAAATTTGATCACGCTTCCATAAAAAACAAGAGCGTAAGTTAAAGTCGGCCCTGCTCGACTTCGATATACCCGTTACTCATGGTTTATTCAAGAATATTTTATTAGATTACAACATGCCCAAATTGTGGGAGATATGAGGTATTTTTCAAATGCGGGGGCGGCAACTCTATTATCGTTCATCTCATCGGGAAATTATGTATGGCGGATCGATAAGTAATGATGTTTAAAATATATTTCTAGAAGGTTCGAACAATCCTTATTCAAAATAGTGGGAGATATGAGGAATTGTTCAAATTGCGGGGGTGGCAACTCTACTATCGTTCATCTCATCGGGAAATGATGTATTGCGGATCGATAGATAATGATGATTAAAATATATGTCTAGAAGGTTCGAACAATCTATCTTCAAAATTGTGGGAGATGTGAGGTATTTTTCAAATTGCGGGGGTGGCAACTCTGCTATCGTTCATCTGATCGGAAAATGATGTATGGCGGATCGATAGGTAATGATGAACAGAATATATGTCTAGAAGGTTAGTACAATCTATTTTCAAAATTGTGAAAGATATGACGTTTTTTTCATATTGCGGGGGCGGGAGGGGGCGTGGCAAAAATTTGAAACAAACTTGATCTGCGTGCAGACAATACAAGTCTACACTGAAAAAATGGTAGCTCTAGCTCTTATAGTCTCTGAAATCTAGGTGTTCATACGGACGGACGGACAGACGGACATTTTTATATCAACTCGGCTGTTGATGCTGATCAAGAATATATATACTTTATGGGGTCGGAGATGTGACCTTCTGCCTGTTACATAGATTTGCACGAACTTAGTATAACCTTTTTACTCTACGAGTAACGGGTATAAAAACGTAAGGAAATATATGATTCGACGCTTATATGATGTCCCATGCAAAAAAAATCCGAAAATGTAACAGTTTAAGCGAACAATAATCTCACAACTTCATTAAATATTTTTCTTCACAACTTCATTAAATATTTTTCTGAAACTAAAACGATTGCTTAACAAAGTAGACATATCGGAATGGTGGAAAAAAAATGCAACAACATTTCCAGATCTATATATGATCTATATAATGAATCCTCGCAGGAGTCGCTTGGATAATCAAACTCAAAATGCTATTATGCTATTAAGATCTAATTACAATTTGAATTGGGAACGACAAATACATAGCTTTAAAAGTATATACGTTGGCAATTGTTTCAGTTAAGAATTCTATGTAAAAAATGATAAGAAATTCAAGGATTTAATAGAAACTGATTAAGCTCGACTTTGAAATGGTGGAAAATACTTTTGAATATTAAAATTGAGCTAAGTTCTTTTACTTTATAAATAGGAAATCAAAATGGATCGTTTTTATCAGCCATATGGCTCACAGTGATTTGTCAATATTTTTTAACCGTAACCGTAACCCGAACGAAAAAGGGTTAATAGCCGTAGCCCGTACCCTAAGCTTTATTCCATAACCGTAATCGTAACCGTAACCCGAAAAAAACGTCCGGCAATAACAGTAACCGTAACCTATATTCGTTTCGGTTTTAATCTCTGGATTTTCCTCAGAATTGAGGTACGGGCCAGAATAACATTAATTCTGCGTCGATTGCAACTTCGCTGATCAAAATCTGTTCAGTGGGCTCTCGCAATCATGGCTACAGGGTCAAAACAAGTAAGAAAGTCGGTCAAGCCCGACTGTAATATACTCTGTACCTGATTGTATATAACTAATAGCTTTAAAGTGTGGGGTCACACAATCTGTGCAAGTGCTGCCCATCACGATTACGGGCAAACAAACATCCCTAAAAGGTTCAAACAATCTGTCTTAAAAATTGTGGAAGATATTCGATTTTGTTCAAATTGTGGGGGTGGCAACTCTACCATCGTTTATCTGATCGGAAAACAATGTATGGGAGCTCGATTAGTAACGGCGAGTAGAATATATGTCTAGGAGATTGGATCAACCTAACTCCAAAATTGCGGGATATTTGAGGTGTTTTTCAAATTGCGGGGGTGGCAGCTCTACTATCGTTCATCTGATCGGAAAACGATGTATGGGGGCTCGATAGGTAATGATGACTAGAATATATGTCTAGAAGGTTCAAACAACCTAACTCCAAAATATCGGGATATTTGAGGTGTTTTTCAAATTGCGGGGGTGGCAACTCTACTATCGTTCATCTGATCGGAAAACGATGTATGCTCGATAGATAATGATGAGTAGAATATATGTCTAGAAGGTTCAAACAACCTAACTCCAAAATTGCGGGATATTTGAGGTGTTTTTCAAATTGCGGGGGTGGCAACTCTACTATCGTTCATCTGATCGGAAAACAATGTATGGTGGCTCGATAAGTAATGATGAGTAGAATATATGTCTAGAAGGTTCGAACAACCTAACTCCAAAATTGCGGGATATTTGAGGTGCTTTTCAAATTGCGAGGGTGGCAACTCTACTATCGTTCATCTGATCGGAAAACAATGTATGGGGGCTCGATAAGTAATGATGAGTAGAATAAATGTCTAGAAGGTTCGATCAACCTAACTCCAAAATTGAGGGATACTTGAGGTGTTTTTCAAATTGCGGGGGTGGCAACTCTACTATCGTTCATCTGATCGGAAAACGATGTATGGGGGCTCGATAGGTAATGATGAGTAGAATATATGTCTAGAAGGTTCCAACAACCCAACTCCAAAATTGTGGAAGATAGGAAGTTTTTTTCAATTTGCGGGGGAGGCAGGGGGCGTGGCAAAAAAAAAAAACTTGATCTGCCTGCAAGCATAAGAAATATATGTTCCATACACCTCAAATCTCTATCTCTTACCATCTCTGAGATCTCAGCGTTCATACGGACAGACGGACAGACGGACATGTCTATATCGACTCGGCTGTTGATACTGATCAAGAATATATATACTTTATAGGGTCGGAGATGCTTCCTTCTGGCTGTTACACACATTTGCACAAACCCAATATACTCTTTGTACCTTCGGTACAGAGTATAAAAACGTGGTTTCAAGAAAAACGTGCTTAAAGTTTTGAACTACTTATAAAATATTCACTTTAGCGAGAACATTGTTGGCTATATTTGCTGAACTAATTTGTTTTTTAAAAAATAGTTTGAAGGGGATGAAAGGGGAATGTCCAAGCTATAATAATATTGAAAAACAAAAAAGTTAAAAAAAAAAAATCGAAGGTAATAGATAGTTATTTTGATATTCTGTATTAAGCTAAGCACCCAGAAATAATTAGTAAATGAAATATGAAACACATTTTCAATTTGTACCTTTAAAATAGTAGTTAAAAAAATCAACTCTAATGCATCTGAAGATATTGCTTTAGAAAGATGAAATTTTGACACAATACATTCAAGAACCCATAGAAAAAACATGTAAAAAAATGTTTCACTCCAACCTAGTATACAGTCCTCTCCATACCAGAGCCATGTCATCACCGAAACTTGATCATAAAACAAACATTCAAATGTGACGTTTGTTTTGTTAATTATGGCTAGCTGGCGCATGTTCTTGTCTTTGGAGTTTTGGCAAACAGATTAAGTTGTCAGCAAATTATGGCCAAAAAACCGTTGGCTAATTCATAAATGTATGTTTTTATATAAAATATAGTCGGAATATATCCTATTGTCTAGCAATTTGAGACCCGTGGCGGCAAAGCAAAACCCACTACTTCGCACGCAAATCAAATTAATGTTGCATGCGTTATTTTTTCTAGCCCCCGATGACCTTGCGCCATGAAGCAAACAAAATTATAATCAAATTTAACTGTTGTCATCATGATTTATTTGCTTAAGAACAAAACACAACAACGTTGACGAACCGACGGACAGACAAATAAATGAACGTTCGTCAGTGCCTGGGTCGATCTGGTCTGGTCCGAGCTTGAGTATATCGGAGCAAACACTTATGAGTGATGGCGAGTGTATGTCGTCATGCAACTTGTTTTGCCTGCAGGAATCAGTCAGTTAATTACAATTGACTGTAAGCACAATTGTTTCATAACCAAATCAACTGACAACGATCAGATGTGTCTTTGAAAGCGGCTTAGCAATTTCAAATTAGAACCCGAACGCCAACAACTTGAACAGAAAACAAAGCAAACAAAAGCAACGAGAAACTGAAACTGAAACTAGAAAACAATACAATGAGAGCATGATATCAACAAAACTGAATCAAAATAGATTTGAACTCATCTTGAAAAAACAGAGAATTATGGAGAACTAAAAATAAAAAAAATATTCGAATCAGTTCAAATTTATTGTTATCACTGTACAGTGTACACACTTCATTTACATATGTATCTATTGATTTTATTAACGCCCGCGTCTCTAACCTCGCCAATGGCCAAAACTTCAACAAGAAAGCAAGAAAAATAAATAATCATTTCAAATTGTGGGGGTGGCGCCTACCAAAACCGAAATACTTATACTACTTAAATGGCCTCCAAAAGCACAAAAATTCGCACGAGTATTTAACACCAACCGGAATGACAGCCGCAACAACAACAACAAGCATTTAAAAAACAGAAACAACAATAAAAAGCAAATAATAATAATAATAGTCTGACTTGGCAATCAATTTGAAATTGAAACGCGCTTTTATGGCGGTGGGTAGGTGTTTTCTTATTGTGACCACCAAAGCGTGTAGGCTCCATCTCCATCCACTTCATGTAGGGAGCTGGCCACAAAAATTGAGGCTTATTACTTGAGGGAAACCGAAGGCAACAGTTGTGCTTGACAAATAAAAACTCTTTAAGATGTGACATTTTATTTGCATTTGATGGGATTTTTATGTACCTAACTGCAAATGCATAACAACATCAAACGTATTGAGTGATTAATCAGCCGAAAAATTGAGACTAGGCCAAAGCATTTTAATGCGTATCGCCTGCAAATGATCAAGAATAATTCGAATTTAAAGAAGTGAAGGGGAAAATGAGATGAATTTAAAAAATAGAAGGCTAACATCGGCTCCGCCGATGTTTTAAATACCCTTGCAGTTTTTGAATGACGCTACCATTGATAACAAAAAAGTATTTCTCACTAGAAATAGTTTTTTGACAGACCGTTTATATGGCAGCAATATGCTATAGTCATCCGATTTTGATAAAATTTTCCAAAAATGTGTGAAAGCATATAAAACTAATATATATCAAGATTGGTAACGCTACGATGGAAAACAAAAAAGTTTTTCTCACTAGAACTAGTTTTTTGACTGACCGTTTATATGGCAGCTATATGCTATAGTCATCCGATTTTGATAAATTTTTCCAAAAATGTGTGAAAGCATATAAAACTAATATATACCACGATTGGTAACGCTACGATGGAAAACAAAAAAGTTTTTCTTACTAGAACTAGTTTTTTGACAGACCGTTTATATGGCAGCTATATGCTATAGTCATCCGATTTTGATAAATTTTTCCAAAAATGTGTGAAAGCATATAAAACTAATATATACCAAGATTGGTGACGCTACGATGGAAAACAAAAAAGTTTTTCTCATTAGAACTTGTTTTTGGACCGATCGTTCCTATGGCAGCTATATGATATAGTCATCCGATCCGGCCGATTCCGACAAATGTGCAGCGTATTTGTATTTAAAGACTTTTTGCAAAGTTTGGTCAAGATAGCTTCAAAACTGAGGGAGGAGATAGCATAGAAACAGACGGACAGACGGACGGACGGACGGACGGACGGACGGACGGACAGACGGACAAACGGAAATAAACTCAGCTCGTCATGCTGATCAAGAATATATATACTTTATATGGTCGGAAATGCTTCCTTCACTGCGTTACAAACATCGTGACAATTTTAATATACCCTCTGCAAGGGTATAACGAGAAGGCAAAGCTAACTTCGACTGTGCCGAAGTTTTAATACACTTGAAAACGTTTACTCCAACTGATTTAACCGGTAAAATATATAAAGGATATAGATATCAAATATTTAAAAAATTTTAAATCATTGATAAGAAAGATTTGATACCATAAAAGAACTTTTCTTAGTAAACCACATTTTCCGACCGATCGGTCCTATGGCAGCTATATGCTATAGTCATCCGATTTTGATAAATTTTTTCGAAATTGTGTAAAAGCATATAAAACTAATATATACCAAGATTAAGGACGTTACGATAAAAAACAAAAAAGTTTTCCTCACTAGAACTAGTTTTTATACCGACCGTTTATATGGCAGCTATATGCTATAGTCTTCCGATTTTGATCAATTTTTCCAGAATTACGCGGAAGCATATAAAACTGATACAAACCATGATTGGTGAAGCTACGATGGAAAACTAAAAAGTTTTTCTCACTAGAACTAGTTTTTCGACCGACCCTTTATATTACAGCTATATGATATAGTCATCCGATTTTGATAAATTTTTCCAGAATTATGTGGAAGCATATAAAACTAACATATACCAAGATTAGTGACGCTACGATGGGAAACAAAAAAGTTTTTCTAACTAGAACTAGTTCTTAGACCGATCATTCCTATGGCAGCTATATGATATAGTCATCCGATTTTTATAAATTTTTCCAGAATTATGTGGATACATATAAAACTAACATATACCAAGATAAATGACGCTACGATGGAAAACAAAAAAGTTTTTCTCACTAAAACATATTATCCGACCGATCGTTCCTATGGCAGCTATATGATATAGTCATCCGATCCGGCCGGTTCCGACATATTAGTTGCGTGCAGTAAAAAGAAGACTCTGTGCAAAATTTCAGCTCGATAGCTTTAAAACTGAGAGACTAGTTCGCGTAGAAACAGACAGACGGACAGACGGACAGACAGACGGACGGACGGACAAACGGAAATGAACTCAGCTCGTCGTCCTGATCAAGAATATATATAGTTTATGGGGTCGGAAATGAATATTTCTATGCGTTACAAACTTCTGGGCAAAATTAATATACACTTTTCAAGTGTATAAAAATGTAAGCTGCCTCAGGCCCAATTTCTCAATGTTCAGTCAAACTTTATTATTGGATCAACTGAATTCAAATTTAATGCTTGAAATAACAAGAGATTTAGTATATTCGTCTTCTCATTGACGGGTTGCGATAAAGCGATCACAGTCAGTCGAACCTGTGGACTGACACATTTGTTATTTTCTTATGATTAGTCCGAGTGAAGAAACCAAATGGCATCAACTTTTACTTAAGAACGAAAACCATAAATAATTCGCTGAACAATTCGAATTCGATGGATTTCAGCATTTCCACTCCGATATATTTATACACTTGAAAAGTGTATATTAATTTTGCCCAGAAGTTTGTAACGCATAGAAATATTCATTTCCGACCCCATAAACTATATATATTCTTGATCAGCACGACGAGCTGAGTTCAATTCCGTCTGTCCGTCCGTCCGTCGTCCGTCTGTCCGTCTGTCCGTCAGTCTGTCTGTCTGTCTGTCTGTCTGTCCGTCTGTCTGTCTGTTTCTACGCGAACTAGTCCCTCAGTTTTAAAGCTATCGAGCTGAAATTTTGCACAGAGTCTTCTTTTTACTGCACGCAACTAATATGTCGGAACCGGCCGGATCAGATGACTATATCATATAGCTGCCATACGAACGATCGGTCGGAAAATAAGTTTTAGTGGGAAAAACTTTTTTGTTTTCCATCGTAGCATCACTAATCTTGGTATATGATAGTTTTATAAGATTTCACATAATTCTGGAAAAATGTATCAAAATCGGATCACTAAAGCATATAGCTCTCATAGAAACAGTCGATCAAAAAACTACTTCTAGTAAGAAAAACTTTTTTGTTTTCATTCGTAGCATCCACAATCTTGGTATATATTGGTTTTATATGCTTTCACATAATTTTGGAAAAATTTATCAAAATCGGATGACTATAGCATATAGCTGCCAAAGGAACGATCGGTCGGAAAATGTGTTTTTCTAAGAAAAGTTTTTTTTTTATGGTATTAAATTTTTATAATCAATGATTTAAAAATTTCAAATATCTGATATCTATATCATATATATATTTTACCGGTTAAATCAGTTGGAGTAAAGTTTTTCAAGTGTATTAAAACTTCGGCACAGTCGAAGTTAGCTTTGCCTTCTCGTTTTAATTAAAAAAGTGTACCAGCCAATTTGTATACACTATACAAGTCCTTGGACACGACTTCTTGAGAAAACAATCAGATAGTCTACCTACCTTTTAATTTGTGTTGATTGTTTTTCCAATCAGCAGTCCAAAAACAAGTAAGAAAGTCGGTCAAGCCCGACTGTAATATACTCTGTACCTGTTTGTATGTAACTGATAACTATAAAGTGTGAGGGTTTTTCAAAATCTGGGGGTGGCAACTCTTTCGACTATCGTTCATCTGGTTGTAAAACGATGTATAGGGGCCTGATAAGTAATAACACAGGGCAACAAAATTACCACTTCTTTGAGGTCTGGCCTTCTCGATGCAAAATTCTGTTCCTGTTCTGCGCCCTGATTCCAAAAGAATTCTCTGTTTTTTTTCCATCAGCTCTTGTTTGCGAGAAATCGCGGAAAAACCATTTTGCTGTTTTTTTAGCTTATGGAAAATTATGGGGGTCACACCAAGCACAAATTTGTGGGTTTATAAGTTTTATGCGGTACTACATACATCAATGCAGCCATAAAAAATCAAGCGAGCCGCATCAGCAAACCCGAAAGTGACTAAATTGGACCTTGAAGATAATTTTTTCTCAATTTATAGCAAATTTTTCAAAATAAACCGTCATCTACAACCTAGTGCATAAATCATAAAATTAAAACAACTATTTTAGCATATAGCCTAACATATCCGCTATTTTTAAGAATTTTGTTGCACTTTTATCAGCTTGTTGGACTAAGCTACAGCCGTTTTTTCACGAAAAAGTGAATTAAATTTTATGGCAGGACTACTTGATTAATTCACAAAATGTTTATAGGAAATATGAAAAGGCTACTCGATTTAGCATAGTTCTTACATTAATAGTCAAACAAATGTACAATAACTTTCCGGCAATACAGGAAATATAAAAAGGCTACTCGATTTAACATAGCTCTTATATTAATAGCCAAACAAATGTACAATAACATTCCGGCAGTACTAGATTTAAAAAAATAGAAGGCTAACATCGGCTACGCCGATGTTTTAAATACCCTTGCAGTTTTTGAAAGTCGCTACCATTGATAACAAAAAAGTTTTTCTCACTAGAACTAGTTTTTTGACCAACCGTTTATATGGCAGCGATATGCTATAGTCATCCGATTTTGATAAATTTTTTCGTAATTGTGTGAAAGCATATAAAACTAATATATACCAAGTTTGGTGACGCTACGATGGAAAAGAAAAAAGTTATTCCCACTAGAACTTGCTCTTAGACTAACCGTTTATATGGCAGCTATATGCTATAGTCATCCGATTTTACTTAATTTTTCCAGAATTGTGTGGAAGCATATAAAACTTATATGTACCACGATTGGTGACGCTACGATGGAAAACAAAAAAGTTTTTCTCATTAGAACTAGTTTTTGGACCGATCGTTCCTATGGCAGCTATATGATATAGTCATCCGATCCGGCCGATTCCGACAAATGTGCAGCGTATTTGTATTTAAAGACTTTTTGCAAAGTTTGGTCAAGATAGCTTCAAAACTGAGGGAGGAGATAGCATAGAAACAGACAGACGGAAATGAACTCAGCTCGTTATGCTGATCACGAATATATATACTTTATGTGGTCGGAAATGCTTCCTTCACTGCGTTACAAACATCGTGACAATTTTAATATACCCTCTGCAAGGGTATAAAAATAGAAGGCTAACATCGGCTTCGCCGATGTTTTAAATACCCTTGCAGTTTTTAAAAAGCGCTATCATTGATAACAAAAAAGTTTTTCTCATTAAAACTAGTTTTTAGACCAATCGTTCCTATGGCAGCTGTATGCTATAGTGATCCAATTTTGATAAATTTTTCCAGAATTGTGTGGAAGCATATAAATCTAAATTTAATTAAATAAAACCGATTGATGACGCTACGATGGAAAACAAAAAAGTTTTTCTCACTAGAACTAGTTTTTGGACCGACCGTTTATATGGCAGCTATATGCTAAAGTCATCCGATTTTAATAAATATTTCCAGAATTGTGTGGAAGCATATAAAACTAATATATACCACGATTGGTGAGGCTACGATGGAAAACAAAAAAAATTTCCACTAGAACTAGTTTTTGGACCGACCGTGTATATGGCAGCTATATGCAATAGTCATCCGATTTTGATAAATTTTTCCAGAATTGTGTGGAAGCATATAAAACTAATATATACCACGCTTGGTGACGCTACGATGGAAAAGAAAAAAGTTTTTTCACTAGAACTAGTATTTGGACCGATTGTTCCTATGGCAGCTATATGATATAGTCATCCGATCCGGCCGATTCCGACAAATGTGCAGCGTGTATGAATTTATAGACTTTTTGCAAAGTTTGGTCAAGATAGCTTTGAAACTGAGGGAGAAGATAGCGCAGAAACAGACGGACAGACGGAAATGAACTCAGCTCGTCATGCTGATATATATACTTTATGTGCTCGGAAATGCTTCCTTCTATGCGTTACAAACATCGTGACAATTTTAATATACCCTCTGCAAGGGTATAACAAGTAAGAAAGTCGGTCAAGCCCGACTGTAAAATACTCTGTACCTGTCAAAGATTGTACATAGCTGAAAACTTTTAGGGGTGGGGCCACAGAAACTGTGTAAACGATATCGGCCAGTGCTGCCCAGCGCAATAATTTGATTTGCTTATAATTCGAATATCGTTCATCTGATCTGGAAACGGTGTATGGTGGATCGATAAGTAATGATGATTAAAACATATGCCTACACAGAAAAAAAAAACTGTGCCATTCGGGCTCAACTCAACACCAAACGGGCTCAATAATGGGTTGATCCCGGAATGTCTTAAACTGAGCCCTAGTCGGGATAGTCGCCCGATAAAAGTTCAAAAAATTTAGAACGCCCGAGAGAGATTTTTTTTTCTTATAAATTTGCATATATATTAATAATTGTATATTTGGATTCACTTAAGACTTCTTTAATTTGAAGAAACATATATAAATAAATTAATAAGAACTTACTTTAACTTGCCTTGTCTGGGAATCGAACTCGGCACCTCGGGACTGAAGAACGTCTGCGTCTCAGCGCACTCGACCGCGCCGCGCTTGCCGGATAAGGCACCCAATGACATACAAGAGCGTTTGCTCCAGACGACAAAAGAGAGAAGCCAAGAGAGCGAATTTGCTGTTGCTCTCAGCTTGTTCGCTCTCTCACTCGACATTTAAGCCCGAATCGGATTAAAACAATCCCAAACGGGATCAATTACGGATAATCAATCCTAAACGGGCTTAAAATTTCAATCCTTCCGTCGGGATTAAATCAAGCTTTTTCGGCTTAAAAATATCCCGGCATTTTTTTTTCTGTGTAAAAGGTTCAAACAATCTCTCTTTAAAATTGTGGAAGATATTCGATTTTTTTCAAATTGTAGGGGTTGCAACTCTACATTTGGTCGGAAAATAATGTATTGGGGCTCGATAAGTAATGATGAGTAGAATATATGTCTAGAAGGTTCGAACAACCTAACTCCAAAACTGCGGGATATTTGAGGTGTTTTGCAAATTGCGGGGGTGGCAACTCTACTATCGTTCATCTGATCGAAAAACGATGTATGGGGGCTCGATGAGTAATGATGAGTAGAATATATGTCTAGAAGGTTCGAACAACATAACTCCAAAATTGCGGGATATTTGAGGTGTTTTTCAAATTGCGGGGGAGGCAGGGGGCGTGGCAAAAATCAAAACTAAACTTGATCTGCCTGCAAGTATAAGAAATATGCACCGAGAAAAAAATCCGTTCTAAAAGTACCAAAATCATGAACATCTCTCGTTGACGAAAGTCTATCATGCACGTTTGTTCTCAAATCATGAACATTGGGGTACGATTTTCATGAACATTTTGTTCTCACTTTGGATTTAGTAACTCAGCAATCATCGGGAAAGGTGTGATGGATGGATGATATGATTGGTGTATAAAGCAGTTGCCACCCCCATCCACACCATAAGTCTTACAACGGTTTTTGGGTTCCCTTCTCCTCTAATAGGGCTCTCTCCTCCTCCTCTCCTCTCTGCTGTTCACGCAACCCATAAAAAACCTTACCAGAAAAGCTTATATTCCCTCTTTGATTTATTTATTTCTTTTTGAAGAACAAAGAAAAAACGATGAGTGTTGGTTAGTGTTAGCTCTGTCTGGGATTCGAATTGCACTCAAACGCACAAGCGGATCTGCATCTTAGCGCCCTCTACCATCGCTCGCTTTCGTTGCTACATGTCTAAGATGCTACTTATATTTGTAGTACGATGGTTGAGTTGAGTTAATAATTCATGAACGGAAAAATAGAACGAAATCATGAACATTTGGTCATGATTTTAGAACGTCATATTTTTCTCTGTGTATGTTCCATACACCTCAAACCTGTATCTCTTACCATCTCTGAGATCACTTCGTTCATACGGACAGACAGACGGACAGACAGACAGTCGGACAGACAGACGGACATGGCTATATCGACTCGGCTGTTGATGCTGATCAAGAATATATATACTTTATAGGGTCGGAGATGCTTCCTTCTGGCTATTACATACATTTGCACAAACCCAATATACTCTGTGTACCTTCGGTACAGAGTATAAAAACGAAAGTCGACCTAGACTACCAAACATTGTATGTATGTTAAGAGCATTCACTAACAGCGAAAGTCATTTCTCTTTCACAGTAGTGGGATTCCAGAAACTGATGTAATTTTTGTGGGCATGAAACCTGAAAAAAACACTGCCACTTTTGGCCAATAAATAAGAGATGAGCTTTATCGGCGTACCCGTGATTTAGTAACTGTGATTGGCCATATCGGCGTAACTGTGATGAAGTCACTGTGACTAACAGTCATCAGATCACACTGTTAATTTAATACGCAGGCACTGTGTGGTTTGATGATGACTGTGACAGTGACTTAATCACAGATACGCCGGTATGTCTCATCCCTAACTTAATCCCGACTAAGACGGGATTTACACGATGAAGCAAACTTCATGATGTTTTTGAAAAAGCTCTTGCTCGTAGGAAAGAGGCGTAGACGGGTAAGCCACCCCACCACACCTCTTTCCCACAAACAAAAGCTTTTTAAGAAACTTCATGAAGTTTGCTTCATCGTGTAAATGCGGTCTTAGAGTGTGGCCGAACACGTACATTAGAGCAGGGCCGGCAGGGGAATTTACATAAAATCCATTGAGGTATGGACCACGTCGATTACAGGTTATTAAACTATTTTGAATGCATAAACTTGTGTTGAAGTGCGTCCTCATCAAGAACCGGCGTGATAACGGAAAATAGCTAAATGCATTTATAGTAATGCATCAGCGGAAAATCAATTATTTACATAAAAGTCAAACAGAGATAATATTTGCGTTATTGTCTGCATATCTTATGAGCTATTTTTTATTCCTTTTTACTTCTGATTAACACTTTTATGATATTCTGTCTTTAACGAGATGTATGCTTAAATAAAGTGGGTGCGTTTATAGATATGCACCAGAGGTCAGCATACCAAATTGTTCGTGTTGGAAACAAGGATCCCTTTTTGTGAAAGGTCATATTTAAAATCGTAGTCTACGCTAACTTCTAATAAATTAAATCATTGAGCCAGGTTTAAGTAGAAACTTTAAATCCATTGCGCAACCCCTAAAACTAATTTTTATACACTTGAAAAGTGTATATTCATTTTGCCCAGAAGTTTGTAACGCATAGAAATATTCATTTCCGACCCCATAAACTATATATATTCTTGATCAGGACGACGAGCTGAGTTCATTTCCGCTTGTCCGTCCGTCCGTCTGTCCGTCTGTCTGTCCGTCTGTCCGTCTGTCCGTCTGTCTGTTTCTACGCGAACTAGTCTCTCAGTTTTAAAGCTATCGAGCTGAAATTTTGCACAGAGTCTTCTTTTTACTGCACGCAACTAATATGTCGGAACCGGCCGGATCGGATAACTATATCATATAGCTGCCATAGGAACGATCGGTCTAAGAACAAGTTCTAGTTAGAAAAACTTTTTTGTTTTCCATTGTAGCGTCACCAATCGTAGTATATATTAGTTTTATATGCTTTCACATAATTCTGGAAAAATGTATCAAAATCGGATCACTATAGCATATAGCTGCCATAGCAACGATCGGTCGAAAATTAAGTCTTTGTGAGAAAAACTTTTTTGATTTCCATCGTAGCGTCTCCAATCGTAGTATATATTTGTTTTATATGTTTCCACATAATTCTGAAAAAAATTTATCAAAATCGGATGACTATAGCATATAGCTGCCATATAAACGGACGGTTAAAAAACTACTTCTAGTGAGAAAAACTTTTTTGTTTTTTATCGTAGCGTCCCCATTCTTGGTATATATTAGTTTTATATGCTTTCACATAATTTCGAAAAAAATTATCAAAATCGGATGACTATAGCATATAGCTGCCATAGGACCGATCGGTCGGAAAATGTGTTTTACTAAGAAAAGTTTTTTTTATGGTATCAAATTTTTATTATCAATAATTTAAAAATTTTAAATATCTGATATCTATATCCTATATATATTTTTCCAGTTAAATCAGTTGGAGTAAAGTTTTTCAAGTGTATTAAAACTTCGGCACAGTCGAAGTTAGCTTTGCCTTCTCGTTTTGAGTTAATGTTAACTGAGGATGGTTGGTGTATTCGCTTTGGTTGGTTTCTCAAAATCATTTAACAAAATACCAAAGGCTTGAAACCAAATAAAAGGGATTTCTGAGGCAACTAAGAAATGGAGTTCAGTTGGAATTTGGTTAGAAGAGATTTTTTTGGCTCCACCGTACATACCAAGTTTTCTTGATCTTGTCCTTCTAGTCTCTGAGATCTATGTGCCCACACAAAAACGCACAAAAGGACTGGGCTATATCGACTCGCCAATTGTTGCTGATCAATAATATACATATATAATTTATGATTTCACACTCCATGAAAACAGGCAACTTTTGAAATTTTCTAAAGCCTAAATAAACGGAATTACTAAATTACACATCGCTGCTGACATCTGCCCTCAATATGAAACCGCTAAATATATCAAAATTTATAGCCCGAAACTCACCTGCCACCCTCAAGCAGCCAGCACACTTACCTCTTTATTTGAGCCCACTTATTTATAAAAACCAGACACGCATTCACGTATCACAAAGCAACAAAAATACATACATTTATATTCTCGCATAATGTTGGATGTGTCGATGCGTTGGCGTTTTGTCAACTTTCGGGGGAGACCTGAAACAGAAATCACTTTGATGAGCATCAGCATTGACATGTTGTTGAAATTATTGCCCGCCTTGTCAGTTGGCATTCGCATTTGTACACTCAACGCAGCGCCATTTGAGTGGCCTTTTATAATTGGCAACCAGGACGGAACAGAGGTGGTGGGCGGGTGGCAGAAGCTCACCCGATTCCAATCAATATTTACACACATTTATGTTAGTATGCGTCTCGCTCCCAATCCCAATGATGAGTTAATACCCCGGCCAGCCGTCAACCATTAGCTTCAACCACACCCGCATCCGCTGCATGTCCCTGTCTCTGTCCCTGTCATGTACAATGTCCATGGCTGTTGCTCATGTTAGTGTCCACAGAGATTTGCATTGGTTATTAACTGAACTGGCTGTGGCTCTGGGACGGAAACGTCGCAGTTGACAATTTGTAACGTAATTAATTGAACCGAAATTAATAAAATCAACAAACAAAATATCAACAAAAAAAACCAGACGATGACGACAGAATTGTGTGTGTCTGGGGGATTACAATTGACAGCACAAAGTGATACATAATGTCGAAACCGAGAGAAAAATACAAAACTCACGTTTCACTGATCAGCAGCAGACGCCATCGCTCACGATTAGCCACGATCTTTACCAGCAACTTGAGTGCCATTTATTGTTGGGTTCATTGCTTTGGCCTTTTTGCAGTTTCACTTTTCGCCTGCTGCTGATGATTTGTTATGCTTTGTCCATAAGCATTATTCATTATGCTTTGCACACGATTTGTTTCTGGGATCCATGTTATATGCCTCAGAGACATTGATTAATTTAGACATTAGACACAATTACCTACCGAATGATAACGCAATTGTAAATCAATGAGAATTAATTTGTAGAAGGACTTTTGGTTTTTCCATCAAGCGTTTATGAAGTTTATAAAACTGTCAATTATGTTGAAGCCACAAGGTTGCCGAAACAATGAAATGATTTTATCGCAGCATTGTAATATTGTGATCACATAAGTTCAGATTCAAGCCGGGATTAAAGTGTATATTAATTTTGCCCAGAAGTTTGTAACGCATAGAAATATTCATTTCTAACCCCAAAAACTATA
The DNA here is from genome assembly GCA_018904225.1 of Lordiphosa mommai. NCBI lineage: Eukaryota > Metazoa > Arthropoda > Insecta > Diptera > Drosophilidae > Lordiphosa > Lordiphosa mommai. Next base: position 627,720 of record JAEIFT010000072.1, read on the forward strand.
TATATTCTTGATCAGGACGACGAGCTGAGTTCATTTCCGCCTGTCCGTCCCTCCGTCTGTCTGTCTGTTTCTACGCGAACTAGTCCCTCAGTTTTAAAGCTATCGAGCTGAAATTTTGCACAGAGTCTTCTTTTTACTGCACGCAACTAATATAACGGAACCGGCCGGATCGGATGATTATATCCTATTATATATATATAATCTTAGTGTATATAAGTTTCATAAGCTTCCACATAATTCTGGAAAAATTGATCAAAATCGGATGACTATAGCAAATAGCTGCCATGGAAACGATCGCTCGTACACACAATATGAACGAATAGAAAAGCAGCTGCAAAATGCTCGAGATCATTTAAAAGAAACTTATTCATTCAATAACTGACTGATTAGCAATCTACGCAGAGCCTAAACGGTAAGAGATAAAACGCTGCAACTTCTACAGAAGTTTTGTGATTTTCAAATGGCCATAAAATAGCTTTATAATAAGCCAAGGTGCTCCCTACCTATACCAACGTTTAATTTAACAATTTTTGTACACTCTGACGGTAAAACACATTTTAAAACTCTATTGGCTTGTCATTTATTAGCATATTTTATAGCCTCATTCCACTTCGTTCACATATATCGATATGTACATATTTTTTTTTAGAACGTTTCCACTAGGATATGTACATTGTACATATTTTTCAGGTTTGTTGACAATTTGACAGCTGATTTTTGTTTGATTTGATTTGTGTTTGTCTAATAGCCTATTTCCACTGGCACATATACTCGAAATTTTTACATTTTCGATTTTTAACCATTAAATTCGCGTTTTTTTCAACAGGTGCGACGTCAATGCAAACATAGTTGCTAAACTTACCCAAAGATTGGTCAACTTTCTCTTATCGGCTTAGAATGTATATTTGCTTTGGATTTTTAATATGTACATATATGTGCCAGTGGAAATAGGCTATAACAAACAGTAAAATGTTCGATAAAAAATAGTTTCCGTGTGTACAAACACAACTTTATAGCAGGGATCGCCAAGAAGCAGTGTTGCCAATTTGTCCGTTTTACGGATAGATCTGTCCTTTGTAAAACTGGCATTTCCAGAAAAATTTTGATTTATCCCCTATCCGGAAAAAATGCCTTTTCTATTTTGTTCTATCCTTTTTTCATCCTTTTTTTAGTTTTATAAATTAGCTTTATAAATTCACACCAATAGCGCCATTTTCCCGAAGATCCACAGACTGTGGACCCTACTCAATATAGAATTTATATGTTTTGCCAAAAATATGTCGCGAACTAAATTTAATTTGAATTAAATTCTTTTTAGCTTTGAAAACTTTTCTTGAGATTCCCAAGTTCATCATTAATTTCTACCAAGAAAGATACCGCCTTAGTTGATACGGGGCGGTAAAAAATGTTTTAGGGTCCTTCTCAATTGTTTCAAAATAGTTTATAGTATTCAGAGGAGAAACTGTTTGGAACGGATTTTTGCATTAAGCTTTTAAAAGCTCTTTTTCGGATCATTTGATTTATTAGGAGATAAGATATTTCCTTGCTAGATATAGCTATTCGCCGAACTTATTTCTTTATATAACTGCTTTACTGCAAATGGACTTTTTATTTGCTAAGATTTTGTTATCCATCTGCTGATGAAGAATATTATACTTTTCTCCCAAAGTCTATAAATTGCCATCTTTATATATACTGGATAAAAAATGTATATGATTATGTAACAGAAATGTATCTTTTTACGATAAAGTTTTTTTTATCGAACAATATCTAATTAAATCTTCCATAACATGGTGGAAGCTGCTTTCAACAATGCATATATCGCCAGATTTTGAAACCGATCTTAGTCCAATGAGATCTTCGAGAAGTTTTTTAACAACCTTTAAAAATTTTGCAAATACTATACAAATCGTATCTTGCAATGACAATCAACCATGTTAAATATAAAAGTTCCCCAACTAAAAGTTTAAAATAATTAAAGTTGAGAACTTCGCACAATTTTATAAGTCGCGGATTGCATTTTAAAAATCAGATAAATTGTTCTGGGGGAGTGCTGACAAGGCAGCTATAGCCATAAAAATTGAGGAATTTTTAGAATGGGTAGTTGGCCCGAAAAACGCATGTGTTGGAAATAAAAAAAATTCAGGGTTGGTACTAGATGTATAAAACAAATCGATAAATTACATTCTGTTGATGTACTTTGAAACTGCATACTTAAAATATGAATAGGATTGGCGGCTGATACGCCTAGTAAGCTATGCTCTTTGTCCTCTTTTTTGTCCTTTTAAAAAAAATCTGTCCGTTTTCTATCTTTTTTTCAAGGGTCATCTGCCCTTTATTTTTGAGGAGGCGTTGGCAACACTGCCAAGAAGAGAGAAGAGAAAACGTGTGAAAGTGTTTCCTGGTACCAAAAAGATGTCGATGTGCTTCCCATGAAGAGTAGGATATGATTGACTCTTTGCCAATCACTCTCGCATAACTTTGGCAAGCAATCGGCTCATATGCATGTGATTTGCCGAATGCGTTCTGCCCGCACGGGCTATGGCTCGCGAACTCTGCTTTAAACTGCTCGTGGAGCGTCAGGAATGTCTGTCAAAGCAGGACGCAAGTTTCAGAAAGGCGGTTGCTTTGGAGAAGCGCATCGCCATTACACTGTATACGCTTGGGTCGTCGGCAGAGTACCGCACAGTAGGTAGGCTGTTAGAAGATTCAGCATCCATGGTGGGCAAACTACTTTTGGATTTTTGCAGGGAAGTGCTGCTGGTTCTTGGACACAAATATTTGCCCCAGGAAAATGAGAAGTTTTTATTATATTTTGTTTTTCAGCACTGACTGCAATCGGGTTGAAAATATGTGTACTCATATCATAAATATGTACATTTTTTTGCCTTTGGGAATAATGTTACATTTTTTCAATATGTGATAAAATGGGAAAATATGTACATATTTGTCGTGTAACGTACGCAACGAAAAATAGGTTTTTTTATTATATATTTTATTTGCTATCAACTTATATTGCAAACACAACTTTTTATACTCTGTACCGAAGGTACACAGAGTATATTGGGTTTGTGCAAATGTATGTAACAGCCAGAAGGAAGCATCTCCGACCCCATAAAGTATATATATTCTTGATCAGCATCAACAGCCGAGTCGATATAGCCATGTCCGTCTGTCCGTCTGTCCGTCTGTCCGTCTGTCCGTCTGTCCGTATGAACGAAGAGATCTCAGAGATGGTAAGAGATAGAGGTTTGAAGTGTATGGAACATATATTTCTTATACTTGCAGGCAGATCAAGTTTAGTTTTGATTTTTGCCACGCCCCCTGCCTCCCCCGCAAATTTAAAAAAACGAAATAACTCCCACAATTTTCAAGATAGATAGTTCGAACATTCTAGACATATATTCTACTACTTATTTTGAATCGACCCGCCATACATCATTTTTCGATCAGATGAACGATATTAGAGCTATATGTAAAAGAAAATAAAAACCAACGCCAACAACAACACCGTTGCCATTGGTAGAACTTACGAGAAAGAGAGAGCGAGAAGGCAATAGCTAACTGGTAATTTCCCAATTGGACCTTGCTATGAGTGGAGCGATATAATTGAGATGGCCTGCGGTCAGAAATCACGCGTGATTCCCGCGTGACTAATATAGATACGTTTTTGTTAATAGGAAATTATATACAAATTTTATAATTTTACGGGTTTGTACTAGGTACTAGCCCCCATACATCGTTTTTCAACCAGATGAACGATGGTTGAAAGAGTTGCCACCCTCAGATTTTGAAAAAACCTCACACTTTAAAGTTATTAGTTTCGTACAAACAGGTACAGAGTATATTACAGTCGGGCTTGACCGACTTTCTTACTTGTTTTCTCTTGATGCAGGAAAAAAGATTGGTTCAAAGTTTGAACTTCAAACTATATCGCCGTTCAATATACTGTGCACTTTGAATTATGTACCGTACGAAAGAAATTCAGAATGTTCTATTAAAACTGTGGCCCCTCGATCTTATATTGAAAGATTTTAGTAAATCTTTTAGCGAAATACAATTAAAATATCAAGTAACGACTTGCAGTTTTGCTTAGGTTTCGAGAAAAATAAGTATTTAATAATATAAATAAATATTTGCATTAATTGGTCATATTCTTTCGTCGAACGGCTATTTTGTGCGCCGCTGTTGGTATACGTGCCATGATTAATTTTGCTCAGCTGACCTTAAGAACTTAACAAATGGTCCGCAACTTTGAAATGCGTGAATGTAAAGACTCTTTTTGAAGAGTGAGGAGCTGCAGTACGGTCAAAGGCGTGCGTAAGGTCCTCTATTTAAAGAGGAAAATTGATAATTTTCACCCTAGCCACATTTATAATCCCCTGCCTATGGCCATAACTGTTAAAATCAGGGCTGCAAACCGGTCCGGAACCGAACCCTTCAGAACCGGTTCGGTTCAGGTTCTGGTGATCCCTGAACCGAACCGGGAACCGAACCCCATTAGAAATAATCACGAGAACCCGAACCCGAACCTAACCCTGTTTTCTTATTGATGGGGTTCGGTTCTAAGAATAAATTGGCAAGCATAGAATTTATTTTTGCACTTTGATGGTACAAAATATTTCATTATTATGAAAAAAAAATGTATTTATTCATATGCCCATGTATGGACACTTTTTCCCATCCGCAACAAAAGACTGGAGAAAATAACACAACCCCAAGCAAGGGAATTCAATTTGCATCTGAAACCGTATTTTGTGTATTATTTTGTTCGTATGGAGATACAATGGCACTGTGAATACAAGGGAAAGTTGCACTTTATTTAAATTTCTTCATTTTTTTTTAACAAAATCACAAATAAAGTTCTCATAGCATTTCACTCTCACAATATGCCAGTCAAAGCCGTGCTGTGGCGGTCCCATTTGTAGAAAAAATAATTCTGACTGAATTCTCGGAAATGTATGTACGGTTCAGCCGCACTATAAGTTAGGGATGAGACAACCCGGCATGTCTGTGATTAAGTCACGGTCACTGGCAATCATCAAATCACACAGTGACTGCATATTTGAAGTAACAGTGTGATTTGATGACAGCCAGTCACTGTGACTTAATCACAGTTACGCCGATATGGTCAATCACAGTTACTAAATCACGGGTACGCAGATAAAGCTCATCTCTTATTTTAAGTCCAAAAGTGGCCGTGTTTTTTGCAGGTTTCATAGCCACAAAAATCACGCCAAATTCAGCAATCCCACTACTGTGAAGGAGAAAAGACTTTCGCTGTGAGTGCAAGTTGGCAGAATCGCTTAACTCTTCTAAACATACATACAATCAATCAATCAGGACAGATCACTTATGTGCTTGACTTCCAAGCCATCAGGCAGCAGATTATAAGGCATCTCGTCTTCAAATTCAATTAAATGACTTATTATGTACATAAATATATAAAAAACTATCCGGAACCCGAACCCGAACCGGAACCCCGGTTCTCAATTAGAAAAGAACCGGTTGTGGAACCGAACCCCCAGAGTAGGGTAAGGGTTCGAACCCTGAACCGAACCCCTGTCAAAATTAGAGGGGTTTGCAGCCCTGGTTAAAATAATTGATTAAGTGTCATCAGCGAAGAGAAGAGGCTGTTAGGATTACCAGTGTAGTCAGTTGGGTAAAAGAGGTTCCTCATCCCAGCAATATTGGTTCGTTTTATAGTACTGGAAAAAAATGTAACGAACGCAACGAAACGTACGAACAAAAGTAAGTGTGCTTACAAAAACTTTTATAAATTCGGTGAGCACTCCCCTTTTCTTTAAACATCAACAATTTTGTTGATTATACTGCAAAAAATCTCTGAAAAAAAAATGTATGTTGATTTCAAATACGACTTTCCATTTGATTAACGTACGAACGACAATTTAAACAGCCATAACTTCTAAACCAAAGCGATCTGAGCAAACTGTTATATCTTGTTTAAAAGAACTCTCCAAACACTATGTAACACTATAATTATGAGGAGGATATATCACAAGCAATGATCGAAATATGTGTACGAATGTAACGTACGCAACACACGAAATGCCAGAATGTCATTTTGAAGCATTTTTCATGTATTTTTTAAAAATACCCTCTAGTACTCGAAGCTGGCGCAGCGCTAGCGAATAACTAGCGATTCGGTAAACCCTGGCTGACCCTCGCTGGATTACCAGCAATGGGCTGTACTGATTACTTTTGTATGGGCATGTCCTAGCGAAGAGTTAGCGAAAACAGCGCTAGTGATAAGTAGTCAGTGCATAGCTAGCTACTGTAGTAACTGTAGCGTAACTACTTGTAGTCAGTAGCGTAGCTACTTGTAGTCAGTAGCGTAGCTAGTTACTGCAGAAACTACTTGTTATCTGTAAGTAATTTGCTCAAAAACATTAAAAAATTAATTTTATTTAATATTTTTGTTTATTATTTCTCTTTTTGTTCACAGAGTTTGTTTTATTTATGCGTTTTTCCTTCATATGTTAAGTTTTCCGAAGCTGCTTTTGCAACAAAAATTAAGAGTATTAACATATTTAGTATTTATACCTACAAAATATAAGCTTTTTCCATCTTACCTTTAATTTCATCCATGTTTTGTTTACTCGGCCTTTCCTCTGAAATGTATAAATTTAAATAAGATTTTTATTTTTCTCTTTTTTAATATAATATGCATAAATACCTACGATTGCCGATGAACGCAATATGCACGCACTCACCTTAGCGAAATGAACTAACTTTTGCTGAAAAAGTAGATATAGAAATCGCACTGCAAAGAAGACACCCGAAAAACACGGGATAGTAATGGATTTTGTTATTGTTTTGTTGTGTTCTTTTACCTTGTCCCGCCGTGATTACGCCTTACACTTTCGGTGCACAAAATATTATAGGGTATCGTGGGGTATAACAATTTTACTTTGGAAACACTTATCTCATTTTTTGTATACCCTTGCAGAGGGTATATTAAAATTGTCACAATGTTTGTAAAGCATTAAAGGAAGCATCTCCGACCCCATAAAGTATTTATATTCTTGATCAGAATGACGATCTGAGTCGATATAGCCAAGTCCGTCTGTTTCTATGCTATCTTCTCCTTCAGTTTTAAAGCTATCTTGATCAAACCTTGCAAAAAGTCTTTAAATACACATAGGCTGCATATTTGTCGGAATCGGCAAGATCGGATCACTTTATCATATAGCTGCCATATAAACGGTCGGTCCAAAAACTAGTTCTAGTGAGAAAAACTTTTTTGTTTTTCACGCAGCATCACCAATCGTAGTATATACGTATTAGTTTTATATGCTTCCACACAATTATGGAAAAATTGATCAAAATCGGATGACTATAGCATATAGCTGTCATATGAACGGTCGGTCCAAAAACTAGTTCTAGTGGGAAAATCTTTTTTGTTATCAAGGTCTTTCAAAACTGCAAGGGTATTTTAAACATCGGAATAGCCGATGTTAGCCTTCTATTTTTAAAAAGCTGAGATTATTTCCTAAAAATGTGTAAATATAAAAGTGGGACAAAGATTTTTATAACTCCGCTAAATGTTATCCGATCTTAATGAAAATTTTACAAATTCAGAGATAGATAAATATGTACATTTAAATGCAAAAGAAGATCTTGATATGTGTAAAATTCTAAAAGTTATTAAACATTTTCTATTGGGGGGAGGGAAGGGGCGTGGAAAAAATTTGAAACAAACTTGATCTTTAGATCCCTTAATAGTCTCTGAGATCAACATGTTTAAACGGAAAGACGGTCAGAAGGACAGTGATAAATCAATTCGGCTGTGGATGCTGATCAAGAATATATTTTATATACTTTATGCACAGACCAAAAATTGATATGATCTGGGGCTCAATATTATATTTTCTCATATCAATAAATAGATAAATAGAATAATTGATATTTTTAAAATCAAAGAGGAATTTTTTTTATAAAAAAAAAATAGAAGAAAAAAAATAAATACCCTTGCAGTTTTTGAAAGGCGCTACCATTGATAACAAAAAAGTTTTTCTCACTAGAACTAGTTTTTGGACCGACCGTTTATATGGCAGCTATATGCTATAGTCATCCGATTTTTATAAATTTTTCCAGAAAAGTGTGGAAGCATATAAAACTTATATATACAACGATTGGTGACGCTACAGTGGAAAACAAAAAAGTTTTTCTCATTATAACTAGTTTTTGGACCGATCGTTCCTATGGCAGCTATATGATATAGTCATCCGATCCGGCCGACTCCGACAAATGTGCAGCGTATTTTTTTTTAAAGACGGACAGACGGACGGACGGACGGAAATGAACTCAGCTCGTCATGCTGATCAAGAATATATATACTTTATGTGGTCGGAAATGCTTCCTTCACTGCGTTACAAACATCGTGACAATTTTAATATACCCTCTGCAAGGGTATAAATATATATTTGGTAATATATTATATCAATCACTCTAGATTTAATTGATATTTAATTTGTTTTTTTCCTCTATGGGGTGGGAAATGCTTGATTCTGCCTGTAACGTACATTTGTACGAACTAAAAATACACTTTTTACTCTATGTGTAACGGGTATTAAAAGTAATTTGAGTTTCATAATTTATCAATATTCATCGATATATTTACACCTTTATAAACTCACTACTAGTAGAATAGGACACCCCTTATGTCTGTTTTATATTGACCACTGTTTCCAAACCAAGCATGCTAGACTTGATTTTTATTTAAATTAAAGTTCATTTAACTGTTGCAATATATCCAGAAGAAATACTTAGCGACAAAGTTTTAAGTATTAACAAAACTTTATTTACCAAAAAGCGAACAAGTTCGGGGTCCTTACTTTGCGCCACTTGAATAGGACATATAGGACATTGGATTAGTACAGGTATAACTGAATATTGTTGTCCTGATTCATATATTTGACGTGTTAACCATCCCAAGACATTTCCGATGATGTTCAAATACAATGAGTAAATCGGCCAGCTTAATAGCTTTACATTTTGGCTTTTTATATACGTTTTAACAACCCGGGCTGTATGTATTGGCGCATTATCAGGCTTGTGAATCCTCGGCAGAGGTATAAAAAGGTTATGAAAGTATGGAAACACCTTTTTCAATATACCACTGTAAGACAACGCATTCATTGTAATTCACAAAAATTTTAATTTTCTGGTTTTATAATACGAATTGCTCCCCCACACCATCACAACTCCAATTTGGATATGTGGTCGGTCCAAATAATGAGTTTCTGTTTGGAGATTATGGAATTAAATGCTATAGCCATCAGGACCATCAAAATTACATTTTTATTCTTCAGATTATGTGCGAAACAAAAAATAAGCCGTTGTGCCATTCGAGCCGGGTTAAAAGGTGGCTTTATGATTTTTTATCTTTTTATATGCTATCTGCCTCGTTTAAGCCTTGACCCATTTTACTTTTGTTTATATAAGGGGGTCTTCTACCTTTGAAAATGTTTTTTTTTTCGATTGCTTTGTTTTGCATTGTTATTATAGCTTGGATATTCCCCATTCATCCTCTTCAAACCATTTTCCAAAATTCGAAATAGTTAAGCAGATATAGCCTTTTAAGTTAAGCAATGTTTTTGCTAAAGTAAATATTTTATACGTTGAAACCGAAACCACGTTTTTTGACCTGGTAGCCATGATTGCGCCAGTTCTTCTTAACCGATTTTGATCAGTCATGTTGCAGTCGACGCAGAATTGATAATTCTGGCCCGTACCTCAATCAAGAGGAAAAACATGTTTGTTACACTAAACTACAAAGAAAAACTTGAAAAATCTATATATTTTAACGTTTTATTTTCCGATAACCTGGAGTCCCGGAATCAAAGCTACCACCTCTACACCTTTTTTTGGAGACCTTAATTGCCAGACCGATATCTTGTTAAACAGCCCTCGAATTCCAAACCTTTTTTTTATTTTCTTATATAATTAATAAATAACACAAAACAATAAGCCGAATTTAAAAATAGAAGGCTAACATCGGCTACGCCGATGTTTTAAATACCCTTGCAGTTTTTTAAAGACGCTACCATTGATAACAAAAAAGTTTTTTACACTAGAACTAGTTTTTAGACCGATCGTTCCTTTGGGAGCTATATGCTATAGTGATCCGATTTTGATAAATTTTTCCAGAACTATGTGTAAGCATATAAAACCAGGGACCGAAAATTACAGTTATGGAAGTGAAAAATATTACTACGAAATATGGATCCCCTGATAAAATGGAGTACATGAATCTTCATAATTTTGAATGGCGAGTCATTAAATGGGATAAATTTTTACTTGCAATTTTTATCACAAAAAAATTTTGAAATTGTTAAATTATAATTTTTAAATAAAAATTTTGTTTTAACAGTTAAATGGTAATTTTTATATAAAAATTTTTGAATAACAGTTAAAACTAATTTTTATTATAAAAATTTAAATTAATTTTTATTTTGTAATTATACCCTTGCAGAGGGTATATTAAAATTGTCACGATGTTTGTAACGCATAGAAGAAAGCATTTCCGACCACATAAAGTATATATATTCTTGATCAGCATGACGAGCTGAGTTCATTTCCCTTTGTCCGTCTGTCCGTCCGTCCGTCTGTCCGTCTGTTTCTATGCTATCTCCTCCCTCAGTTTAAAAGCTATCTTGACCAAACTTTGCAAAAAGTCTTTAAATACAAATACGCTGCACATTTGTCGGAACCGGCCGGATCGGATGACTATAACATATAGCTGCCATAGGAACGATCGGTCCAAAAACTAGTTCTAATGAGAAAAACTTTTTTGTTTTTCATCGTAGCGTCACCAATCGTGGTATATATAACTTTTATATGCTTTCACATAATTCTGAAAAAATTTATCAAAATCTGATGACTATAGCATATTGCTGCCGTATAAACGGTCGGTCCAAAAACTAGTTCTAGTGAGAAAAACTTTTTTGTTTTCCATCGCAGCGTCACCAATCGTGGTATGTATAAGTTTTATATGCTTCCACACAATTCTGAAAAAATGTATCAAAATCGGATGACTATAGCATATAGCTGCCGTATAAACGGTCGGTCAAAAAACTAGTTCTAGCGAGAAAAACTTTTTTGTTTTCCACGGTAGCGTCGCCAATCGGAATATATATTAGTTTTTTATGATTCCACACAATTCTGGAAAAAGTTATTAAAATCGGTTGACTATAGCATATTGCTGCCCTATAAACGGTCGGTCAAAAAAACTGTTCTTGTGAGAGAAACTTTTTTGTTTTCCATCGTAGCATTACCAATCGTGGTATATATTAGTTTTATATTTTTCCACACAATTCTGGAAAAATTGATCGAAATCGGATGACTATAGCATATAGCTGCCATAGGAACGACCGGTCTAAAAACTAACTCCAATGACAAAAACTTTTTTGTTATCAATGGTAGCGCCTTTCAAAAACTGCAAGGGTATTTAAAACATCGGCGTAACCGATTTTAGCCCTCTATTTTTATACCCTTGCAGAGGGTATATTAAAATTGTCACGATGTTTGTAACGCATAGAAGGAAGCATCTCCGACCCCATAAACTATATATATTCTTGATCAGCATGACGAGCTGAGTCTATATAGCCATGTCCGTCTGTCCGTCTGTCTCCTCCCTCAGTTTTAGAGCTATCTTGACCAAACTTTGCAAAAAGTCTTTAAATACACATAGGCTGCACATTTGTCGGAATCGGCCGGATCGGATGACTATATCATATATCTGCCATAGGAACGATCGGTCCATAAACTAGTTCTAGTGAGAAAAACTTTTTTGTTTTCTATTGAATCGCCAATCTTGGTTTATATTAGTTTTATATGCTTTTACACAATTCCAAAAAAATGTATTAAAATCGAATGACTATAGCATATAGCTGCCATATAAACGGTCTGTCAAAAAACTAGTTCTAGTGAGAAAAACTTTTTTGTTTTCCATCAAAGCGTCACCAATGTTGGTATATGTTAGTTTTATACCCCTTCACACAATTCTGGAAAAAGTTATCAAAATCGGATGACTATAGCATATAGCTGCCATATAAACGGTCGGTCAAAAAACTATTTGTAGTGAGAAAAACTTTTTTGTTATCAATGGTAGCGACTTTCAAAAACTGCAAGGGTATTTAAAACATCGGCGTAGCCGATGTTAGCCTTCTATTTTTATACCCTTGCAGAGGGTATATTAAAATTGTCACGATGTTTGTAACGCAGTGAAGGAAGCATTTCCGACCACATAAAGTATATATATTCTTGATCAGCATGACGAGCTGAGTTCATTTCCGTCTGTCCGTCCGTCCGTCTGTCCGTCTGTCCGTCTGTTTCTATGCTATCTCCTCCCTCAGTTTTAAAGCTATCTTGACCAAACTTTGCAAAAAGTATTTAAATACAAATACGCTGCACATTTGTCGGAACCGGCCGGATCGGATGACTATAACATATAGCTGCCATAGGAACGATCGGTCCAAAAACTAGTTTTTGTAGGAAAAACTTTTTTATTTTCCATCTTCGCTGCACCGATCGTGGTATATAGTAGTTTTATATGCTTCTACACAATTCTGGTGAAATTTATCAAAATCGGATGACTATAGCATATAGCTGCCGTAGGAACGATCGGTCCAAAAACTTGTTTTAATGAGAAAAACTTTTTTGTTTTCCATCGTAGCGTCACCAATCCTGGTATATATTAGTTTTTCATGCTTCCACACAATTCTGGAAAAATTTATAAAAATCGGATGACTATAGCATATAGCTGCCATATAAACGGTCGTTCCAAAACTAGTTCTAGTGGGAAAAACTTTTTTGTTTTCCATCGTAGCGTCACCAATCGTGGTATATATAAGTTTTATATGCTTCCACACAATTCATGAAAAATTTATCAAAATCGGGTGACTATAGCATATAGCTGCCATAGGAAAGATCGGTCTAAAAACTAATTCCAGTGAGAAAAACTTTTTTGTTATCAATGATAGCGCCTTTGAAAAACTGCAAGGGTATTTAAAACATCGGCGTAGCCGATGTTAGCCTTCTATTTTTTTATTATAAAAATTACAAAATAAAAATTAATTTAAATTTTTATAATAAAAATTAGTTTTAACTGTTATTCAAAAATTTTTCTTTAAAAATTACCATTTAACTGTTAAAAAAACATTTTTATTTAAAAATCATAGAATAACGATTATTTTTAAATTTTTATGTTAAATTTAGAAAATAATTGTTATTTCAAAATTTTTATCCAAAAAAGTTATAACAGTTACGGTCCCTATATAAAACTAAAATATACCACGTTGGAAACGCTACGATGGAAAACGAAAAAGTTTTCTTAATAGAACTAGTTTTTTGACCAACCGTTTATATGGCAGCTATATGCTATAGTCATCCGATTTTGATAAATTTTTCTAAAATTCTGTGGATGCATATAAAATTAATATATATACAACGATTGGTGACTCTACGATGGAAAACAAAAAAGTTTTTCTCACTAGAACTAGTTTTTTGACCGATCGTTCCTATGGCAGCTATATGATATAGTCATCCGATCCTTTATGTGGTCGGAAATGCTTCCTTCACTGCGTTACAAACATCGTGACAATTTTAATATACCCTCTGCAAGGGTATAATAAAAATATTGAGAACCATTTCAAGGGCAAATCTACTTTTTTCTTATTAGGGGAATACTAAGCAATATTGAAAATAACAGGACTTAAAAAAATCGCAAACACTAATTGTTTGTTTTTTTATACACTTGAAAAGTGTACACTCAGGGAAAAATGCTGTGAAATTTTAATATTTTCACGTTGACTTAAATATTTTTGCCATTGATTTTGCGTTAAATATGGAATTCGTAAATCTGAAGTGCTTACACTTTAAATCGAAATTAAATATGAATATAGTCAAATTTAATAGTTTTCATATTAAATATAAAAAGACCAAATTATTAAATTTAACCAAAAAAATATTTAATTTTAAATATTTCATAATAATTATGAAATATATTCAAATTAAATTTAAATAAATATAATATTTAACTTTAATATACTTTATAGTACTTTAAATTGGTTTTTGTATTTGGCTTTACTTTTTTTATAGTAGTCTTGAAGTGGAATAATATTTAACTCAAATATGTTTCATAACGAAAACAACAATATTTCTTATTAATTTCAAAATCATTTTATTTCAAACTGAGATGTGCTCATTTAAAATTGAAACAGTTATATATTTTATATAAACACCAATTTATATTGAAATAATAAACTTTAATTTAAAAGTATCCTCCTCAAAATAAATATAGTTTTAATTTAATCTAGCAAGTTTTTAGCATAACTGTAGAAAAAGTACACACACAATACACAATGAGGCTGTATGGATAACCATACAGCTGTTTCGGAAGGTTCTACTATTCTTCAATATTGGTTTTCTGCCTGACGAACTACAGCCAATGACACGAATGCCATAACTGGTTGGGGAGCCCAAAACCAGCAACGTGCAAAAACCTTTAACCATTCAAAATTTTAAAATTAACATACAAAACTTTATTTTTAAGATGAAAATCTCATAAAAGCAATATTACTCATATTTAAAAATAATATTAAACATAGTTAAGCAATACTTATTTGCGTATATTTGAAATAAATATGATTTTACTTTAATCTGAATACAGCAATATTTAATTTTAAGAGAATTTTACTTTGATTTTACTATATTCATATTAACTTCAGTGGTTAAGAATGTTTTCAGTTAAATCAAAGAGCTTTCTATTGGACTTTAATACATTTGCTATTTGAAAACATCATAGTAAAATTAACTATGATTGTATTAATTTTTACGATTTGTTTTTTCTCTGGGTGTATATTAATTTTGCCCAGAAGTTTGTAACGCATAGAAATATTCATTTCCGACCACATAAACTGTATATATTCTTGATCAGGACGACGAGCTGAGTTCAAGTCCGTCTGTCCGTCCATCCGTCTGTTCGTCTGTCCGTCTGTCCGTCTGTCCGTCTGTCTGTCTGTTTCTACGCGAACTAGTCCCTCAGTTTTAAAGCTATCGAGCTGAAATTTTGCACAGAGTCTTCTTTTTACTGCACGCAACTAATATGTCGGAACCGGCCGGATCAGATGACTATATTATATAGCTGCCATAGGAACGATCGGTCGAAAAATAAGTTTTAGTGAGAAAAACTTTTATGTTTTCCATCGTAGCGTCACTAATCTTGTTATATATTTTAGTTTTATATGTTTCCACATAATTCTGGAAAAATGTATTAAAATCGGATGACTATAGCATATAACTGCCATAGAAACGGTCGGTAAAAAAACTAGTTCTAGTGAGAAAAACTTTTTTGTTTTCCATCGTAGCGTCACTAATCTTGGGATATATTAGTTTTATATGCTTACATATAATACAGGAAAAATTTATAAAAATCGGATGACAATATTATATAGCTCCCATAAAAACGGTCGATCGAAAAACTACTAGTGAGAAAAACTTTTTTGTTTTCTATCGTAGCGTCCCCAATCTTGGTATATATTAGTTTTATATGCTTTCGCATACTTTTGAAAAAATTTATCAAAATCTGATGACTATATCATATAGTTGCCATAGGACCGATCGGTCGGGAAATGTGTTTTTCTAGAAAAAGTTTTTTTTTATGGTATCAAATTGTTTTTACCTATGTCCTATATATATTTTACCGGTTAAATCAGTTGGAGAAAAATTTTTCAAGTGTATTAAAACTTCGGCACAGTCGAAGTTAGCTTTGCCTTCTTGTTATTAATTGGAAAAGGTGTCATAGTGGTCCTATTATTTTTTTCCCAACTGTACGTATAACTTTTGTTTGGCAAAACGTTGCAAATAGTTTTAATTTCAAAATTATTGACAAAAGTGTGGAGATTTGCGCAACTCTTGTCGAAAAAATTGAGTTCATACACAACAAAATTGATTTTAGTCGGTCAGATACATATATGAAGTTGTTTTACAAGTCGAACCCGATTTGTTGCATACCCCTCACAATCACATTTTAGCTTTCGAATGTGTGTGTGGCAACAGACACGAAGTCAACAGCTGCGCAACGAGCCTATACTATCGGTGTACTGACGTCGCTGTCGCAGCGCAGTTGTTTATGTACACTACAAACCAAGGCTGCAAACCGGTCCGGAACTGAACCCGGTTTTTATGGATTGCCCGAACCGGACTATGAACCGAACCTCTTACATTTTTAACCCGTCGAACCTGAACCCGAACCGGACCATTTATATAACAAACAAGGTTCGGATCACGATATGAAGTTATTTTCCATCGAATGAAATTCTTAATAAAACTTTAAATGACTCTACTTCGGGTTACGAAACAAAGAAGTAAAAGGAAATAATAATAATTGCAGAATACCGAGTCAAGCTTCGTAATTGCAGCCGGGCTTTCAGAAAAAATTAAAATTTTACATATGGTCTTCCTAAGTACTTCCTTATTTGGGACTTAAACTAAGCAAGTGTTAAAAATGACTAATTTATTTTTCTTGAAACCAACTGAAACGTTAAACAAGTCATTCAATCTAAATATAATTTTTTTTTCACGCGAGCCAAAACCGGAGGTTTAGGGGTTGCAAGGACTGTCCGCGAACCGGACCTATAGATTCCCCACGGGTGCAAACCCCCGAACCGAACCTCATCTAAAATTATGAAGGGTTGCAGCCTTGCTATGAACCGACGCGCCGAACACTGAAGTATACATATAAAAACATTTTCATTATTGTCACTGCCGGCAATTGGGCACCTTGGCTCAACACTTTCCCACAAAAACCACAGCACAAACACAAGCCGGGCGCATGGAATGAATCAAAGTTTTGCTGCCACTGCTGATTTTGGAGTTCTTATTGCCTTGTACTAGTCTATTGACGACTACGTACAAATGAATGTTTGTTTTGTAAGTTGGCTGTACCCTTTCCTAATATGGCCAGCAGGCAGGCGCACACACTGCACACCACACAGCACTTGTACACTTGTAGACTTGTGCAACATATCCAATTGGAAATGAAAAACTCTGACCTACTAATCATCGAGCCAAAAAGCCAATAAGAGTCAGCGGCGAGCGACAACAAGTGCCAACCAACAACCAGAGACAGAGACGGCGACAGAGACAACGACATTGTCGGCTGTGGGACAAGAAAAAGTCAAAAGATGGACAATAACTTTAAACCAGTTTCCAAATGGTGAGCCTGGTTGCCAATTTTCGCATGTACTTACGGCCAAAGCCGAACTGTTTGCCGTTTGCTGTTTGCACAAATTTGTTTTGAATTTGATTAGAGGCTTACAGGGGCAGCAGCCCAATTGACATTTCATGCCGTATTAAGAGACACTTGGACAGACAGACAGTCGGCAATTTGCGCCGTTTGCCATTTCACAAAAATTATTATGTTAAAATCAACTGAAAATAGCACACAAGGACATTTGCGCATGCGCCCCAGACGGCGCCAACAATTTTGCTGACTAAATTGATGATGATGACGGCGAAGTCGGCGGCCGACGCAGATTAGCGCCGATTTTTTGCCTTTGTTTTTGCTTTTGTTTTGGTTCGGTTTCGGCATAAATTTCAATTGCTCGCATTTAACAACAATTTAAAGCAAATTAAATTTTTTTGCTGTCTGCGATTATTGGCTGCTGATAGGCGAGGCAACGGCATTGGGTATGGGCTTACAGCAGCGCCATCTATTGGCAGCTTCGGCCATGTGCATATAAAGTAATTTTCTGCTACATTAGGTTTGTGCTTCATTGCCTGTAACAAAAGCCAGCCAATAAGTAGCAAAAAAATTAGCAAATCTTCAGATAAAATGGAATAAAATTGAGTATGAACGCGAAGGGCAACTTTTGAATGCTGTATATAGAACATTAGTTATTTTTCGATGAGGCAAATATTCGACAAATTAACTCCGCATAACTAGTAATATACTCTGTACCTATAAAAGTTTGTATATAACTGTATATAACAATTGGATTTTTGCATACTCGTTACCCGGCACACCAAAGCATATTTTAGCTCCCATAAAATTCCACTAAAAAAGTGACCGGCCTTAAGTCTGGATCTAAATTCCCAATCCGTGGGGCATAATTTCTGCCAGGATATTTGACACCGCAAAGCAGTATGGGTCCCTGAAGTAGCTATAAGATGCATTGTCCATGATTTGAAAAAAAAGGCAAGTACATTTCACAGATCTTGGATGTTTTAATGCCCCAGCGATTTCAGTTACTGAAAAAACTAAAGGGCAACCTAATCTAATATAAAAGTTATCTTAAAGCTCGGTACTGATGGCGGTGGAATTTTCCTTGAAGCTAGGTACTGAGGGCGTTCGAATTTTCCTTGAAGGAATTTGCAAGATATTCCTTGTGTGGATTGTAAATCACAGCGTGACCAGAATGAACAATAAATTACGCCAAAAATGTAATTTCTTGGTATTTTTCAGTTATCTTGGGGCTGGGCACACTACTCAAACACATAATAAAGATGCTATGACTATGCTTCAAGAGAGTGATGAAAATGGTTTTGATATGCTAAACACAATATCAAATGCAATGTCGTCTATTAAATTTCAATACAATGAAACGCATAATTTAAAAACGAAAAAGTTTAATATTTTTAGTAAGCAATTTAAGCCTGTTGGCCATTTGTGATGTTCCATAATCATTTTTGGGTTAAAATTTATCAATCAAAGCTACATTTTCCACGTTGTTTACATTTTTCAGTCATTTTTGGCTTGGCGCTAAATTTAAGTTTGACAACAGACACAAGTAATAAATAGCTGCACTATAATTTCTTAAGAAATATCAGCTGTTCAATACAATCCACACCATCAATTGATATGGCAACTCTGGAAATTGCTTGTGTGTATTACTTGGCCTTCTGAGTACCCAACAAAGGAATGAGGCAAGGAATAGTTCCTCAAGAAATTTTTTTATATGTGATTTGACAGCTCAAGCTTGGTACTGAGGGCGGTGGAATTTTCCTTGAGCTGAAACCAAAATTGACTGCAAAATTTAATTTAAGAGTGAAAAGTGGCTGTGATTGATGGAGATTAGACAAAAAAAAGGTAAATGGGACATCACAAATGATCAGCGGGTTTGAATTGCTTACTAAAATTGGCAAACACAAGAAATTAAGTGTTTTTCTGTAATTCAAGTTTTTCAATTTAATAGTCGCCATTGCATTTGCTATTGTGGTAAGCATATCAAAACCATTTTCAATACTGTTTGGAAGCAAAGTGATAGCATTTTTGCTAAATTGTTGTTGGCCAGCAAGGCTTCGCGAGAAGCTGCCAAAACAAAAACAGGTGTTCGAGCAGTGTGAACAGCCCCAAATCGCTGAAAAATACCAAATTAATTTAGTTTTCGGCGTAATTTTCTGTTCGATCTGGTCACACTGTGATTTGCAATCCACTTAAGGAATATATGGAAAATTCCTTCAAGGAAAATTCGAACGTCCTCAGTACCTAGCTTTATAGTCCATTCATATTTAGGCAGACATGTAAAATGTTACCTTAGTTATGGTTTCACAGCTGATTGTTGTTAACGTGTTTAGAATCATGTTGAGTACGGAAAAAATCGATTTTCGATCTCTCCTAAAATAATATTTTTTCAGAGTCAAAACGGCGAAGGAAACAAAAGAAAAGTTGGATAAATATTATAGGGCTAATGCTCCAATTACACCGTTAAATATTGAGAGTTTAATGGTAGCCGAAACTCCACTGCCCATGAAGTCCGCAACGGCAGGCCCTCCGATGCAGTTACACCGGACAATATTTTTTTTTTTGTTATACACTTGAAAAGTGTATATTAATTTTGCCCAGAAGTTTGTAACGCATAGAAATATTCATTTCCGACCACATAAACTGTATATATGCTTGATCAGGACGACGAGCTGAGTTCAATTCCGTCTGTCCGTCCGTCCGTCTGTTCGTCTGTCCGTCTGTCCGTCTGTCTGTCTGTCTGTCTGTCTGTCTGTTTCTACGCGAACTATTCCCTCAGTTTTAAAGCTATCGAGCTGAAATTTTGCACAGAGTCTTCTTTTTACTGCACGCAACTAATATGTCGGAACCGGCCGGATCAGATGACTATATCATATAGCTGCCATAGGAACGATCGGTCGAAAAATAAGTTTTAGTGAGAAAAACTTTTATGTTTTCCATCGTAGCGTCACTAATCTTGTTATATATTTTAGTTTTATATGTTTCCACATAATTCTGGAAAAATGTATTAAAATCGGATGACTATAGCATATAGCTGACATAGAAACGGTCGGTCAAAAAACTAGTTCTAGTGAGAAAAACTTTTTTGTTTTCCATCGTAGCGTCACTAATCTTGGGATATATTAGTTTTATATGCTTACATATAATACAGGAAAAATTTATAAAAATCGGATGACAATATTATATAGCTGCCATAAAAACGGTCGGTCGAAAAACTACTAGTGAGAAAAACTTTTTTGTTTTCTATCGTAGCGTCCCCAATCTTGGTATATATTAGTTTTATATGCTTTCGCATACTTTTGAAAAAATTTATCAAAATCTGATGACTATATCATATAGTTGCCATAGGACCGATCGGTCGGGAAATGTGTTTTACTAGAAAAAGTTTCTTTTTATGGTATCAAATTGTTATTACCTGTATCCTATATATATTTTACCGGTTAAATCAGTTGGAGAAAAGTTTTTCAAGTGTATTAAAACTTCGGCACAGTCGAAGTTAGCTTTGCCTTCTTGTTATTAATTGGAAAAGGTGTCATAGTGGTCCTATTATTTTTTTCCCAACTGTACGTATAACTTTTGTTTAGCAAAACGTTGCAAATAGTTTTAATTTCAAAATTATTGACAAAAGTGTGGAGATTTGCGCAACTCGTTTTTTAATTTAGTTTACAAAATTTAGGACTAAGTGTTTACTAACTAAATAACAGTAACTTAAATTTTATACTTAAACTAGTCTCCAAACGAACGGTCTGATTAAATTTTTAATTTGGTTTCGCTTTTCAGGATTTATTATGTATCTAAAACTAATCAATTTTCTTTTATTAATGGGGTTGCAATGAAAACTATTACGAAAAACATTGCCTAAAAGTATTATATGGTTATGATAAAAAAAGGAAGAGAAAAAAAAAAGGAAAAGACTATTGACTCTCATTTGAGATCCACCATATGTTTGTCTCTGTCTGAGATTGATATATCAAATCTTTTTTTCGTATTTGTTAGTAGTTGTTCGGTGACGGATTTTTTATTAGCTCTTCTATATATGTGGTACATTATAGGTATGCCATCTGAGTTTTGAATGTAGTTGTTTTTGTCTAAATATAAAAATATTTCTGGTGGGGTGAAGCCATTTGTGAGGCAGCGTACAAAGTATCCGTCGCTCTCGTAGAAATGTCTCATCATGTGGTTTCTTGTTAGGTTTATAATTTGGTTATCAATTCGGACTATTTCTACCGAATTATAAAGCCTTTTGTTCGAAATATATTTAAGAAATTCAGATTTGGGGTCTCTGTACATTGACATACACGCTCTTAAAACTTTCCTTTCAAATTTTCTTAAATATTGTACCATATCGAACATCCATATGTTAGGATAGGTCTTAAAAGGGATTGATACCTTATGATTTTAATTCTGTTATCTACTAGTTTGCTCCCAAACATTTTTTTATACGCATAATATCAGGGACCGTAACAGTTATAAGTAGACATCGGATTTTATGCACTTTTTTAAATGAAGTCGGATTGATGTGAAATTTTGGATTTATACTAATAAAAATATCTACTTTTTATTAAAAACTGCATATCCAATATATGTTTTTTTTTGCATATTTTGCATATGCAAAATTAAATATTGCATGAGGAGGAGCACTTGGCGCAGACTGCGAGGGTCGAATCGATTGCCAACTGGTTCTCCTGGCACTTCCATCTGGATGCAACTGGCTGCATAGCAAAAGTCCAGTGCTCATCCTTGATCCGTATCTGTTGCTCCAGCAAAAGCTGCAACAAAATCCAGGCGGGATTTACCTATTCGATAGGTAGGTTATATCGAATAGTCGATTCCTTTTGCCAATCGACTACTGTATATCGAACCGGTAAATACGATAAATAACGAAACACAACAAGGAGAAAAAATCTGAAAGAGAGATTCAAAAAGAAGATTAAAAAAAAAGTGAGAATTAAAAGTCAAAAATGGAGAATACATTAATTTAAAAATGTCCAAATGGTGACTGGCCGATCCACGCATCGAACTTGGCCATTAGAGGCTACAATCGGCTGCGCGAGGCAGATATCCCCAGGTGAGTCAATTGGCAAGCCTTTGGCAGGGATTTGGATTTAACAGATTGCTCCATCCATTTTCCTGCCTAGCTTATATTCATAATAAGTATATCTTGAGTTATGTCCTGATATTCCGGACATAGCTTCTTTACGGGCAAACAATATGTGCTTTTTACATATTGTTTTTGTGTTTTTTTTGTGTTTTTTTGTCGTTTGTTTTGTTGTTTTTTTGGTCGTTTTTTGTCGTTTGTTTTGTTGTTTTTTTTTTCGTTTTTTTTGTTGTTTTTTTCGGTTTTTTCTAAATTTTGTTGTTGTTTTTTTTTTTGTTTTTTTTGGTTTTGTTTGATTATTATTTCTAAAAAAGATGTACGGAATGGCAAATGACAAACGGACGATCGGACTTTTTTGATGAAATGGAGAGGGTGGCCGACTGGATGCCAAATCCTCAGGCCACAATTATAGTGTTCGATGAGTTATTCATGTACAACCGAAATGGCCATTTGGTCAAATTATTTACAATTTTTGTATATGGCATTATTTTGAACAAATCAGTTTTTGTGTATTGCAAGGCAAAGCATCAAATTTCGGGGTTGAACGCTCCAGATTGCTGGAATTCTTCCACTATGTGAGCAATTCTCAGCAAGTTCATTAATATCCTGTTGAGCAAACAGAAATTTGTTGCTGCAGTCATGTCGGACGCAAGTAAAGCCAATATTCGGATGGTCCAAGACTTTCCGAATGACTTTCCGACATGGATTTATGATTTCACACATCTGCGAAATCTGACAATCAAAAATTATGCGCATACCTCCAACATGATGCAAAAGATGCATTTGGAATTGTTCGAGAGGAATCGGTAACACGAGCAACTCGAAGAATTCAGCACTTTGCTAGAGAACTACAGGCCAGGGAACGAAAGTTTTAACAGATCGCAAATTTATTTTAAAATAGAAAGACATATTCATAGTTTGAAATTAATCGTAAATTATATATTCCGGACCAATCCGAATTTGCAGGAGTTGCGCCTATGCGAAACGAATAGCAATAAGCTGGAGGAATACGGAAAAATAATAAAAATGCTTACAAATATTCTCGAAGTAGTCCATTACGACAATGTTACTGACGGGCATTTGTATGCAAGTATTGCTGTACTGATAGCAATCAACGAGGACCTATGCCTGTAGTAGTACCAATAGTAGAGAATTAGGGTAAACGGCCATACTAAGATGTATGTGCCAATCAGCTTGTCTCCCAGCATAAACGAACTAACCTAGACTGCTCGTTTGCTCAGTCCCTCTTCTCTGCCAGCACAGGCAGAATTTCTCACTCTTTGAACGGTATGAGTTCGACTTGAACGGTACGTGTATGATGTGGGCCTACTAATTTGTACTGAAAATTAAGGCAACAGCTGTTCGCAACCTCAGTTCGACGCAGTTTTTT
The DNA here is from genome assembly GCA_018904225.1 of Lordiphosa mommai. NCBI lineage: Eukaryota > Metazoa > Arthropoda > Insecta > Diptera > Drosophilidae > Lordiphosa > Lordiphosa mommai. The sequence continues at coordinate 651,477 of JAEIFT010000072.1, forward strand.
ATGTCAAACCATCGAACCTCAGCGTTTTTCTCTCTCAAACCATCGAACGACAGCGTTTTTCTCTCTCAAACAATCGAACGTCAGCGTCGCAACCAAAAAAGCAGCGCAAACGTTCAGTCTAGATATCTTTAGTCTGTGAAATATGTCAAATATTTATAAATTCAACCTTTAAATTAGAAGATATATCTAATATATATAATGCAAGTTTACTTACATATTGTGGGTCTCGTGTATTGAGTCGCTCTGCCGGGTAAAGCTGTGCCGGTACATTTGGTCGGAATGGCTTTTTCCGTATCTCTTCCTGGCAGCATTGGTTGGACATGGCAGGCGCTCCCCCCTATGTTGATCCTTCAAGTGGACGATAATATTTTTAACGTCCCTGAGGCGTAGGGGGTAGTTAAATTTTATAATATAAGTCGAATTAGATGCTTGTTTAACTGCTGGAGGCCAATTGCTGGATACTACATCCAGCCATGGTCCCCTAACGAATAGAAAGCTCCTTTGAACCTCGCAACGACATTATGAGTTTTTTCAGACCCACATGACCCTCGACTGAACGCAACAAGCTAAGCATAGAGCTAGCCTCACAGCTCACATCCATAATTTTCGAAATTTTTATACCCTTGCAGAGGGTATATCACAATTGGTGTGATGTTAATAACTAATTGAAAGCATCTTTGAACCTCGCAACGACATTATCAGCTTTTTCAGACCCACATGACCCTTGACTGAACGCAACAGTCTGAGCATAGAGCTAGCCTCACAGCTCACATCCATAATTTTTGATACCCTTGCAGAGGGTATATCACATCTTAAAGTCCCTGAGGCATAGGGGGCAGTTAAATTCCATTTGTCTGCTGTTTTTACTGCTGAAGGCCGATTGCTGGATATTTTATCCAGCCATGCCTCATCCGCCAGGGCCCAATCATCCTCCTGTATAATTTCCCCTTCCAGCTCCTGGCATTCCCTTTCGGGGGCCTCCTCCTCAAGCCAATCCTTTTGTGGGAGAGGGGCCTCTGGTCAATCTTCGTCCTTCGGCAATTCCTCCTCCTCCGGCCAATCCTCCTCTGGGAGAGGAGCCACATTCTCATCCAGCAATTACTCCTCCGGGGCCTCTTCCTCGGCCCAATCCTCCTCCGGGAGAGGAGCCTCATCCTCCTCCTGCCAATCAAATTTGGGGCGTCCTCCTCCGGCCAATCCTCTTCTGGGAGCACAGACTAGAGATATCTAGACTGAACGTATGCGCTGCTTTTTTGGTTGCGACGCTGACGTTCGATTGTTTGAGAGAGAAAAACGCTGTCGTTCGATGGTTTGAGAGAGAAAAACGCTGAGGTTCGATGGTTTGACATAAAAAACTGCGTCGAACTGAGGTTGCGAAAACTGTTGCCTTAATTTTCAGTACAAATTAGTAGGCCCACATCATACACGTACCGTTCAAGTCGAACTCATACCGTTCAAAGAGAGAGAAATTCTGCCTGTGCTGGCAGAGAAGAGGGACTGAGCAAACGAGCAGTCTAGGTTAGTTCGTTTATGACGGCGAGCGCGGCCGATTGAATGCCAGGTTCCTGCTCGTTGCGTTTGCCTCCTCAGATTTCCGTATGGGATTTTTTAGTACTATGATGACGCGTTACACGGGATTTATATCCGTTAGGAACTGCCGCTCGCCAGTCACAAGCCCTTAGGACCGGTTCGCTTCCGTCCTTGCGTGAGTTGCCGTTGAGTTTGAAATTCCGTAGATTATGCTAAATGCTAAATGAGTTATTGATTCTAGACCAGGGACCGTAACAGTTATAAGTTTTATCAAACAGTCATTATTTACCAGTTATATTTTGCGTTTTATAATAAAACTCGGGAAATAATAATTATTCTTTTATTTTTATTTTAAAACTCGGGAAATACCAATGATTTTGTGATTTTAATTTTATTATTTATTTATTTATTTAGGAAGTTTAACAATGTTCAGTTAAACATAAACATGAGTTGTAAAGCTATAGTTACATAAGTAGAAACAAGCTGAGACGATCTCTGACCCGGTGGGACTATGGTCCAACTCACAGCAAAGGTGGTCAGAGAGCGCAACTCTGCTCATAACAATTATTTTTGATTTTTATCAATTTTCTTCACAAGATAACTGTTATAGATGACTTATATTTATAAAAGGCTTTAATAAAAATTATTCAGTGACTTTTATTTTTTAAGGCAATCAAAACTTCAGCTCGCGCGGAGTATTTTGCAGACCTATCGGCAAATTACTTTTAGGACGGACTAAAAAAGATGGAAAGCTAGAATAAGGACTACATTTAATAAAATAACGAGAAGGCAAAGCTAACTTCGACTGTGCCGAAGTTTGAATACACTTGAAAAACTTTACTCCAGCTAATTTAACCGGTAAAATATATAGAGTATATAGATATCAGATATTTTAAATTTTTAAATCATTGATAATAAAAATTTGATACCATAAAAAAAAACTTTTCTTAGTAAAACACATTTTTCGACCGATCGGTCCTATGGCAGCTATATGCTATAGTCATCCGATTTTGATAAAATCTTCCAGAATTGTGTTAACGCATATAAAACTAATATATACCAAGATTGGTGACGCTACGATGGAAAATAAAAAAGTTTTTCCTACTAGAACTAGTTTTTTGACCGACCGTTTATATGGCAGCTATATGCTATATTCATCCGATTTTGATCAATTTTTCCACAAATATGTAAAATCATCTAAAACTAATATATACCAAGATTGGTGACGCTACAATAGAAAATAAAAAAGTTTTTCTCACTAAGACTTATTTTCCGACCGATCGTTCCTATGGCAGCTATAAGATATAGTCATCCGATCCGGCCGGTTCCGACATATTAGTTGCGTGCAGAAAAAAGAAGACTCTGTGCAAAATTTCAGCTCGATAGCTTTAAAACTGAGGGACTAGTTCGCGTAGAAACAGACAGACAGACGGACAGACAGACGGACAGACGGACAGACAGACGGACGGACGGACAAGCGGAAATGAACTTGGCTCGTCGTCCTGATCAAGAATATATATAGTTTATGGGGTCGGAAATGAATATTTCTATGCGTTACAAACTTCTGGGCAAAATTAATATACACTTTTCAAGTGTATAAAAATCGACGCGAATTGCAATTCTATCCCGCACCTCAATCATTCGGAAAAAAATAAAACATTTTTTGTTACACTAAACTACAAAAAACTTCAAACACCGATTTATTAAAAACAGGACAGAATAACATCACTAAATTAGTTCAATTATACACTTCACTACATTATAAGTTGCTTAAAAGTAACAGTAAAACGTAAAAAAATTTGTATTAGGGTTACATTATTTAAAAATCAAACTAATTAAAATTAAATTTCTAATCTAAATCAGTTCTGATCATAACCCCGTTATCATTTTTAATTTCAGATATCCTGGTGTCCCGGAATAATGGCTACCACCACTTCAATTTTTAGAAGACCTCACTCAGCAGCCCGAGAAATTTTTAACCGCCCTTGATGTGCAAAATTTTTATACCCGTTACTCGTAGAGTAAAAAGGGTATACTAAGTTCGTGCAAATGTATGTAACAGGCAGAAGGAAGCTTTTCCGACCACATAAAGTATATATATTCTTGATCAGCATCAATAGCCGAGTCGATATAGACCTGTCCGTCTGTCCGTCCGTCCGTCTGTCCGTCTGTCTGTATGAACACCTAGATCTCAGAGACTATAAGAGCTAGAGCTACCATTTTTTTTAATGTAGACTTGTATTGTCTGCACGCAGATCAAGTTTGTTTCAAATTTTTGCCACGCCCCCTCCCGCCCCCGCTATATGAAAAAACCTCATATCTCCCACAATTTTAAAACTAGATTGATCGGACCTTCTAGACATATATTCTAATCATAATTAACTATTGATCCGCCATACATCATTTTCCGATCAGACGAACGATAGTAGAGTTGCCGCCCCCGCAATTTGAAAAATACCTCATATCTCTTACAATTTTGAAAATACATTGTTAAAACCTTCTAGACATATATTTAATCATCAATACCTACCGATCCGCCATACATAATTTCTTGATCAGATGAACGATAGAAAAGTTCCCGCCCCCGCAATTTAAAAAATACCTCAAATCTCCCACAATTTTGAAAATGGATTGTTCGAACCTTCCAGACATATATTTTAATCATCATTACCTATCGATCCGCCATACATAATTTTCCGATCAGATGAGTTATAGTAGAGTTGCCTCCCCCGCAATTTGTAAAAAAAACTCATATCTTCCACAATTTGTGATCTAATAAAATATTCTTAAAAAAAACCTTACCCTGAGTAACGGATATATCGAAGTCGAGCAGGGCCGACTTCAACTTACGCTCTCGTTTTTTCTATAAGTAATATATGTATAACACAAAACAAATAAGTAAGTCGGTCAAGCCAGACTGTAATATACTCAGTTTATGCCAAAATTTTTATATAACTACTGAAACTGTGTCGGTGCTGCCTACTAGAGCCCTGCATGAGTGGAGTCAAAGTACCCTTTGACTCAACTTTTGAAAAACAGGTTCGAGTAAGTCAAATCTAAAATTGTTTTGAATCGAGTTGCTCACTTCATATTTCTAGTGACTCCAAACAGATCAAGCTCTAAACAGATCATACTCAAGTGGTTCCTTAGATCAAATCAAGTCATCATTATTCGATTTAAAAAAAAAACTGTAACCTATTATTAGTTTTCATCAAAACATACACAAATATAGTTATAGATATTTTATTAATATTTGAAGTTATTGTTTAAAAACATAATTTTTTTATCATATCATCTTTGGATGTTATTCCAGACCTTTTTTCGGATATGAGGTTTCAGGCTTGAGAAAAGGCTCTCTCTGAAGAGGCACTGCTCGCAGGTGTGGCCAAAATTTTACTGCTTGCTTTATAAAGAAGAAGAATATAGTGAATTGTCACCGACACGTATCCACATTTTAAAACATTGTCGGTCCATGCATCTGTTGTTACGCTATATCCAATTTGATTACTTCTGATTATGGTTATTTCATTCTTCACCTTTTTAAACCAATCAACATATACTTGGTCCACATTTCTTGATAAAGTGGTGGGATGCGGAATTGTAGTTTTTGCCTTTAAATTTGAACCAAACTTGGCACCAAGCTGTATCATAGCATCAGCAAACTTTTCTAGTCCCGAATCTGCAATCATTTGAAATGGTCGACAATTTTCGACTGCCCATTCAGTAGCGATTTTTACAACTTTTTTTTACTTTCCGTGTCTACTTCCACACTCGGTTCATCATTTGGATTACCTCCGAAAATTTTATAGCACTTATGTCGTGTCAAATTCGAGGTGCTGTTATTAAATTTAAAAACTGTGCAGCACTTTCTGCACCCAACAATGTTGCCAACCTCATTGCTTCGATCATCTAATATTTTCAAGAATATTTCCCAGACTTTGCTTCTACCGCGCTTATTGCAAAAGCTGAACTCCCCACAAAGAAGCTTGCTTTTTATATCTTCCGGGTTTGTCACTCCAGACTCGGCGGAATTCGATGAAACCTATTTCAGTATTAATACATTACAATTTTAAAATTAATCAATATGTATATGGGCATTTCCATGATGTCGAACGCGGACGCTCGTACGACATAAAGTAAAAACGAGAAGGCAAAGCTAACTTCGACTGTGCCGAAGTTTTAATACACTTGAAAAACTTTACACCAACTGTTTTAACCGGTAAAATATATATAGGATATAGATATCAGATATTTAAAATTTTTAAATCATTGATAATAAAATTTTGATAAAAAAAAAAACTTTTCTTAGTAAAAAACATTTTCCGACCGATCGGTCCTATGGCAGCTATATGCTATAGTCATCCGATTTTAATAAATTTTTTCAAAATTATGTAAAAGCATATAAAACTAATATATACCAAGATTGGGGACGCTACGATAGAAAACAGAAAAGTTTTTCTCACTAGAAGTAGTTTTCTGACCGACCGTTTCTATGGGAGCTATATAATATAGTCATCCGATTTTGATAAATTTTTCCTGTAATGTATGAAATCATATAAAACTAACATATAGCAAGATTAGTGACGCTACGATGGAAAACAAAAAAGTTTTTTTCACTAGAACTAGTTTTTTGTCCGACCGTTTCTATGGCAGCTATATGCTATAGTGAACCGATTTTGATACATTTTTCAAGAATTATGTAGAAACATATAAAACTAATATATACAAAGATAGGTGACGCTACGATGGAAAACAAAACAGTTTTTCTCACTAAGACTTATTTTCCGACCGATCGTTCCTATGACAGCTATATGATATAGTCAACCGATCCGGCCGGTTCCGACATATTAGTTGCGTGCAGTAAAAAGAAGACTCTGTGCAAAATTTCAGCTCGATAGCTCTAAAACTGAGGGACTAGTTCGCGTAGAAACAGACAGACAGATAGACAGACAGACGGACAGACGGACAGACGGACGGACGGACAGACGGAATTGAACTCAGCTCGTCGTCCTGATCAAGAATATATATAGTTTATGTGGTCGGAAATAAATATTTCTATGCGTTACAAACTTCTGGGCAAAATTAATATACACTTTTCAAGTGTATAAAAAAGGCAAAATAAAAGGCGTTTTCAATTCGATTTTTACTTTATAATGAAGGTATTGAGTAGCACTATAAATAGTGCTAAAGTGAATGAAAGGTGAAATACTGATTCCGAAAGAGTGGCAAAATAAGAAGCGATTTGAACGGGACAAAAACAGAAGTTGTTTTCGGGGCCACCTACATATAGCCAGAACTTAGCGAAACATGACGCATTTCTAAAACCCAAAATGTTTCAGAATCTTATGCATGAATGGTACTTTGAAATGGTTTTTAGTTGGTTCAAAAATCTTCAGTACTTTTTTTTTAAAATAAATAATAATCTGATTCGTAACGGGACATTGCGAACGGGACATTTTTTCCAATATGATTCAAGTGGGTATGATTATGTATATATTTATGCATTTTAACTATAATCAATAACTAGCACTATTCCCGACGTTGCTCGGGTCTCTTCAATTGTATTGAAATGGTTTTTGCACAAAACACAAAAAATATTAGTATGAATTAATTTTTAACCACTAAACTTTACACTTACGGACGCGAACGGGACCAACTTTGAACGACATTACAATATAACAAAAAAATTTTTATCAATTGGGATTTCTTTCATTAAATTGCTTATAACCAAATCTGTTTGTGCTAAACTTTCCATGCATTAACTTCTTCAATTTGTGACAGACAGATAAAAAATGGTATTTTTCGGTATCGAACGGGACATTGAAAAATGGACTAAAGGAAACCAAAAATTTGCAGTTTATCGCGATTGCATTGTACCCTTTGTTTTTTTTTTATATAAATTATGATGTAGGAGACATTTTGTAGAATAATCTTTATCATGTATGATCTTTCTTAAAGAAGATAATAACAAATAAAGCATGCAATTTAAAATGGCAAAAAAAAAAGAAAAGAAAAAATAATGACCATATGTTCATTTTAATTAAATAAGTTAAATTTGAATGATTCTTTACAATAATATGAGTAAACAGAGAGATTTCAAAAACTTTTAGTTTTTAAGCCTCGGTGGACATTTTGGTGGAAATGCCCATATGTTTGACATTTTGGCTCTGAGCTATTTGATCTATTTGTTTTCGACATTGAACCCTATGATCTATTTGAGTTGAGCATAATTAATCTAGATGCTATGCTTACATGAGCTGATTTGAGCAGAATTATTTTAAACAGATCACATAGATCATGCCTCATGTCATGAGCTGTGATTCAATGAATCGATGATTTAGAGATCTTTGACTACAAACTCATAGATAGTACAAATCAATACGAAAGTCAAGTTGAACTTTGATTCAACTCATGCAGTGCCTACACCCAGAAAAAAAGATTTTCCTTAAATTTATTGTTAAAGCTAGGTACTCAGACACGAATAACATTCTCGCTGCTAGAATTGTTTCATAATCACTGAATCCGAAATGGTCACTCTGGTCTTGTCAGCTGTTCTTTGTTTACAAAATAAGCGGGCAACAGAGACTGTAAAATAAATGTTTATAAAATTGAAAATGGATGGCTCTATGTGAAATGCAGAGGTTATGGGCATTGCCATGGTTGATTTCTTGTGTGTATTTTGCGTATCACTGAAAGAGGATGCAATAACCTCAGAGCGGCAAATTGTTGGCCAAAACCCTTTAAATAGGTATCATCCTGACCGCTTTGGGCACCACAACTTGTTCATCCTCCGCAAAGTTCTCCAAATTGTTTTTGTTTTGCCTTTTGATCTTCTTTGAATCCATTTTTTCCAATTGTGTTGCTTGATTCTAAGAGGTACCTCTTCGAATTATCAAACATGTTTCATAATTCGAAGACCCCCCTACGAGAATGTATCAGCTGTTTTTGACAAACGATCTGGCAGCCCCATGCACATTATACGAGCGCATTCTAGACGTCTGAGTACGGCCTCTTAGAAGGCTTTGAGAAAATTCGAAGAGCACATTCGAAGAGCTATGTAATTAGATAGGCAGCTAGAATGTTATTCGTGTCTGAGTACCTAGCTTAATTTAACAATAACATATTTTTACTCTGTACCGAAGGTACAAAAAGTATATTGGGTTTGTGAAAATGTATGTAACAGCCAGATGGAAGCATCTCCGACCCCATAAAGTATATATATTCTTGATCAGAATCAATAGCCGAGTCTGTCTGTCCGTATGAACACCTAAATCTCAGAGACTATAAGAGCTAGAGCTACCATTTTTTCAGTGTAGACTTGTTTTGTCTGCACGCAGATCAAGTTTGATTCAAATTTTTGCCACGCCCCCGTGCGCCCCCGCAATATGAAAAAACCTTATATCTCCCACAATTTTGAAATTAGATTGTTCGAACCTTCTAGACATATATTTTAATCATCATTACTTATCAATCCGCCATACATCAGTTCCCGATCAGATGTACGATACTATAGTTTTAACCCCCGCAATTTGGAAAAGACCTCATATCTCCCACAATTTTCAAGATGGATTATTTAAACCTTTTAGACATATATTTTAATCATCATTACCTACCGATCTGCCATACATCATTTCCTGATCAGATGAACGATAGAAAAGTTCCCGCCCCCGCAATTTGTAAAATACCTCACAACTCCCACAATTTTGATGATATATTGTTTGAACCTTCTGGACATATATTTCAATCATCATTACTTATCGATCAGTCGTACATCATTTTCCGATCAGATGAACGATAGTAGAGTTGCCACCCCCGCAATTTGGAAAATTCTTCATATCTCCCACAATTTTGAAAATGGATCCGCCATATATCATTTCCTGATCAGATGAACGATATAACAGTTCCCGCCTCCGCAATTTTAAAAAAACCTCATATCTCCCACAATTTCGAAAATATATTAATCAAAATTTTTAGACATGTATTTTAATCATCATTACTTATCGATCCGCCATAAATAATTTCCCGATCAGATGAGTTATAGTAGAGTGGCCACCCCCGCAATTTTGAAAAAAAAAACCATATCTTCCACAATTTGGGCATGTTGTGAACTAATAAAATATTCTTAAATAAACCTTACCCAGTAGCGGGTAAATCGAAGTCGAGCAGGGCAGACTTTAACTTACGCTCTCGTTTTTTGGCTGGGACGTTTGAGAAAGAATGCCCCATATGCAAAAAATATGCAAATTATTTTTAATAGTTTAACTTCGTAGTTGATCATAGAATTTTTACTTAAATTGTTTTTTTTTTATCTAGTACTACTGGAATCTTATTGTACATTTGTTTAACTATTAACATAGAGCTATGTTAAATCAAGAAACCTTTTATATTTCCTATACAAATTTTGTGAATTAATCTAGTAGTCCTGCCATAAATTTTAACTCTTTTTTTTCTTGAAAAAACGGCTGTACCTTTGTCCAACTAGCTGATAAAAATTCAAGAAAATTCGTAAAAATAGCGGATATAAAAGGCTATATGCTAAAATAGTTGTTTTGGATTTCCGATTTACGCACTGGTTTGTCGACGACGGTTTATTATAAAAAATTGCTATAAATTGAGAGAACAAATTATCTTCAAGGTACAATTTAGTCACTTTTGGATTGCTGATGTGGCTTGCTTGATTTTTTAAGGCTGCATTGATGTATGTAGTATCGCATAAAATTCATAAACCTACAAATTTGTGTTTGGTGTGACCTCCATAATTTTCCATATGCTAAAAATACTGAAAAATGGGTTTTCCGCGATATCTTGAAAACAAGAGATGATAGAGAAAAACCGAGACCAGTTTTGGAAACAGTGCACAAATCTGGAACAGAATTTTGCATCGAGAAGGCTGGAGTAAAATGGCTGTTGGCCTGTTTAATAATTCTTATAAATAATTATTACCTATAATTATAATAAATTGCGATTTTTTGCCGCAACATTCAAGTTGCGAATATGGGCAGAATATCGTTCCTAAATTTGCAGCGCCAACTTAGTACTGAATTAACCCATGAGTTCAGCCATGAATTGGAGCAATTGAATTTGTTCGGTGCTCGACAAAAATACCAGGATTATATTGTCGAGCACCGAACAAATTCGCTAAGCACTTCGAATACAGAGATTGGCTTATAAAATCAAAACAACCATGGTATTCAAAACGTCTGATAGCCCAGCAAAAGTAAAGGAAAAGCTATTTTAAAAACGAGAAATGCTCATATTAATCTTCTCAAAAGATAGGGCCTTATATTCGAAGTTACGGATCTGGAACATCTTATCTGTAACAGTCCCGCACCCGATGCATTCCAATGGTGCTTCTTCATACCCTATTTTTATGCCTTCTTCCTTCCTTCTTTTGCCAACCACTTGTTTCATTTTCGTTTAACTTGCTGCTTCTGACATTTAATTTTCTTTTCTCAAACCTTGCCAACTGCCTTGGACAGTCGCATATACTCATGCCCATGTAGCGCCACAATTAAAAGAAATTATTATAGATTTGTTTGGAGCCCTAACTTCTGCTGCCGTTTGCTGTTCGTTGGCTTCTCGCCCACCATCGTCATCCCACATCCACGTCAGAAGTGCTCCACTTAGACGCGCTCCATTGTTTCCGCATTCGATTAAAAATGATAAATGCCTCGCTGCGCTCAAGTGAAAACGGAGACCACTGACTTGGGCATGGTTTGTTTCAGTTGGCCCATTTTCCTCGAACGTTTTTAATGTCTCGCTTATGAACGCTGATAACTCAAGTGGTTCGCCAAGACCAGAATCTTGACTGTCTTAGCCTAATTATTTGATTAATTTTATTGCTTGTTCAGTTGTGTGTTATGTTTCTTTTTTTTTTGAGGGTTGGCGGTAAAATATATCGTTTATGCTTTTATTAAATTGTGCGCATTAATTAACTGGCAGTCGGACTGGGGCAAGGAGAACAGAGACTGAGGCGAAGTCAAAGCAAATGCCTGGGCCAGGCACCCACCCACTTCTCATAGGAAGCCTGCGGCCATTTCCATTTCAATTAATTGCCTTGGCGTCGAAATTAGCGTTCTCAGACGATTGCCTGCACTTATTGATTATATGAGGCACATAAATCTATGCCAAATTGGATGCCCGCCAGGTGAGTGGCTCACTGGATAAATTGGCCGTGATCTGCAATCTCAGTTAGAAGCCTTGACAAACATTTAAACTAAGCCACAAATGAAATTTTACAAATGTTTAACATGTTGCGGATATTCCGGCACAACCAATGTCCCCGTGCGCAGGGAAATGCGCTAAAGCGACCGCAAATAGGCCAAAGTAGCTCAAAGGGAAAACTGGTGACAGTGGTGGGGCGGAAGGAGGTGATGGAATGGGAGGCGTGTCCCATGTAGGTAGTAAAGTGGGAAAGCAAAATGTTTGATTTTGCAAACATTTTGTTGTTAGAGTTTGAACTTTGACACGAACAGAAACAGGAGTTTCCGGACTCAATTCAATCGATTTGTGGTTTTTATTTAAATCTCAAAGAATTGTTCGATGTGAACAAAAAAGTTAATTCCTTTTTCCTTATGTCAAAAAAACCAAACACTAAAAATATACTTATACAATGGTTAAAGCTTGGACACGTACATCATGTACACGAGAGTTGCCTTTTATATTTATCGAATTGTAACTCGAAGATGACATTTCCAATGGCAAGTTGGGCATTATTTAGCCCGAAACTACTCAGAATGTAGACGGAACGGAACATCTTATCAGAGAAAGTGAGAAAAACAATAAGTAAGTACGTAAGAGTACTTACTAAAAACAGTAAAGCCAAGCAATCATGGATAAATTCAGTTTTTAGATGAAAATGGAACATGGTACTGAATTGGCTGAGAAAGAACAGGGAAGGATCGAGGGAATGAACATAGCCGGCATTAAAACTGGTCGAAATGCTTCCTTAATAAATCCACATCGAAATACTATTTTAAAAGTACTAACGGATCAAGACGGTTACCACATAAATCGACGCCGTGGTTAATTAAGTTCTATCAGTCAACGGAAAAAACGGCAGATGCTGCAGTTATTGTAAAAACTCAAGACAGAATAAGCTGCACCAAAATCGAACTCGTAAAACTATAACCAGGAAACGTGTAAGCTAAATTTGGCACGTTAATTTTAACCTCATATATCAAAAGAAAATTGGTAAAAATCGATGCGCATGCGCATTTTTTAAAATTCAAGTTCTGGGCAAAAAAATTTAATTTTAACGTTCCAGACATGGTTGTCTGTCAAATATTGGAGGGATCCGCGTCATCCACCGGCAACATGTTACAAGCGGAACGATGGCCTTTGATCGCTTATGATAGGGACTGCTTTTAGCGCTAAAGGCAAGTTTCCAATATGCTTTATATTTGGCAAGATGAATGCTCAAGCATATGTTTATAGAGTTTGTAGACAGTGAACTAACTCGATTTGCTAAGCATTTCTATGGTGACGAGTGGACTGATGTTGCCCGGTCTGCACTCGGTTATTTTAAGACAGTTAATATACCGCTGCTGAAGTGACCGGCAATGTGTTCGGACTTTAATCCAATTAAGGATCTAACGAGCATCATTGCAGAAAAAGCTTATGCAGATACAAAGCAGTAAGATAACTTAAAGGACATAAAGGAAGTCATCGTCACCGAATGGGCCAGAATCAGGGAATCCAACCGAATCGAATTTCGGTCCCGTTTCCGGTTCTGGTACGTACCAAAACTAATGTTTTGGTAAAAGGTTCTGTTTAGGTTCTAGTTTATTTCGGTATTAGGTTCCGGATCTGTACCTTGGATTTTATTACGGAATACCGGTACGTACCGGTATGTACCGGTATAATTTAAAAATCCTTTAATCCGAAGATATAATAGAACGGGTAGCAACGTTTACAACAGAAAGTAGTTATAAAGAAGGAAAATTAAACATAATACATTTTACCCCAGAAAACAAATGTCCTATTAATACTGTGACTGGAAGAGCAAGAATAACTTTTGATATCTGATGGATCACAATTTAACCCTGCTGTTAAGTTTAAGTCTATTTGGTTCAATTATTATTACGTTTCCTTTGTAAATGCAAAAATACAGGATAAATTAATAATATTTCGAAATTATTGAAATAAAAATAGATGCAACGAAATAATATAAAATTGTTTTTATACCCTTGCAGAGGGTATATTAAAATTGTCACGATGTTTGTAACGCATAGAAGGAAGCATCTCCGACCCCATTAACTATATATATTCTTGATCAGCATGACGAGCTGAGTCTTTATAGCCATGTCCGTCTGTCCGTCTGTCCGTCGGTCCGTCTGTCCGTCTGTCCGTCCGTCTGTTTCTATGCTATCTCCTCCCTCAGTTTTAAAGCTATCTTGACCAAACTTTGCAAAAAGTCTTTAAATACACATAGGCTGCACATTTGTCGGAATCGGCCGGATCGGATGACTATATCATATAGCTGCCATAGGAACGATCGGTCCATAAACTAGTTCTAGTGAGAAAAACTTTTTGTTTTCTATTGTAGCGTCATAAAACTTGGTATATATTAGTTTTATATCCCTTTACACAATTCTGGAAAAATTTATCAAAATCGGATGACTCTAGCATATAGCTGCCATATAAACAGTCAGTAAAAAAACTAGTTCTAGTGAGAAAAACTTTTTGTTTTCCATCGTAGCGTCACCAAACTTGGTATTTATTAGTTTTATTTGCTTTCACATAATTAAGAAAAAATTCATCAAAATCGGATCAATATAGCATATAGCTGCCATATAAACGGTCGGTTCAAAAACTAGTTCTAGTGGGAAAAACTTTTTTGTTTTCCATCGTAGCGTCACCAATCGTGGTATATATTAGTTTTATATCCCTTCACACAATTCTGGAAAAAAATTATCAAAATCGGATGACTGTAGCATATAGCTGCCATATAAACGATCGGTCAAAAAAATAGTTCTAGTGAGAAAAACTTTTTGGTTAACAATGGTAGCGACTTTCAAAAACTGCAAGGGTATTTAAAACATCGGCGTAGCCGATGTTAGCCTTCTATTTTTTTTATTAAAAATTTTAGTATATACCAGATGGGCCCTTAACCTAACATTTGTAAGTTTTTGCTAACGTTTACCCTTCGTTTTCTCCTGAGGAAATTCCTGATTGAAGTAATAAATCTGAAATAACAAAAAAAAAATAGAAGGCTAACATCGGCTACGCCGATGTTTTAAATATCCTTGCAGTTTTCGAAAGGCGCTACCATTAATAACAAAAAAGTTTTGCTCACTAGAATTTGTTTTTAGACCGATCGTTCCTATGGCAGCTATATGCTATAGTTATCCGATTTCGATCAATTTTTCCAGAATTGTGTGGAAGTATATGAAACTAATATATACCACGATTGGTGATGCTACGATGTAAAACAAAAAAGTTTTTCTCACTAGAACTAATTTTTGGACCGACCGTTTATATGGCAGCTATATGCTATAGTCATCCGATTTTTATAAATTTTTCCAGAATTATGTGGAAGCATATAAAACTTATATATACCACGATTGGTGACGCTACGGTGGAAAACAAAAAAGTTTTTCTCATTAGAACTAGTTTTTGGACAGATCGTTCCTATGGCAGCTATATGATATAGTCATCCGATCCGGCCGATTCCGAAAAATGTGCAGCGTATTTGTATTTAAAGACTTTTTGCAAAGTTTGGTCAATATAGCTTAAAAACTGAGGGAGGAGATAGCATAGAAACAGACGGACAGACGGACGGACGGACGGACAGACGGACAGACGGAAATGAACTCAGCTCGTCATGCTGATCAAGAACATATATACTTTATGTGGTCGGAAATGCTTCTTTCACTGCGTTACAAACATCGTGACAATTTTAATATACCCTCTGCAAGGGTATAAAAAAACTCAGAGCCGAAACTGTAACGGTACAATGTTTCGGTTCTTTTCGGTCATTTCAGATCAAAAAATAACGGTTCCGAAATACCGGTTCTCAAAAAATAAATAATAACGGTTCCAGTTCTGGTTCTGAATTTCGATCGGTTCTTTCGGTATACGGTTCCGGTTCGGGTTCCGGTTTGACACCCTGGCCAAATTTGAGTTATCAACGCTTCAAAACTTGGTAGTTTAAATGCCCTGCAGGCTGCAAAAGCTTTATCATCATAAGGTAGACACAAACAGGTTCATTATTAAATATTTTGAATTAAATCAAAAATTGCCCATACCAATTTTCTGTCATAAATATGCTTTTTTTTTTGTTAAATGAAATATGAAATACGGCCAGTATTTACCAGCACAAATCAATGACAACAAATCGGCGGATTTAGCTTGATAATCAAGACTCTGGGGTCTGCGCTGCCAATGGTAGAAGATTAAAGTTTGGAGAAGCGTATTTTTAAGAACAAGATGCCGCGCATTGGCTTTCAGTTGTTGCTGGACAAATCAAGCCACTTTGTTTTTCCAAAAAGTTGCCTGTTGCACCTGTTTATTTTGATAGCAAGTGATGATTTGGATAAAATTAATAAGATTGAAGATGGTCTTATCGGTAATTTTGTATGATACAAATATTTCCCAAAGAATCGCACCAAAAACATCAAGAAAGAGGGAGTCAATTAAAAATATGCAGCATACGGATTAAAAAAAATATTTTGCAAAAACTTATTTTTCGTTAATTTTTCTATGTTCATATGTATTTGGTGTAAATGATAACACAGGGCAACAGCCATTTTGTTCTGGCTCTGGCTTAATTCATTATATGTGAATGTCATTCTCGCGAGGTTGTTTAAATAGAGCAAATATGAATTTGGGGAACATTTTTTTGAATCTCGTACTGCCGAAATGTTATTGTACATTTGTTTGACTATTAATGTATGAGCTATGTTATATCGAGTAGCGAGAATTAATCTAGTAGTCCTGCCATAAATTTTAATTCACTTTTTCGTAAAAAAACAGCTGTAGCTTATTGCAACAAGCTGATGAAATTGCAACAAAATTCGTAAAAATAGCGGATATGTATGGCTATATGCTCAAATAGTTGTTTTGGTTTTCCGATTTACACACTGGTTTGTAGACGATGGTTCATTTTGAAAAATTTGCTATAAATTGAGAAAAAATTATTCTCAAGGTCCAATTTAGTCACATTCGGGTTTGCTGATGCGGCTCGCTTGATTTCTTATGGCTGCATTGATGTATGAAGTATCGCATAAAACTTTTAAACCTACAAATTTGTGCTTGGTGTGACCCCCATAATTTTCAATAATCTAAAAAAAACTGGAAAATTGATTTCCCGCTATTTCTTGAAAACAAGAGCTGATGGAGAAAAACCGAGACCAGTTTTGGAATCAGGGCACAGAACAGGAACAGAATTTGTCATCGAGAAAGCCAGAGCAAAATGGCTGTTGCCCAGTGTAATGAATAAATAAATATTCATAAATATACAATACCAGGTCAAACCTTGTTCACGTTAAAAAATGGCTGTTGTCGAAATGTAAGTGGCAATCCTCGTATTTCAAAATGTTCCACATCATACAAAATAAAACTTTCTAGGTTTAATCTGTTTTCGCGGTCAAAGCATAAAAAAAGAGGTTAAAAATTGCAGTCACCTCTTTATGTTCTGGCCAGGCCAACACGCTAACGACATTGGCAGCTAGCAGTTTTCAGTTTTCAGCTGCCATGGCCTTAATTTTACTGATTATGGCAGCAACCGGCAAACTTTTGGCCATTAAAAAAGATTCGTTTTAATGAGTTTGGCAGACAAGGCAACAAGGTCTCTGCTCTCCCAGTCTCCCAGCCCAATCTCACCCACTGGCAAAAACTGTCGCTGTTTATCGTATCTTTTCTTGCTTTTTTTTGACTGCACAAAAAATCTGCATTTTAGTGCAATTAACATTTGGACATCGGCGTTGTCCTCTCCACTGCCCTCCATTGTGCTGTCCATTAAATAAATCAGCATAAATTCAGTGCGTAAATAAAGTAATTGCCGAAAGGGCTTCATAATTTAAGTAACTGGAAAAGGATTTGTCTTGGCGTTGCTGCTCCATTTACGGCATGCTTTAATTTCTGGGCCAACACCCAGAAATGGTCACATTTGGAGTACTCTGAAATGGGCGCTATAAAATCACTTGTTTTGCTAATTGAACGGCCAGCCGTGGTTTACAATTAAAGGTAAAAAACTTTCACGTAACGGCGGAGGCTGATTGACAGCTGTCATGGCGATAACCGCAGTGGGACTTGGTCTGGTGCCTAAAATGCAGATGCCACTGGCGAATTGCTCATTTTCTCACTGGGAACTGTGTGCACTGGGACCTGGGACTTGGGACCGGCTTGCTTGTGTAATTTCAATATTTCACAATAAATCGCAACGCCGCGGCGCACCGCCAACGCGCTTTCTCTGCCCTCGCATAACGGTTTGACAATTTGCACTGCGCCTGCGCCGCCTGTCACTTGAAGTTCGAAGGATGACCACATGAAATATGCATGTGTGACCAAACAAAAAACTCTCAGAAAACAATGATGTTCATAAAAAGTGCGCCAAAAACAGGAAAAAAGACACTGCTGACCGATTTAACCGTATATGGACTTGTTTACTCCTTATGTTTATTAGTGCACACAGCTTCCAGCTTCAAGACGCCTACTGTCCGATTGCCAATTGAACGGCATCGCCCAAAGTTTGTTCAGTGAAATTAAGTAATTTTTCATGGCATCGCTTCAGACTGCATGGGTCATAAGAGAGAGACAGAGAGAGAAAAAGGTTTATTACAAAATCAGATAGACTTGGCATTTATTTTTAAATTTGAAAATAGCTAAATGTTACTTCGAGATAACTAACTAACTAACAGCCCCTTTCAACTGGCAAGGAAGCTTTATTTCTTTACGACTTTGCCGTTTCCATTGGCAAAAAGTTATTTTGTTGACATTCACAATGAAACGTGGGCAAAAACAGCTGCTTTCTTTGTGTTAAGTAAGAGGCGTCACTTATAAACGCATGCGGACTTGAAGCAAATCTCTTGAAAAAAAATTCGACACGATTGTCAGGAGCACAATTCTGCTGGGCTAATCCATAGTCTTTCCCCAAATCGTCAGCAGAAGCTTAATACGCGATGTTTTATATTAATTTATTTATTAATCAAAAATTGCGCCAAGTTTTAAATTCGTATCAACTGATTATATCGATAAATAATTCAGTGTTGTGAACAAAATACCAATTTTTCTCGGGGCGAATGTTGTCAATTTTGACAAATGTTAGAAATGTTCCTCTCTTCCCAGCAGACCAAACGCTCGCAAATGATATCGCATATGATAGAAATGCGAGCTTTTACCGAACAAAACTCTCGCAAACGGATCCGAAAAAGATAGCAATATGATTCATATGTCGTTCAGTTTGTGGCAGTGAAAGTTTCATAAACGATAGTCGCAAGAAATATTACTAGCGAGCCTTTTGCGATATCTCGTTTTGACACTTTTTTGATATTTCTAGCGAGTCGTATAAAATATTTGCAGTATTACGTTATGGATTTAAAAAAGAATAAAAAAGAAATATTTTTTTTGAGCCCTTTGCAATATCAAAAAAGACTCGCAAAAGATAACGCACATGACTCGCAAGAAATAAGGTTTGCGATACTTTTTTTTGTTTCACTCCCATTTTGTTCCCCAGTAAAAAAACAATTTTTTTATATAAGGCTAGTATCCACCACTGCGGAAAATTCCTGTCAGGAATTTGCTATTTATTAAAAGTGTGTGGAACCCAACTAAAACAGTGTGACCAGAAACTGTAAAAAAGACCAAGAAAGGTAAAAAGCCCTAACCGGTGCAAGGTCACACTTGACATTTTAAGCAGGGTTCGTAAAATAACACTCATTTTTCTTTACACGCATGATATTAACACTAAAGTAAAATATACAAGCTGAAAAAAAAAAAATTTTCAGACATGAATATAAAATAATTTACATATGGCAAAAATTATTTTATTCATGTAACTAACACGCGCATTTTTGTCACGCCTGTATTATACTTGTGTGTGAATTATTTTTTCTGCCAAATGTAAGCAAAAAATAAGAAAAGATACTTGCCACAAAATTTTTCACGCCAATGTGAGAAATAATGTGAAGTTCGCATTTATTTTATTCATTGCATTTGTATTGGTGTGTATGTGAGAGTCGCTTGTGCGCAGCCGTCAACGGTGGTGGAAAAAATATAATACGTCACGACGAGTCGCGATCGTCGTCCCTTTTTTATGAGGGCCATAAAATTTGACTACCTGCTGTTTTCGCAATGACCTGCAGACTAGTTATCAAACTGCAAATCGTAGAAGAATAAATGTATATTCTGCAGGTACATATGCGAATTTATGGGTGCTCCTTTTCCATTGACCTGCCGTATATTTTAATGCCCTGGTGTTTTGCTATTGACCTATCTTAATATATACACATATATCCTTCATTAAAGGGGTTAACTCTTACCTACTTTGATTTGCAATTTGATCATTGGTCAACAGGTCATTGCGAAAACAGCCCCTATTTTACAAAATTAACCGTTATTTTTCAATTTGGTCCCAAATGGGTATTTAAAAAAAAATTTTTTAATTTTTTATACCCGTTACTCGTAGAGTAAAAAGGGTATACTAAGTTCGTGCAAATGTATGTAACAGGCAGAAGGAAGCATTTCCGACCCCATAAAGTATATATATTCTTGATCAGCATCAATAGCCGAGTCGATATAGACATGTCCGTCTGTCCGTCCGTCCGTCCGTCCGTCTGTCCGTCTGTCTGTATGAACACCTAGATCTCAGAGACTATAAGAGCTAGAACTACCATATTTTCAGTGTAGACTTGTATTGTTTGCACGCAGATCAAGTTTGTTTCAAATTTTTGCCACGCCCCCTCTCGCCACCGCAATTTGGAAAAAAACCTCATATCTCCTACAATTTTGAAAATAGACTGTTCAAACCTTCTAGACATATATCTTAATCATCATTACCTATCGATCCGCCATACATCATTTTTCGATCAGATGAACTATAGTAGAGTTGCCGCCCCCGCAATTTGAAAAATACCTCATATCTCCCACAATTTTGAAAATAGATTATTTGAACTTTCTAGACATATATTTTAATAATTATTACCTATCGATCAGCCATACATCATTTCCTGATCAGATGAACGATAGA
This sequence comes from Lordiphosa mommai, assembly GCA_018904225.1. Taxonomy (NCBI): domain Eukaryota; kingdom Metazoa; phylum Arthropoda; class Insecta; order Diptera; family Drosophilidae; genus Lordiphosa; species Lordiphosa mommai. The sequence goes on from JAEIFT010000072.1 coordinate 672,196, forward strand.
AAAGTTGCCGCCCCCGCAATTTGAAAAAAACCTCATATCTTCCACAATTTTAATAGACTGTTCAAACCTTCTAGGCATATATCTTAATCCTCATTACCTATCGATCCGCCATACTTCGATTCCCGGTCAGATGTACGGTAGTAAAGTTGCCACCCACGCAATTTGGATAATACCTCATATCTCCCAGAATTTTTAAGATAGATTATTCGAACCCTCTAGACATATATTTTAATCATCACTACCTATCGATCCGCCATACATCGTTTCCTGATCAGATGAACGATAGAAAGTTCACGCCCTCGCAATTTAAACGAGATCGTAAGTTGAAGTCGGCCCTGCTCGACTTCGATATACCCGTTACTCAGGGTTTATTTAAGAATATTTTATTAGATTACAATATGCCCAAATTTTGGGAGATATGAGGATTTTTCCAAATTGCGGGGGAGGCAACTCTACTATGGCTCATCTGATCGGGAAATGAAGTACGGCGGATCGATAGGTAATAATGATTAAAATATATGTCTAGAAGGTTCGAATGATCCATCTTCAAAATTGTGGGAGTTATGAGGTATTTTTCAAATTGCGGGGGAGGGAACTTTTCTATCGATCATCTGATCAGGAAATGATGTAGTGCAAATCGATAGGTAATGATGATTAAAATATATGTCTAGAAGGTTTGAATAATACATCTTCAAAATTGTGGGAGATATGAGGTATTTTTCAAATTGCGGGGGTGGCAACTCTGCTATCGTTCATCTGATCGGAAAATGATGTATGGCGAATCGATAAGTAATGATGATCATAATATATGTCTAGAAGTTTCGAACAATCTATTTTCAAAATTGTGGAAGATATTAGGTTTTTTTCATATTGCGGGGGCGGGAGGGGGCGTGGCAAAAATTTGAAACAAACTTGATCTGCGTGCAGACAAAACAAGTCTACACTGAAAAAATGGTGGCTCTAGCTCTTATAGTCTCTGAGATCTAGGTGTTCATACAGACGGACGGACGGACGGACGGACAGACGGACATGTCTATATCAACTCGGCTGTTGATGCTGATCAAGAATATATATACTTTATGGGGTCGGAGATGCTTCCTTCTGCCTGTTACATACATTTGCACGAACTTAGTATACCCTTTTTACTCTACGAGTAACGGGTATAAAAATACCTCATATCTCCCACAATTTTGAAAATAGATTGTTTGAACCCTCTAGACATATATTTTTATAATAATTACCTATCGATCAGCCATACATCATTTCCTGATCAGATGAGCTATAGTAGAGTTGCCTCCCCCGCAAATTGGAAAAAAAACTCATATCTCCCACAATGTGGACATGTTGATATCCTGAGTAACGGGTATATCGAAGTCGAGCAGGGCCGACTTTAACTTACGCTCTCGTTTTGAAAAAATTACGTCATTTCCTATAAAATGTGTAAATATGATAGTGGGCCAAAAATAACTTTAGGAAATATTGAATTAATAATAATAATTAAAAAATTAAACTTTATCGATTTTAAATTTTAAATATGACATTTTAAAGCATTATTCATGTACTTTTTGAAAATAACAACAAAATTTAAAAAAAATTAAAATTAACCCCTTATTTTTTTTAATTAACCCTTATTTTTCAATTTTGACCCAAATGGGTATTTAAAAAAAAAAATTTATTTTTTTTTTGTAATATGATATTGGGCCAAAAATAACTTAAGGAAATATTGAATTTATATAATAATTAAAAAATTAATTAAAAAAAATAGGGGGTTAATTTAAACTTTTTTTAAATTTTGTTGTTATTTTCAAAAAGTACATGAATAATGCTTTAAAATGTCATATGGGCATTTCTTTTCTGACGTGACGTGACATTCGTACGATAAAATATTAAAAGAAATATGAAAGAGACAAGTTAAAAAAAAAATTTTTTTTATATTTTGGTAGTAATTCAATAGCACTTTATTTAGAAAAAAAAATTTAAAAAATCGACCCAGAGGATTCAAAGAAATCAGTAAAAATGTGCCCTGACGTGACGTTACTTAAAACGGAAGTGGGTTTTGACTCGGACTACAAAATTGCTAAACTCTGCGAATTGAGAAACTCTTTTTGTATGAAACTTCTTTTCAGTAGTTTTTAGAATAATATAAGTTTATTTTCCAATTTACGAAATATAAATCTCATTTCTCGTTCTTTTTTTATTAGCTTCTTTATATCTGACGTGACGTTACTGACGTGACGTTACTTAAATTTCATTTGGCAATTTTTAAGTGAAGAACATTTTTCTTAAATTATTCAACGCAACAAAACAATCATTTATAATTGTAGCTAAAATTTTGCGAAAAGAGTGGAATTGCTTAATGACTCTGAGAGCTGTAAATCGAAAAGTAAAAATGCACTGAAAAACTGGCCTAAACGTAAATTTGTACTTTCTAGCCCGATATATCGCTATCTGTACAAAGGGAAGCTTGAAACTCATTAATTAAAAATAATTTGCATATTTACTTTTTCTAAATCAAATAAGAAACAACTTTTAATGAACTTTTAATTTTTCGGTCTTGGTAGACTTTTCTGCGGAAATGCCCATATTTGAAATTTAAAATCGATAAAGTTTAATTATACCCGTTACTCGTAGAGTAAAAAGGGTATACTAAGTTCGTGCAAATGTATGTAACAGGCAGAAGGAAGCATTTCCGACCCCATAAAGTATATATATTCTTGATCAGCACCAATAGCCGAGTCGATATAGACATGTCCGTCTGTCCGTCCGTCCGTCTGTCCGTATGAACACCTAGATCTCAGAGACTATAAGAGCTAGAGCTACCATTTTTTCAGTGTAGACTTGTATTGTTTGCAGGCAGATCAAGTTTGTTTCAAATTTTTGACACGCCCCCTCCCGCCCCCGCAATTTGAAAAAAACCTCATATCTCCCACAATTTTGAAAATAGACTGTTCAAACCTTCTAGACATATATCTTAATCATCATTACCTATCGATCCGTCATACGTTAAGGCCTTTTTTACCTTTCTTGGTCTTTTTTACCGTTTCTGGTCACACTGTTTTAGTTGAGTTCCACACACTTTTAATAAATAGCAAATTCCTGACAGGAATTTTCCGCAGTGGTGGATACTAGCCTTTAAGATGTATTTGTAAGTTTTTAAATGGCCAAAGAAGAGTCTTCAATAGTATTAATATTGCCAATCACATTTAAGTTGCCAAAGAGAGCAAATATGTATGTTAATTTAAAACTTATTGCCAAAGAAGAGCATTAAAATTTTCGGTTAAAGGCTAGTATCCACCACTGCGGAAAATTCCTGTCAGGAATTTGCTATTTATTAAAAGTGTGTGGAACTCAACTAAAACAGTGTGACCAGAAACGGTAAAAAAGACCAAGAAAGGTAAAAAAGGCTTAAACGGTGCAAGGTCTCACTTATTAATCTGTTGTGTTTTGTAAGGCGCTTTAATTTAAATAAATTAAAATTATGAACGAAATGGTCAATTCGGCCTATCGACTGCATCCCACATATGTGCAGCCTTTGTAGGAGAATGTAGCATCAGAAACCGTAGACAGATATGGCCTCTTCAGCCACATTGTCCACACATTGTTCGCTTGGAAAAAAGCCATAGAAAGCCGTAAGGCTCTAGATAATATCCAAAGTAGGAAATATGTAGATGTGTGCACGGGCCGAGTAAATCGATCCGGGCTTATTACGGGCCTGGGCCAAACCACAAAACGACGAAGCCCAAAAAATACCCGGCCCTCTAGTGATAGCCAATTAAAGCCATTCGTGGTCGTATACCCCAAAGGATTACCCCTAATATATTCAAAATAATACTAAGAATTTTGTCAACTGTAAAGCCAAGTATCTTGGCAAGATGAATTTGCTGGTGTGCAGCAATAATAAAATATCAAATTATTTGATATAAGATAACGACATAAACATTCTCCATTGTTTGCTCTCCAGCGTTGGAAATCCTCAATTCATTTTTATTGTTTTGCACCCAGTATTTGCCTCCATCTTTTCGCCCATCACGTCAAAAATAATTGTAGAAAATATATTCCTGTGTTGTGTGTCAGAATTTTTAACATCCACACACGCAAACGATAGGCCAACTATCGATAACAAACTGTGGATTTCGTTCATGTTGCTGGATACCAATGATAGGAAAAGGTAAACAAAAAATTCCTGGCACATTTTTTTTATATGAAGTATGCCAGGAATTTTTTGTTTTCGCAGTGCTGGATACCCGGCTTAAACGAACTAATTTAAAAAAAATTTAAGTTTAGGTTTTTTTGCGTCAGATTGTTCCAACCTCGCTACTCTTTCTCGAGCGTATTGAAAAAATTTCTGGGTGGTGCGGTCAAAGTCGCAGTCGTTGAATCAAATAAGTTATAATAGTAAAACTTACTTCTAAAGTGCTACGAAGGCCTCTAACACACTTTTTATCATCCGTTCCACGCCAAGAGCAGGAGCTTCGCGACGTTATCTGTTATTATAAGGCGCCATGAGCTTCTGATAAATTTATCAAATGACTTCTCCGAACCGTTTACCAATTCCATTACCTTGAGAAAAATATGGGATTTGTAATAAAAATATATAGTCCGGAAAGTTATAGTTTAAATTAACGAATTCCTTACCAAAGTCTTTTCTCAAACTCCTCAAAGTCCTCAAATGTAGACAGAGGTGACAGTGGTACTATCAAATATGGTTTATGTGCCTCTCCGCAAACTCGAGCCTTAATTGATGAAATTTCACTCCTTAAGGATATTATTTCGCTCCTTGACGATCAATTTTAGATATTAACTGATCCATTTTATCAGTTGTTGCCCGCTGGTTTTCCACAACTTTCTTTAGAATGTTCAATATATCTGCAAATATATATAATAAGTCTATCAGCTATGCTCCGGTTTTCACTTAGTTTTGCGAATTGCGATTTGAGGAAATTCGTACGATTTAAATTTTGTGTGCTCCGACATTCGCAATTTTTTGTTATCGATTATGTTTCATTTCCATTTCGTTCTGTAACGTTTCACATGAGAGAAACTGGTTTTGGCAAACTCATCGGCATGCTCATCGGTAATCGCTACAGTCAATTCGTAATTTTTTGTTGGCAAACGTAGTTTTGCTACTCGTGCCATTTTGGGTATGATCAGTAAAAAATTGTTTGATAATTGAATTTAATCTGAACATAATAAGAGAGATCGTAACAATTATCTTCAATTATCATAGAATGGGATTAAAATTGTTTTATTCGATTCCAGTCCCTTCCTCATGCCTCATTTTCCATTTACTTTTCATTTCACGGACTCAATTGTTTGGAGACCAAATCGCAAAATTTTTGCGAAAGCGAAAATGGGAGCATGGCTGTATTAAAAATGCATTCAAGTCGCATTATCCACCTTGTTTTCAATTTTTCCTTCAGCACGTTTTTCATGGCGAGCCTCGCAAACATATTGTCGGCTTTTTCTTTTGTAAGCCTTTTTCATTTTTAATATTAATTACTTACCTGCTTGGAGGAATAATTTTTTCCTTTTAATTACTCGCGCACACGTCTGTTCACTTTGGCGTACAAAAGGAAAGTGAAGTTGTCGACTTCGGCTTCACTCAAGAAAATAACAACACACAACTAGTAAATGTCATGCTTACTCTCTGTCTCGCTTTCGCATTCCATTTTTTTTTTGACATGAAGTACGAGAACGACCACTGCATTTTTATTGCAAAACTATTGCAGGCAAGCTCGTGTGCGATTGTTTTGCGATACAAAGTTTCCCACTCGTTCATTGCTCACATGCGAGCTCGATAGCGAGCGTTGTGCGAAACTCGAAACGAAAAAATTAATTATAAAATAGAAATCACTAAATTAATTCAATTTTACACTTCAATACATTATAAGTTACTAAAAAGTAACAGTAAAATGTAAAAAAATTTTGTATTAGGGTATTTAAAAATCAAACTAATAAAAAAGGACACAACTCAAAAAAAAAAAAAAAAAAAAAACGGTGATGTAACTAAACTGATAATCGGTTCGGAATCAGGACAAACCAATTATATTAGAAAAATGGAATTCGTTCGAGGTGGTCGAAAAGTATGGTTTTGTTGACTCATGTAATTTATATGTCATACATAAAATGCGCCAAATTTTTAAAGTCAAACCTTATGTTTATTGTTAATGAGTTTTTATTGCCTAGGGAATATCGATAAATATTTTAGTATTTAATGAAAAATACCAATTTTGTAGACGTTGGGCAAATCACCTGACTCCAGCGAGCAATCCTTGGATCTGCAGCTGTCCACACAATTTTCAGCATGTTCTAGTATCCCAGTACTTGATTTGCCTATGACTCTACTATAGTTCATCTGATGGTGAAACGGTGTTTGGTGTATCGATAAGTAATGATGATTAAAATATATATCTAGAAGGTTCAAACAATCTATCTTCAAAATTGTAAGAGATTTGATGTTTTTCCAAATTGTGGGGGTGGCAACTATACTATAGCTCATCTGATCGGGAAATTATGTATGGTGGATCGATAAGTAATGATGTTTAAAATATAAGTCTAGAAGATTCAAAAAACCCAATCTTTAAAATTGTGGAATATTATCCTAGTCAAAAGTATTTACAAAAGCTACATTTTTGTGCATGCTTCACAAACGGCGGCTTGTGCAGCGAGGGTGGGAAGGTGAACTAAAAAAAACTTTTTGTTATTCCAAAGTCTAACCTATGCAAAGACATTTAAAAAAAAAAATTCACAAAATAACTGTTCTTGTGCTTAAACTAGACGCATGTGAACTGATGCTTATCAGTTGTCAAAAGTAATTACACACGTTTTCATTGCGTCAAAAGTATTTACACACAACTCAATTTTGTTTATTAAAGTTTAATATTCAATGGTAACACTAGATTTTCTTAGTTATATTAAAAACATAACTTATATTTAGTTATACCCACCCTTGGCATCAATGGCAGCTTGCAGCCTGTCGGGTATTGACCTTACCAAAGTTTGTGCAAATTCTATGGTCAATTTGGACCAAATTTCCTCCATTTCAGCAATGGCTACTTCGCGTTTTCGATCTTTATCAATGGTCCTCTTGTTTTTTACAAAGGCCCAAACGTTTTCAATGATATTCAGATCAGGGCTTTGTGGGGGCCCGGCAAGAACCGCCTGATTTAGGTCATAACAAAAATTTTGTTTGTAGCCTCCCGTATGGCATGGACCATTGTCTTGCTGTAAAATCCAGTCTTACGTTGAAAAATATCTGTTTCCTGATGTGAAAGCATGATCATTTAATATATGGAGGTATCCGTTTTGGTTTAATGTGTCACTATCGTTATCAAGTCTCCGAATCCATAGTAGGAAAGGCATCTCCAGAACTTCACTGTGCCACCACCAAACCTATTGATTGGCTGGGTGCCAAACGCTTTTGATTTTTTAAATGCTTTAAATGATTGCTATATGACCCCTGGAACTTAAATGCAGCCTCTTTTGTCCATAAAACATTGAGCCAGAAGGCAGGAGGCTTCCTGCTGTACTCCAACGAAAATGCAAGACGTTTTGACTGTTTGATTGGTGTGATGTCAATAACTTTATAGAAAACATAGGTATTAAAATCAGCGTCCTTTAGCCTGAGACGCAGTGTAGCTTCACTATTTTTATGCTAATTATGTTTTTTTACTCTGCTGCAATTTTAACGGGCCTGCATGTGCCTGCATTATCTGTGGTCCAGCACAGGTTTTGACTAGGATTGTATATGAGGATTTTTCAAAATTGCGGGGTCGGGAGGAGGCGTGGCAGAAATTTAAAACTTACTTGACCTGCGTGCAGAAGATACAAGTCTACACTGAAAATATGGTAGCTCTTGCTCTAATAGTCTCTGAGATCAAAATTGTAATATTAATATAAAACAGAGGTCGAAAATATCTGTCTCCACTTTGAAGGGTTGTAAAAATAAATGTTATTCTAAAACACTTTGAAATAACTCACACAACTGAGAGAGTGAGTTATTTTTTAAATGTAAGTGTTTCTCTCAATGAGAAACATATATTTTTTATTCTTTTCTATTTATGTCACTCAAGAACACTTATAATTGTGAGAAAACAAATAAGTGTTCATAATCAACAAAAACAGTGTGAGTTATTACTTCTGTATTTTTGTGTTCGTTAATGTAAAAAAATTTCGGTGCGTGCAGGTGAAGTTCATTATATAAAAAGTGTGTCAAAATGGAAAGGAAGTGCGATCAAAGAGTTCGAATGTTTTTTGAATATAATTCTGCAATTGATAAGTCGAAGTGCAACGTATGTGATAAGTTGCTAACAGGAAAGCACCTGACGAATTTAAAACGGCATTTGTTGCGAAAACATTCAGAGCTATATGATTCTGATAGAATTTGCACTGTAAATAACGCGGAGCAAAATAAAAAAATTAAAATTTCATACGAAATTGATAAAGAAGAATTTATAGCGTCGGTAATTAAAATTATTACAAAGGATGGCAGACCGTTTGTGCATTTGGATAGCGAAGGGTTCAGAGAAATTGTTAACCCCATTTATGACGCGCTCTCGATGATGCCTATAACATCGCAAAACGTTATGAACTATATTAACAAAGAGGCTGAATCTGTTAAATCTGCGATAAAAAAATTGGTGAAGGGAAAGCTTGTCGCATTGAAAATAGATGTTGCCAGTCGCATGGATAAATCGATTTTAGGAGTCAATTTGCAAATAATTGATTCCAAATCAGAAAAGGCTGACATAGTTATAAAAACTTTAGGGATGGTGCAGCTTTATCAGTCTCATACAGGACTATATATAAAAGAAAAAATTATTGAGACCAATAAAGAATACGATATAGGACTGGATCAGATTTACAGGTAAGAATTGGAAACTAATCTCGTATTTCAAAATTTTAGTTTAACTTTATTTTACAATAAATATGTTGCTTTCAGCATAACATCTGACAATGGCAGAAATATGATAAAGGCCATTGAACTTCTTAATGATGACATATCAGATGAATTATCAGATGATGATGATAACTATGATATGGTTATGGAAAAGCTGGATTCCATAGGGATATCGAACATTTATCTTGTGCGGTGTGCAGCTCACACTCTACAATTGTGCGTGAATGACGTACACAAGCAAAGAGAATTTCTTGAAAAAATTGAGGGCTGTAGAAAACTAACCAAGCTTCTACGAACGGGCAATTATAGGTAAGTATATAAATTTATCTTTATAAGAATATTTTAAATAATTTAATATAAATATATTTTAATAAAAACTTCTATACCTTAACATCACATAAAAAAAACATACCATGCCTTGATGTCGTCACGAGATGGAATTCGACATACATTCTCATAAAAAAATTATTTGATTTGAGGGAATTTATTGCACTACAGTTTAGTGGTATTGAGAGCAATATAGATTGGATTTGGGTAGATTTGTATTTAAACGCCTTTAAATTTTCATATGACTCTACCCTAAAACTTCAAAAGGAGCAGCTTGTTTACAGCGATTTTTATACTCTGTACCGAAGGTACACAGAGTATATTGGGTTTGTGCAAATGTATGTAACAGCCTGAAGGAAGCATCTCCGACCCTATAAACTATATATATTATTGATCAGCATCAACAGCCGAGTCGATATAGCCATGTCCGTCTGTCCGTCTGTCTGTCTGTCCGTATGAACAAACAGATCTCAGAGATGGTAAGAGTTAGAGGTTTGAAGTGTATGGAACATATAATTCTATTACCTGCAGGCAGATCAAGTTTATTTTTAATTTTTGCCACGCCCCCTGCCTCCCCCGCAAATTAAAAAAAAACGTAATAACTCCTACAATTTTGAAGATAAATAGTTCGAACATTCTAGACATATATTCTACTACTCATTATTTATCGACCCGCCATACATCGTTTTTCGATCAGATGAACGATATTAGAGCTATACGTAAAAGAAAATAAAAACCAACAAAAACAACAACACCTTAGCGATTGTTAGAACTTACGAGAAAGAGAGAGCGAGAAGGCAATAGCTCACTGGTAATTTCCCAATTGGACCTTGCTATGAGAGGAGCGATGTAATTAAGATGGCCTGCGGTCAGAAATCACGCGTGATTCCCGCGTGACTAATATAGATACGTTTATGTTAAAAGGAAATTATATACAAATTTTATAATTTTACGAGTTATGTACCAGGGTAATTCTACTCATCATTACTTATCGAGCCCCCATACATCGTTATTCAACCAGATGAACGATAGTCGAAAGAGTTGCCACCGCCAGATTTTGAAAAAACCTCACACTTTAAAGTTATCAGTTACATACAAACAGGTACAGAGTATATTACAGTCGGGCTTGACCGACTTTCTTACTTGTTTTAAATTGTGGATGGAACTTAGACTGCAGTGTGAAGAATCTTCCAATTCTTTAGCCAAAGAATTATTAGCTCATATTAAAAATCGAGACCAAAATTTAATGGATAATTCTGCAATGCTGGCTGCAATATATATGGACCCTCGCATAAATTTAATTCTAACAGACGGACAAAAGGCTTTGGCAAAAAAAACCTTAAAAAAAAATTGCATTTCGTTTATTTGAAATCATTCAAGTAAGACCAAATAATAGAAGTACATGTGTAGATATCGACCCTTTTGCGCGAAACTATCGTATGTTGGTGAAAATATCGTATGAGCTAAGACAAGTTACTATAACAAAAATACACTTTGTTTCGCACAAATTGAATTTAATAGAATTAAAGTATCTTAATATTGATAATAATAAAATACGATAATTTCGGGCAAAGGTGGTCGATAAGTGAGTAAAATGTTAACTTCATGTGCCTTTCCTACGTGTTTTATAGTTATGTAGTATTTATCTACTTGTGTTTGAAAAGTAATGTTAAAAAGTAAAGAAACGCGTTGGGCTCCTCCGCCTTTGTCAAAAATATATTAAATTCCTATTTTTATTATATTATCATTCTAACGTAAGAAATTTATATTTTTCAGGGGCATGGCACAAGAACAACATATCCAGCACAAAATATAAGTGTGACTAACAATGAATCAACACTTAACGATGATTCTGGCGAGAAATCACTGTTCAGTGCATATTTGGATAAAATGCAGCCTGCACCTCAGTCTCGTCAAGAAGAAGCGATATCTGATAAACTAATCAAAATATGTACCGACATTGAAAATTTCGATGTTATTCATAGTCGTCTGCCGTTAAACACAAATATTTTGGAATTTTTTGCTCAGTTTAAATTTAAAGCACCACATTTGTATGAGCTCGGGTGTACAGTATTTTCCACACCGGCTACTCAGGTATCTGTGGAAAGGGCGTTTTCAACACTAAATTTTATTTATACTGAAAAGCGCCAAAAATTAAGTATCGACAACTTAAATTCTATAATACTTGTAAGACTTAACTAAAAGAAATAAATAAAATGTTTGTAATATTAAAAAATATATATTTATGAATTTAATATTAAGTAACAGCAGTTTATTATTATATATAAACCATTGTCCAATCATATCGACAAAGGAAATGATCGTAACATAACTTAAAACAAAAATCCACTTATACACATACACTTTCGTTTTTATGTTATACTATTACTGTTAAAAAAAAACATTTTGAACAAATATAACTGTTCAAAGTGGATTTTTCTGACATATATTATTTTCACTCAACAATAAACTCTCAACACAAACACAGCACTCAAAAAAATTAAACACTGTGAGAAACAGATATTGTTTATATTTAAGTGTTTCTCTCAGTGAGAAACACATTGAAAATAAATGGAGTGAGTTATTTTGTACCTCTGATATAAAATATTAGTATTAGCATCAACACTAAATGTAAACATTAACATTAAGTACACTCAGAAAAAAACGGCTGCCAGCGTTGTGGAACGAACGGGATAAAATTTATACAATTTTGTATTTAAAATATTAAGTGTAATTTGTTCATGGGTGTCGAGTGAGAGCGCGAACAAGCTGAGATCAAAAGCAAATTGGCAAATTCTTTTGCTTCAGTCACGAAGTCCCGAGTTCGATTCCCAGACATGGAAAGGTAAAGGTCAAGGTCAAACATAGCGAATTACAGAGGAATTTGTAAACTTTCTACAATTCCTAATCTTCTAGAGTTTTCCACTTATTGTCAATGAAGGTTTTCTCAATAGGAAACAAACGGATGTGTTTTACACGGTCTTTAGTAAAGCCTTTGATTCGGTTAATCACGATCTACTCCTTCATAAACTTTGCTTAGTAGGTCTTCCGTCTATTTGGACGAATTTCATTAGCTGGGTTAGATCAAACTTGGTTTATCGCATACAGCGAGTGCAATTTAAATCGGCATTATCTGAAATTGTCCATGTTACTTCTGGAGTCCCGCAAGGCAGTCATTTTGGTCCTTTGTTTTACAATCTTTTCATAAATGACATTCCTCAAGTTCTTTGCAACTCGAATGCTCTTATGTACGCTGACTACCTTAAGCTTTGCGCCTTTTGCAAAATGACCTTAACTCTCTAAGTGCTTGGTGTCAAATCAATCTACTTCCCCCTAATATTGACAAGTGTAAAGTCATAACCTTTCACCCTATCAAGCCGTATTTGTTTGAATATACTATTAATGGTGAGCCTTTGGATCGCATTTATACAGTTCACGATTTAGGAATCCTTTTCGAACCAAAGTTGAGTTTTAACAGCCACATAGCAGTATAAGCAGCATAAAGTATATATATTCTTGATCAGCATCAATAGCCGAGTCGATATAGCCATGTCCGTCTGTACATCCGTCTGTATGAACACCTAGATCTCAGGGACTATAAGAGCTAGAGCTAACATTTTTTCAGTGTAGACTTGTATTGTCTGCACGCAGATCAAGTTTGTTTCAAATTTTTGCCACGCCCCCGCAATATGAACAAAACCTCATATCTCCCACAATTTTGAAAATAGATTGTTTAAAACTTCTAGACATATACTTTAATCATCATTACCTATCGATCCGCCATACATCATTTTTCGATCAGATGAACCATAGTAGAGTTACCGCCCCCGCAATTTGAAAAATACCTCATATCTTCCACAATTTTGAAAATACATTAGTAAATCCTTCTAGACATATATTTTAATCATCATTACCTATCGATCTGTCATACATCATTTCCTGATCAGATGAACGATAGAAGAGTTGCCACCCACGCAATTTGGAAAATACCTCATATCTCCCACAATTTTGATCATAGATTGTTCGAACCTTCTAGACATATATTTCAATCATCATTACCTATCGATCCGCCATATATCATTTCCTGATCAGATGAACGATAGAAAAGTTCCCGCCCCCGCAATTTTAAAAAAGCCTTATATCTCCCACAATTTCTAAAATAGATTAATCAAACTTTTTAGACATGTATTTTAATCATCATTACTTATCGATCCGCCGTACATAGTTTCCCGATCAGATGAGTTATAGTAGAGTTGCCACCCCCGCAATTTGGGAAAAAAAACACAATTTGGGCATGTTGTGATCTAATAAAATATTCTGAAATAAACCTTACCCTGAGTAACGGGTATATCGAAGTCGAGCAGGGCCGACTTCAACTTACGCTCTCGTTATACCCGTTACTCGTAGAGTAAAAAGGGTATACTAAGTTCGTGCAAATGTATGTAACAGGCAGAAGGAAGCATCTCCGACCCCATAAAGTATATATATTCTTGATCAGCATCAATAGCCGAGTCGATATAGATCTGTCCGTCTGTCCGTCCGTCCGTCCGTCCGTCCGTCCGTCCGTCTGTCCGTCTGTCCGTCTGTCTGTATGAACACCTAGATCTCAGAGACTATAAGAGCTAGACCTACCATTTTTTCAGTGTATACTTGTTTTGTCTGCACGCAGATCAAGTTTGTTTCAAATTTTTGCCACGCCCCCTCCCGCCACCACAATATGAAAAAAACCTCATATCTCCCACAATTTTGAAAATAGATTGTTCGAACCTTCTAGACATATATTTTAATCATCATTACCTATCGATCCGCCATACTTCATTTCTTGATCAGATGAACGATAGAAGAGTTGCCACCCACGCAACTTGGAAAAAACATCATATCTCCCACAATTTTGAAGATAGATTATTCGAACCCTCTAGACATATATTTTAATCATCATTACCTATCGATCAGCGATACTTCATTTCCTGATCAGGTGAACGATAGAAAAGTTCCCGCCCCGCAATTTGAAAAATACCTCATATCTCCCACAATTTGGAAAATAGATTGTTCGAACCTTCTAGACATATATTTTAATCATCATTACTTATCGAGCCGCCATACATCATTTCGGGATCAGATGAGCTATAGTAGAGTTGCCACCCCCGCAATTTGGAGAAAAAAAACTCATATCTCCACAATTTTGGCATAATGTGATCTAATAAAATATTCTTAAATAAACCTTACCCTGAGTAACGGGTATATCGAAGTCGAGGAGGGCCGACTTCAACTTACGCTCTCGTTTTTTCTGTGATTTGGCTTCTATTGGAACTCGTAAATTGAGCAAAAAGCAAAGTAAAAATATTTTTATACAATTGAAAAGTGTATATTAATTTTGCCCAGAAGTTTGTAACGCATAGAAATATTCATTTCCGACCCCATAAGCTATATATATTCTTGATCAGGACGACGAGCTGAGTCGTCCGTACGTCTGTCTGTCCGTCTGTTTCTACGCGAACTAGTCTCTCAGTTTTAAAGCTATCGAGCTAAAATTTTGCACAGAGTCTTCTTTTTACTGCACGCAACTAATATGTCGGAACCGGCCGGATCGGATGACTATATCATACAGCTGCCATAGGAACGATCGGTCTAAGAACTAGTTCCAGTTAGAAAAACTTTTTTATTTTCCATCGTAGCATCACTAATCTTGGTATCTGTTAGTTCTATATGCTTCCACATAATTCTGGAAAAATGTATCAACATCGGATCACTATATCATATAGCTGCCATAGGAACGATCGGTCGAAAAATAAGTCTTTGTGAGAAAAACTTTTTTGATTTCCATCGAAGCTTCTCCAATCGTAGTATACATTTGTTTTATATGTTTCCACGTAATTCTGAAAAAATTTATCAAAATATAGCTGCCATATAAACGGTCGGTCAAACAACTACTTCTAGTGAGAAAAACTTTTTTGTTTTTTATCGTAGCGTCCCCAATCTTGGTATATATAAGTTTTATATGCTTTCACATAATTTTGAAAAAATGTATCAAAATCGGATGACTATAGCATATAGCTGCCATAGGACCAATCGGTCGGAAAATGTGTTTTACCAAGAAAAGTTTTTTTTATTATCAATGATTTAAAAATTTTAAATAATTGATATCTATATCCTATATATATTTTTCCAGTTAAATCAGTTGGAGTAAAGTTTTTCAAGTGTATTAAAACTTCGGCACAGTCGAAGTTAGCTTTGCCTTAGTTTTATATGCTTACATCCAATTCTTGAAAAATTTATCAAAATCGGTTGACTATTGCATATAGCTGCCAAAGGAACGATCGGTCTAAAAACTAGTTCTTATGAGAAAAACTTTTTTGTTATCAATGGTAGCGCCTTTCAAAAACTGCAAGGGTATTTAAAACATCGGCGTAGCCGATGTTAGCCTTCTATTTTTATACCCGTTACTCGTAGAGTAAAAAGGGTATTCTAAGTTCGTGCAAATGTATGTAACAGGGAGAAGGAAGCATCTCCGACCCCATAAAGTATATATATTCTTGATCAGCATCAATAGCCGAGTCGATATAGACCTGTCCGTCAGTCCGTCCGTCCGTCCGTCCGTCTGTCCGTCTGTCTGTATGAACACCTAGATCTCAGAGACTATAAGAGCTAGAGCTACCATTTTTTCAGTGTAGACTTGTATTGTCTGCACGCAGATCAAGTTTGTTTCAAATTTTGTGCCACGCCCCTTCCCGCCCCCGCAATTTGAAAAAAACCTCATATCTCCCACAGTTTTGAAAATAGATTGTTCGGACCTTCTAGACATATATTTTAATCATCATTACCTATCGATCCGCCATACATCATTTTCCGATCAGATGAACAATAGCAGAGTTGCCACCCCCGCAATTTGAAAAATACCTCATATCTCCCACAATTTTGAAAATAGATTGTTAGAGCCTTCTAGACATATATTTTAATGATCATTACCTATCGATCCGCCATACATCATTTTCCGATCAGATGAACAATAGCAGAGTTGCCACCCCCGCAATTTGAAAAATACCTTATACCTCCCACAGTTTTGAAATTAGATTGTTAGAACCTTCTAGATATATATTTTAATCATCATTACCTATCGATCCGCCATACATCATTTTCCGATCAGATAGACAATAGCAGAGTTGCCACCCCCGCAATTAAAAAATACCTCATATCTCCCACAATTTTGAAAATAGATTTTTAGAACCTTCTAGACATATATTTTAATCATTATTACTTATCGATCCGCCATACATAATTTCCCGATCATATGAGCTATAGTAGAGTTGCCACCCCCGCAATTTGGAACGAGAAGGCAAAGCTAACTTCGACTGTGCCGAAGTTTAAATACACTTGAAAAACTGATTTAACTGCAAAAATATATATAGCATATAGATATCAGATATTTAAAATTTTTAAATTATTGATAATAAAAAATTGATACCATAAAAAAAAACTTTTCTTAGTAAAACACATTTTCCCCACCGATCGGTCCTATGGCAGCTTATGCTTTAGTCATCCGATTTTGATAATTTTTTTCGAAATTATGTGAAAGCATATAAAACTAATATATATCAAGATTGGGGACGCTACGATAAAAAACAAAAAAGTTTTTCTCACTAGAAGTAGTTTTTTGACCGACCGTTTATATGGCAGCTATATGCTATAGTCATCCGATTTTGATAAGTTTGATCAGAATTGTGTGGAAACATATAAAACCAATATATACTACGTTTAGAGACGCTACGATGGAAATCAAAAAAGTTTTTCTCACAAAGACTTATTTTTCGACCGATCGTTCCTATGGCAGCTGTATGCTATATTGATCCGATTTTAATACATTTTTCCGGAATTGTGTAGGAGCATATAAAACTAACATATACCAAGATTAGTGACGCTACGATGGAAAACAAAAAAGTTTTTCTAACTAGAACTAGTTCTTAGACCGATCGTTCCTATGGCAGCTATATGATATAGTCATCCGATCCGGCCGGTTCCGACATATTAGTTGCGTGCAGTAAAAAGAAGACTCTGTGCAAAATTTCAGCTCGATAGCTTTAAAACTGAGGGACTAGTTCGCGTAGAAACAGACAGACAGACGGACAGACGGACAGACAGACAGACGGACAGACGGACGGACGGACAAGCGGAAATGAACTCAGCTCGTCGTCCTGATCAAGAATATATATAGTTTATGGGGTCGGAAAAGAATATTTCTATGCGTTACAAACTTCTGGTCAAAATTAATATACACTTTTCAAGTGTATAAAAAACCTCAATTTGGGCCTGTTGTGATCTAATAAAATATTCTTAAATAAACCTTACCCTGAGTAACGGGTATATCGAAGTCGAGCAGGGCCGACTTCAACTTACGCTCTCGTTATACACTTGAAAAGTGTATATTAATTTTGCCCAGAAGTTTGTAACGCATAGAAATATTCATTTCCGACCACATAAACTATATATATTCTTGATCAGGACGACGAGCCGAGTTCAATTCCGTCTGTCCGTCCGTCCGTCTGTCCGTCTGTTTCTACGCGAACTAGTCCCTCAGTTTTAAAGCTATCGAGCTGAAATTTTGCACAGAGTCTTCTTTTTACTGCACGCAACTAATATGTCGGAACCGGCCGGATCGGATGACTATATCATATAGCTGCCATAGGAACGATCGGTCTAAGAACTAGTTCTAGTGAGAAAAACTTTTTTGTTTTCTATCGTAGCGTCTCTAATTTTGGTATATGTTAGTTTTATATGTTTCCACATAATTCTGGAAAAATGTATCAAAATCGGGTCACTATAGCATATAGCTGCCATACAAACGTTCGGTCCAAAAGCTAGTTCTAGTAAGAAAAACTTTTTTGTTTTCCATTGTAGCGTCCCCAATCTTGGTATATATTAGTTTTATATGCTTCCACATAATTTTGAAAATTTTTATTAAAATCGGATGACTATAGCATATAGCTGCCATAGGATCGATCGGTCGAAAAATTTGTTTTACTAAGAAAAGTTTGTTTTTATGGTATCAAATTTTTATTATCAATGATTTAAAAATTTTAAATGTCTGATATCTATATTCTATATATATTTTACCGGTTAAATCAGGTGGAGTAAAGTTTTTCAAGTGTATTAAAACTTCGGCACAGTCGAAGTTAGCTTTGCCTTCTCGTTTTTAATATATTTTAATATATTTTAAGACAATTTCGTTGATGGAACGAAATATCGCTAAGAAAGATCGGCATTTTTTAATGGATGCCACTTTTAAAGTTTGTCCATTCGGAGTCTTCAAGCAGCTCTTGATAATTTATATCAAGCATATGCAAAAGGTAACAATTTTGCCATAAATTGATTTTCTTAAATTATTTTAATTTTAATTATATTCTTTGTTTTTAATTTTGTTTAGATAACACCTTTCGTATTCGTTCTCATGTCAAAAAAACTGAAGTCTGCTACCAGCACTTGCTAACCTACATTGATTGCCAAATTTGCAGTTTAGCTGGTGCTTCTTTTATATCCGATTTCGAAAAGGCCATGCGTAATGCGTTGAAAAGTTTGCATCCAACAATGAATTTTTATGCATGCTGGTTACATTTCTGCCAGGCTTGCAAGAAAAATGCAAGAAAATTAACCGGATTTGAAGTGGCAGTCAAAAGCGACAAGCAAATTTTCACGCTTTTTATGAAGTTTCTCCATTTACCACTGCTACCGGCCAATTCAATCTTAGAAGCGTTCAATTTTTTGAAAATTGAGGCAATCGCTGTGAATAAAATTTTGTTTTTACCATTTTTGGACTATTTCTACAAGCAGTGGATTCGATCTGTAAGTATTTCGTCAAATTTTGTTATTTGATATATGAGATATATTATATTAACTCTCCCACTCAAATTTTATGATTATTGATACGCTTTTTAAGGTAGTCAACAAATTTGAGAGGTAAAGATGATATCAGGCATTTATTTTCAGCTTGAGAATTAATAACTAAGCAGTTCTTATATTTATTTATTTATTTAAATAGGAAGGCCCTGACCGAATTTCCGTTTTCAAACGTTCCACACGAACCACATGCTCTGTTGAGGCCTACAACTTAAACTTGGGTAACAAAATTCATGCAAAAGGCCATTTTTCCAAATTTGTTAAATGTCTTATTGATGCCGAGTACGAGAAAAGCCGTGAATTTGCTCTCCTTTTTCAAAACGGCGGTGTTGGAAACGCACCTCAGAAGCGACATTTACGGGTAAGTTTTTAAAAATGCAATAACTTTTTTATACTCTGTACCAAAGGTAACAAGGAGTATAATGAGTTTGTGCAAATGTGTGTAACAGCCAGATGAAAACATCTCCGACCTTATATATTTTTGATCAGCATGATGAGCTGAGTCGATATACATGTCCGTCGGTCCGTCTGTCCGTCCGTCTGTTTCTATGCTATCTCCTCTCTCAGTTTTAAAGCTATCTTGATCAAAGTTTGCAAAAAGTGTTGAAGTACACATAGGCTGCACATTTGTCGGAATCGGCCTTATCGGATCAATGGTAGCGTCTTTAAACGAGAGCGTAAGTTAAAGTCGGCCCTGCTCGACTTCGATATACCCGTTACTCAGGATATCAACATGTCCACATTGTGGGAGATATGAGTTTTTTTCCAATTTGCGGGGGAGGCAACTCTACTATAGCTCATCTGATCAGGAAATGATGTATGGCTGATCGATAGGTAATAATTATTAAAATATATGTCTAGAAGGTTCAAACAATCTATTTTCAAAATTGTGGGAGATATGAGGTATTTTTCAAATTGCGGGGGCGGCAACTCTACTATAGTTCATCTGATCGAAAAATGATGTATGGCGGATCGATAGGTAATGATGATTAAGCTATATGTCTAGAAGGTTTCAACATTCTATTTTCAAAATTGTGGGAGATATGAGGTTTTTTTCAAATTGAGGGGGCGGGAGGGGGCGTGGCAAAAATTTGAAACAAACTTGATCTTCGTGCAGACAATACAAGTCTACACTGAAAATTTGGTAGCTCTAGCTCATATAGTCTCTGAGATCTTGGTGTTCATACAGACGGACGGACGGACGGACAGACGGACATGTCTATATCGACTCGGCTATTGATGCTGATCAAGAATATATATACTTTTAAGGGTCGGAAATGCTTCCTTCTCCCTATTACATACATTTGCACGAACTTAGTATACCCTTTTTACTCTACGAGTAACGGGTATAAAAACTGCAAGGGTATTTAAAACATCGGTGTAGCTGATGTTAGCCTTCTATTTTTTTTTTTAATCTTAAAACTTGCCAATTATTCAGTTTTAACACAGTTTTGCCGATTTTGCTGTTTGTCCTTTAAAAAGGAAAATAAACAAAAGTTTTTTTTTCAGGACCGTGCTGAATAAATAATGGATGCAATGGAACTTTTAGAGAGAAAAGAAATTGATTTACATGGGTTTTTGGCTCGCACTGTAGCGCTGAATGATCGATTTAATAAAAGAGATGTTTTTACCTGTGTGGAAAACGACAGCGATGACGACGACAATATAAGATTGGAAGATATGGGGACGTTGAGCATATCAGCATCATCACTGACCTCGACTCATTAAAATTTAATTACCACGTTAGATTTATTATTAAGTCAAGAGAACCCATGCAATGTTTGTTTGGTCAATCCAAATCTGTTTTTGAGACCATGCAATCACATAAATTTGTGCGAATCTTGTTGTCTTTTTGAGACCATGCAATCACATAAATTTGTGCGAATCTTGTTGGCAGAGAATAGTTGCTGAAACTATTCAAAAAAACGAAAATTCTAGGCGCATTGCTGAATTAGAAGGAGTCGCATATCAAAATAAAAAACAAAAATGTCCAACTTGTAATCAGGTTGTCGAAGAAAGCATTAAAAATGTATATATTTATACATAGAAATATGTTTACTATTTAAATTCTAGGAGCATTGCTAAATAAAATGTCGTCGCTTGAAAAATGTTTTAAATTTAATCAAAAATTGACCAAATAAAATAAGAAACTATTATTATTACTCTTTAATTTCAGAATAAAAATGTGGGAGAGTTGTTTAAGATATAATGGTATATTTCTTTTTGAAAGCTCAATGAGCCAAATAAATAAAAGAACAACATAATTCCGTTAAAAAAACTGTCCATTCGTTTCTCTCGTTTCCAAACGACATAATTCCGCTAGAATAAAACGACATTATTCCGCGCGGAATTTTGTCGTTTCAGAACGACATAATTCCGCGGGGAAATATTCTAATTGGGACGGCTGAACAATGTCGTTTCAAAACGACATAATTCCGCTAGAAAAAAACGACATTATTCCGCGCGGAATTATGTCGTTTCAAAATGAAATAATTCCGCTAGAATAAAACGACATTATTCCGCGCGGAATTATGTCGTTTTAAAACGACATATTTTCGCTTGAATAAAACGACATTGTTCCGCCCGGAATTATGTCGTTTTGAAACGACATAATTCCGCTAGAATTGGCCTGAGCGGAATTATGTCGTCGGAATTATGTCGCTATGCCGAATTTTTCCTTGCCTCATTCCTCTGTTGGGTACTGAGAAGGCCAAGTAATACACACAAGCAATTTCCGGAGTTGCCATATCGATAGATTTTGTGGATTGTATTGAACAGACTGCAAAATGTAATTTAAGTGTGAAAAGTGGCTGTGATTGATGGAGATTAGACAAAAAAAAAGGTAAATGGGACATCACAAATGATCAGCGGGTTTGAATTGCTTACTAAAATTGGCAAAAACAAGAAATTAAGTGTTTTTATACCCGTTACTCGTAGAGTAAAAAGGGTATACTAAGTTCGTGCAAATGTATGTAACAGGCAGAAGGAAGCATCTCCGACCCCATAAAGTATATATATTCTTGATCAGCATCAATAGCCGAGTCGATATAGACATGTCCGTCTGTCCGTCTGTCCGTCTGTCTGTCTGTCTGTCTGTCTGTCTGTATGAACACCTAGATCTCAGGAACTATAAGAGCTAGAGCTACCATTTTTTCAGTGTAGACTTGTATCTTCTGCACGCAGATCAAGTTTGTTTCAAATTTTTGCCACGCCCCCTCCCGCCCCCGCAATATGAAAAAAACTCATATCTCCCAAAATTTTGAAAATTGATTGTTCGAACCTTCCAGACATATATTTTAATCATCATTACCTATCGATCCGCCTTACATCATTTTTTGATCAGATGAACGATTGAAGAGTTACCGCCCCCGCAATATGAAAAATTCCTCATATCTCCCACAATTTGGGCACCCTTACCCTGAGTAACGGGTATATCGAAGTCGAGCAGGGCCGACTTCAACTTACGCTCTCGTTTTCTAATTCAAGTTGTGTTTTATTGTATGTAAATTTAATAGTCGCCATTGCATTTGCTATTGTGGTAAGCATATCAAAACCATTTTCAATACTGTTTGGAAGCAAAGTGATACACAGAAAAAAAAATGCCGGGATATTTTTAAGCCGAAAAAGCTTGATTTAATCCCGACGGAAGGATTGAAATTTTAAGCCCGTTTAGGATTGATTATCCGTAACTGATCCCGTTTGGGATTGTTTTTAATTCGATTTGGGCTTAAATGTCGAGTGAGAGAGCGAACAAGCTGAGAGCAACAACAAATTCGCTCTCTTGGCTTCTCTCTTTTGTCGTCTGGAGCAAACGCTCTTGTGTGTCATTGGGTGCCTAGTCTGGTAAGCGCGGCGTGGTCGAGTGCGCTGAGACGCAGAAGTTCTTCAGTCCCGAGTTCGATTCCCAGACAAGGCAAGTTAAAGTAAGTTCTTATTAATTTATTTTAATATATGTTTCTTCAAATAAAAGAAGTCTTAAGTGAATCCAAAAATATACAATTATTAATATATATATGCAAATTTATAAGAAAAAAAAAAATCTCTCTCGGGCGGTCTAAATTTTTTGAACTTTTATCGGGCGACTATCCCGACTAGGGCTCAGTTTAAGCCATTCCGGGATCAACCCATTATTGAGCCCGTTTGGTGTTGAGTTGAGCCCGAATGGCACAGTTTTTATTTCTGTGTAGGATTTTTGCTATTTTAATTAATTATTAATTAATATTACCTTGCAAACACTCCACCATGTGAATCGCTTCCAAATGCACCCACATCGACATAATTGAATCTGTATTTGGCATCGGACAACGTCATAAGCACAGTGCTGTTTGTCTTTCTATACCCGTTACTCGTAGAGTAAAAAGGGTATACTAAGTTCGTGCAAATGTATGTAACAGGCAGAAGGAAGCATCTCCGACCCCATAAAGTATATATATTCTTGATCAGCATCAACAGTCGAGTCGATATAGACATGTCCGTCTGTCCGTCTGTCTGTCTGTCTGTCTGTCTGTCTGTCTGTCTGTCCGTCTGTCTGTCCGTCTGTATGAACACCTAGATCTCAGGAACTATAAGAGCTAGAGCTACCATTTTTTCAGTGTAGACTTGTATCTTTTGCACGCAGATCAAGTTTGTTTCAAATTTTTGCCACGCCCCCTCCCGCCCCCGCAATATGAAAAAACCTCATATCTCCCACAATTTTGAAAATAGATTGTTCGAACCTGCTAGACATATATTTAAATCATCATTACCTATCGATCCGCCATACATCATTTTTCGATCAGATGAACGATAGAAAAGTTCCCGCCACCGCAATTTCAAAAATTCCTCATATCTCCCACAATTTGGGTAACCTTACCCTGAGTAACGGGTATATCGAAGTCGAGCAGGGCCGACTTCAACTTACGCTCTCGTTATAATTGAAATATTCGGACCCACAATTATGTGGTGCTTGTAAAATAATATGTTTTCCATCAATGGCTCCTATACAATTGGGGAAAACCCACTTAATTTTAAAGGATCTTGATATATTAAGCCATTCATCGCATTTAAAAGGGACCTGCAAATAATAATCAATCCATTCTTTCTTTTAGGAACCCAATTTATTTTCAGAATTGTCAGAAAGCATCTTAGCCACCAATTTCACAAGCAGTGATGACTGCGGGTTGCAGGATCTTATGGAGCCAAAGATGGTGAAAGCCCCAGCGAAGATGCCAGAATGGAAGCGAAAAAAAATCGAAACAGACGACCAAAAACATACATTTTTTAAGTCAGCAGCGAGCGCATTGGTTGTTGTCAAGGGCATGTCCTTATCTAGCAAAAGTGGGAGGAGTCGGATCCGTACCTTGCTGAAGATTTTAAAAATGAACTATTCCAGCTTATTTATAAGTTTCAGCAGAAATTTACAACTGGTCAAAAAAATAAGGTCACCAACGCGACAAACGATTCAGAATACATTCTTGATTACCTTGAAGACGAACACATTTACCCATACCACAACACTGATGGGGACTGTGGTACTAATTAAATCATATTTATCATTTAATATGTGAAATATTCAATACATAAACATTGTATAAACAGAGAGCCTCCAAGAAAAGAGAAGAGATAGGAGAAAGACGCATTTGTCATAAGCTCCACAAAAATATTAATTAAACGCTACAAACAGTCTCAAAAATTCTAAATCACAATTTTTTTAAATACTAAACAAGCACTCGTACTCCGCCTAAGCGATTCGTTGTTTACGCCTTTGGTTTATGGATAAATAACAAATAAATCACAAACGTTAACGCTGAAACGGATCAAGGTCAAAGTCCACACATTAAAACACACTCAATTGAAACAAAACGGACTTGAAGTGAACTGCCAAACTGAAGTACACCAACAACACACAACACTCCACTCAACTGCATTCTACTCAACTCAACGCTCACAAAAACTTGGAACACACCGAACGCCATGGCACCAGCCCACCAGACCAAGCGTGCTCGTGAAAACACTTGCTCGGACATAAAGGCATCCCGATCCTCGGATGTTCTGTCCCCGCCAATACTGCAGGCCCTTAACCAGCGATTCTTGGAGCAGGCTGAGCTGATCTCCGGGAATATGCGAGAGGCGGAGCAGCGCATTCTCAACGCCCTTTTAGAGCGGTTCGATGGGATGTCACTGAAGGTAAAGCTGCTAGCCGAGAGGATGAACGGTCTGGAGCGAGAAGTTGGTGAGCTAAAGACTATGCGCGATCAGCTTGGGGAGAGGTGAGGCACTTAGCAAAATATGTAAACTCAAAAGCTTTAGGTAACTGCACAAGAGTGAGACAGACAACGTTTGCATGAAAGTGTGTGTGTGTGGCTGTGTGTGCGCTACACGAACCCACCCACTCGCTCAAGCGCGGAGTGACCGTACGCGTCGAGTGTCATAGGCACACTAAAAAATTGCAGGGGTAATTTGAGATGCACGCACATATTTCACATATAATATATCCATTAGATTTAAAATTAAAATTATTCCTGCCTGTTTTCCGTTTTATTGTAGAGATTACGCTTTCAATGTCAATAACTAACTCTGCAGGATGAAATGAGTAGATCCATAGCCAATAGTATGGTCAGAGTTTTGAAGCAACAGGCAAACGGTCTAACAATAGCTCACATAAACGCACAAAGTCTCGTAAACAAAATAGACGAGTTTATATATATTTTTGTAGGGTCCAACGTAGATGTTATATGTGTGTCCGAAACTTGGTTCATGTCTGATATATATGATTTGTCCGTTATGTGTGATGGTTATATTTTATATCGTGCTGACCGTGTTGGCCACTCAGGGGGAGTTGCAATTTTTGTTAACAAAAGACTGAATAGTAAGCTAGTGTGTAAACATCCAAGCAAAAGTGCAATTAAATATCTATTTTTAGTAATAAACAATAAAAACTTAGAAACGAAGACACTAGTCGGATGTATTTACAGACCTAATCGCAACACTGACTACACACAATTGATGAAGGTAATTACAGATCTTTCCACGGACTATTCAGAGACTATTTTGACAGGCGACTTGAACAGTAACCTTTTAAGCGAGACGCATCTTTCTGACAGTTTTGAGTCAATCGGTTTAAACGTTGTCAACAAAACAATGCCAATACCTGTAACACCCTCTTGGATGCATTTTTTGTGAACGATGCTAATATAATTTTAATATATGACCAGGTCTCAGTACCGACATTCTCCAGACACGATTAAATTTTTCTGACATATGATATAGTAGTTAGTTATAATGACATTTCGATACAGTTTAGGGATTATAAGAACATTGACTATAGGGAACTAGAGATAGAATTTAATGCTTGTGACTGGACGACTATATACAACTCTCCTGACTTTGACTGCCAATTGCATTGTTGAAAGTGAAGTCAAACGCAGAAGGTCTAGATCATGTCAGTCCCAAATTTCTGAAAATCCAACTCCCATTGCTACTTGACCATATTACTTATATAATGAACACTGCGTTAACAACTTCTACGTTTCCACATTTATGGAAATATGCGAAAATCTTACCGATCCGAAAAACAATAATGAGTTTAGACCAGTGTCCAAAGTGATTGAGAACCTAATATGTACACAGATGCAGCGCTTTCTCAATAAATACAAGCTACTTAACCAAAAACAGTCGGGGTACAGAAAGAATCGAGGATGCATAACAGCAATTACTAATATAGTTGAGGATATTCGCAAACAACTGGATGATAGCTGTGTAACCTTCTTGACGCTACTAGATCACAGTAAGGCATTCGATACTGTCAATCACAGAATTCTCTGTACAAAACTAAAGAACTTATACAACTTCTCAGATACCGCAGTTTGTCTCCTCAAGTCATACCTAAATAATAGAATGCAAGCAGTGGTCTCTGGCCCCTGTATTTCAAACTTCACCTCACTCTCTCGCGGCGTCCCGCAGGGGTCGGTTCTGGGGCCTTTATTGTTTTCGGTATATGTCAATGATCTTCCAAATGTCCTGTCCGATTGTGAAGTCCATATGTATGCTGACGATGTTCAAATTTATGTTAGTAGACCGTTTATAAATATTAATGAATGTGTGTGTGTGACCAGTAATGTGTTAACTAAAATTGAAAAATGGGCCAACGAAAACGGATTAGGCCAAATGTATAGTTATAAACAAGAAGTCACTTGACACAAGCCAGTTGCCCAAAATTTTTATTAACACTCCAATTAAGTATGTGGAACATACAGTCAATTTAGGATTAACTTTTAATAATAATTTAACATGGTCTAATCACATCTCCAAAGCAACCGGTAAAACATACGGAATGCTGCGACTGCTTGCAATGTCTAAGTCCATATAATAAGATAATCTTAAAATGGCAATAGCAAAGCAAATTCTGGTACCCACACTTTTTTACAGAGTAGAAATTTTTGGCCACTGCGACTCTAGAGATTTCCAAAAGCTCAAAGTGACTGTTAACTCAATAGCTAGATATGTATTAAATGTTAGACGACTCGACCAAATTTCACATATAACTCGTAAAATTTTTGACCTTTGCCTTAAGTCGTGGATTAACCTTAGAACTCTCATATTCATGCACAAGATAATAGTAACTAAAGAGCCATCCTACCTCCATAATTTTCTAAGACCTGCGGCATCGCAGCGTACAAATAATTACATATGCCCGAGATGGAAGTTGTTATGCTCTGAGAGACAGTTCTGGATAAATGCTATTCGGCTATGGAACGATCTACCCCATGAACTAAAAATTATTGGAAGCGTAACTCAGTTTGAGGTTAAAGTTAGAGAAATTATGCAAAGCAGGGAAAATTAATAATAGGTCAAAAAAAAAAAACAAAAAATTACTTCTACTGTGTTGTTACATAACTAAGTTCATTGTCTGTCATTGTTTATATTTAATAATTATTTTAAGTTAGGAAATCAAAAATGTATTAGGGATGACATCGTAGTGACTGCCGCATTAATTTATAAGTTTCAATGTACTTGTCGCGCTGGGCTAGAATACCAATAAAATAAAGCAACCCAATAGAAATTTGACGGGTTGGGAGAGTGAATAGAGCTGTTGTCGAGACTCTCGACAATTGGTTTTTATACCCGATACTCGTAGAGTAAAAAGGGTATACTAAGTTCGTGCAAATGTATGTACCAGGCAGAAGGAAGCTTTTCCGACCCCATAAAGTATATATATTCTTGATCAGCATCAATAGCCGAGTCGATGAGGACCTGTCCGTCTGTCCGTCCGTCCGTCTGTCTGTATGAACACCTAGATCTCAGAGACTATAAGAGCTAGAGCTACCATTATTTCAGTGTAGACTTGTATTTTCTGCACGCAGATCAAGTTTGTTTCAAATTTTTGCCACGCCCCCTCCCGCCCACGCAATATGAAAAAACCTCATATCTCCCACAATTTTGAAAATAGATTGTTCGAACCTTCTAGACATATATTTAAATCATCATTACCTATCGATCCGCCATACAACATTTTTCGATCAAATGAAAGATTAAAGAGTTGCCACCCACGCAATTGGGAAAATACCTCATATCTCCCAGAATTTGGAAAAGATATTGTTAAAACCTTCTAGACATATATTTTAATCATCATTACCTATCGATCCGCCGTACATCATTTCCTGATCAGATGAACGATAGAAGAGTTGCCACCCACGCAATGTGGAAAATACCTCATAACTCCCACAATTTTGAAGATAGATTATTCAAACCCTCTAGACATATATTTTATCCACCATTACATATCGATCCGCAATACATCATTTCCCGATCAGATGAGCTATAGTAGAGTTGCCACCCCCGCAATTTGGAAAAAAAACTCATATCTTCCAAAATTTGGGCATGTTGTGATTTAATTAAATATTCTTAAATAAACCTTACCTCAGTGTAACGGGTATATCGAAGTCGAGCAGGGCCGACTTCAACTTACGCTCTCGTTTTTTTTATGTGGACGAATCGAACTTTAGAATAGCCTTAAATTTACTTAATGTTTCCCGAATTAATGTATCTAAAATCAGGTATTTCGGGATTGAAAAAATCTTAATTGAACCAAGTATTTTGTACTTGTATCAAGTATTTTTGTACTTGGCGTGATTTTAGTACAAAGTTCTTGGGTTTTTTTCTAAGTGTAGGAAGACAGAGCGCACAGCAGAGAACTCTTTTATGTTCATACACAAAATAAATCGCAACCGCGTTTACTGTGAACAAAAATCAAATTCTGCGTATGGGCAATAAAATTTTTGTTTTAATTTTAAATATCGTTTCACCACCTTCCAAATCAAATTTTTATTCGTCAGAAAAGACCACTCGATGTCATTCCGAAGTCCAGTCACATGTGCGCGACAAAAACTGAGGCGTCATGCCTTTCGAACCGGGTAAAGAGGTGGCTTCTTATTGATTTTAAATCTTGTTATAAATTTAGCATTCGAAATAACGCGACGAATAGTTGAGAGACTGGCCTTGACACCACATTTCCTCTACTTTTAGCTAAAAAATCGAAAGAATTTTGAGCTTTTGTTAATATAAGTCGCTTTTCCACATTAGTAAGCACACTGTCTGTACATTTCATGTTTTTTTTTCCATATTCAGATTCTTTACGTAATAATACGGATATAACATGTCCTTTCGATTTTTTTATGGCTATTTTGGCAATAGATAGTCCAACGTCCTTGTAGGCTTTGATTTGTAAATTTTCTGCCTCTGCTAAGGCTTTTCCTCGATCATTCCAGTCGTATTTTCACACAGACACGAGCCGAAGACATGGCTGTGTGAGTCGGTGAGCACAAAAAAACTTGATTTTACACTTCTTTTCCGAATGACCAAGGACGATGTTACTCGCCTTCTTTTATGTACACAAAGCAAGGCCACAATGTTCATATGAACCAGATGATTTCAATGAACCAATGGTTCTGTAACTAACTCAACTCAACTTCTCAGGCGTGCGTATGTGCTAATTAGCTTAATTATGTTTATGAAGCTTAGTCACAAATAATTATTTTATTAAAAATATATTATCATTATTTGGATAAATAATAATTCGTATAATTAATATAATATCATATTTACTATAATTATAATAAATTGTGATTTTTCGCCACAACATACAGTGCCGCTCAACTGAATAGGTTTGAAAAATTTTTCTTACACTTTTCCCTCTTTCTTTGTTCCAATTGAATTTTTATACCCTTGCAGAGGGTATATTAAAATTGTCACGATGTTTGTAACGCAGTGAAGAAAGCATTTCCGACCACATAAAGTATATATATTCTTGATCAGCATGACGAGCTGAGTTCATTTCCGTCTGTCCGTCCGTCCGTCTGTCCGTCTGTTTCTATGCTATCTCCTCCCTCAGTTTTAAAGCTATCTTGACCAAACTTTGCAAAAACTCTTTTAATACAAATACGCTGCACATTTGTCGGAATCGGCCGGATCGGATGACTATATCATATAGCTGCCATAGGAACGATCGGTCCTAAAACTAGTTCTAATGAGAAAAGCTTTTTTGTTTTCCATCGCAGCGTCACCAATCGTTGTATATATAAGTTTTATATGCTTCCACACAATTCTGGAAAAATGTATCAAAATCGGATGACTATAGCATATAGCTGCCATATAAACGGTCGGTCCAAAAACTAGTTCTAGTGGGAAAAACTTTTTTGTTTTCCATAGTAGCGTCACCAATCGTGGTATATATTATTTTTTTACGATTCCACACAATTCTGGAAAAATTTATCAAAATCGGATGACGATAGCATGTAGCTGCCATATAAACGTTCGTCCAAAAACTAGTTCTAGTGAGAAAAACTTTTTTGTTTTCCATCGTAGCATCACCAATCATGTTATATATTAATTTTGTACGATTCCACACAAGTACGGTACATTTTTTGTTACGTACTGTACGTAAAACACAAGTTCGGTACCTTCATCGTAACGGACCGTCCGAAAAAAATAAGTACTAAACTATTTTGGGTTTAGTACGCGTGCGAGCAAAATATTTTTTAGTTAAGGAGGCGATGTACAAAACGATTTTAGTTTCGGACCGCTCGGATTTGTCAGTTACAGTCCGTTTGCTTGTAGATATTTTAAATCACTCTACTGTGTCCGACGAATTATTATTATATTGCAAAAAAAAAGAAACAGTGGGTGTATTATTGTATTACTGGCGACAGTTCTCAATTGAAAGATATTCTTTTTTCAATACGTCCCACGACGCAAGCTGCAGTGTGTGTGCAGCGCAATGAACAACACTTAACACGACCCGGATTTCTGAATCGATCTTGCCTGTGTTCAGTACTTTTGGTGTGCCGAACGTAAGTACGGAACTTAGTACGGTACTTTGAGAACCCTGAAATTTATCAAAATCGGATGACTATAGCATATAGCTGCCATAGGAACGATCGGTCTAAAAACTTATTCTAGTGAGAAAAACTTTTTTGTTATCAATGGTAGCGCCTTTCGAAAACTGCAAGGGTATTTAAAACATCGGCGTAGCCGATGTTAGCCTTCTATTTTTTTCTATCTTTTCTATTTGTTTTGAACCTTCATTTGTTTACTCATTATATGCAAAAAAAAAGTAACGGGACAAATGCAACGGTAATTCAGAATTTTGCTTTCATCGTGAAATTCACTAAATGTGCGCTCTATTTTTGGCTCATCTGAATAGGTTTGACACTTTTGACTTCACTTTTTGATTGACTGCGTGATTGAATAGAGTTGAATTCTTTTGTGTTCCAAAATTTAAAGTAACTGAAATCAGTTTTTTGTAAAATGGGCCGCGGAAAACCTTTATCCGATTTTTAATAAGGTCTAATAAAAGGCAATATTGAATCTGGCTTAAAACACTATGAAATAGCCAAGAAAATCGGTCGAAGTTAAAACGTTGTGAGTAATTTTCTACGTAATGAAGCAGACTATGAAAAAAAAAATGAATGGATGAAAAAACGAGAGCGTAAGTTAAAGTCGGCCCTGCTCGACTTCGATATACCCGTTACTCAGGATATAAACATGTCCTAATTGTGGAAGAAATGAGTTTCTTTCCAATTTGCGGGGGAGGCAACTCTACTATAGCTCATCTGATCAGGAAATGATGTATGGCTGATCGATAGGTAATAATTATTAAAATATATGTCTAGAGGGTTCAAACAATCTATTTTCAAAATTGTGGGTGATATGAGGTATTTTTATACCCGTTACTCGTAGAGTAAAAAGGGTATACTAAGTTCGTGCAAATGTATGTAACAGGAAGAAGGAAGCATCTCCGACCCCATAAAATATATATATTCTTGATCAGCATTAATAGCCGAGTCGATATAGACATGTCCGTCTGTCCGTCTGTCTGTCTGTCTGTCCGTCTGTATGAACACCTAGATCTCAGGAACTATAAGAGCTAGAGCTACCATTTTTTCAGTGTAGACTTGTATCTTCTGCACGCAGATCAAGTTTGTTTCAAATTTTTGCCACGCCCCCTCCCGCCCCCGCAATATGAAAAAGCGTCATATCTCCCACAATTTTGAAAATAGATTGTTCGAACCTTCTAGACATATATTTAAATCATCATTACCTATCGATCCGCCATACATCATTTTTCGATCAGATGAACGATAGAAAAGTTCCCGCCCCCGCAAATTGAAAAATTCGCCATTTCTCCCACAATTTGGGCCACCTTACCCTGAGTAACGGGTATATCGAAGTCGAGCAGGGCCGACTTCAACTTACGCTCTCGTTTAAATTGCGGGGGCGTGAACTTTTCTATCGTTCATCTGATCAGGAAACGATGTATGGCGGATCGATAGGTAGTGATGATTAAAATATATGTCTAGAGGGTTCGAATTATCTATTTTTAAAGTTGTGGGAGATATGAGGTATTTTTCAAATTGCGGGTGCGGCAACTCTTCTATCGTTCATCTGATCGAAAAATGATGTATGGCTGATCGATAGGTAATAATTATTAAAATATATGTCTAAAAGGTTCAAACAATCTATTTTCAAAATTGTGGGAGATATGAGTTATTTTCCAAATTGCGGGGGTGGCAACTCTACTATAGTTCATCTGATCGAAAAATGATGTATGGCGGATCGATAGGTAATGATGATTAAGATATATGTCTAGAAGGTTTGAACAGTCTATTTTCAAAATTGTGGGAGATATGAGGTTTTTTTCAAATTGCGGGGGTGGCAACTCTACTATCGTTCATCTGATCGAAAAATGATGTACGACTGATCGATAGGTAATAATTATTAAAATATATGTCTAGAAGGTTCAAACAATCTATTTTCAAAATTGTGGGAGATATGAGGTATTTTTTCAAATTGCGGGGGTGGCAACTCTACTAAAGTTCATCTGATCGAAAAATGATGTATGGCGGATCGATAGGTAATGATGATTAAAATATATGTCTAGAAGGTTTGAAGAGTCTATTTTCAAAATTGTGGGAGATATGAGGTTTTTTTTCAAATTGCGGGGGCGGGAGGTGGCGTGGCAAAAATTTGAAACAAACTTGATCTGCCTGCAAACAATACAAGTCTACACTGAAAATTTGGTAGCTCTAGCTCTTATAGTCTCTGAGATCTAGGTGTTCATACGGACAGACGGACGGACGGACAGACGGACAGACGGACATGTCTATATCGACTCGGCTATTGGTGCTGATCAAGAATATATATACTTTATGGGGTCGGAAATGCTTCCTTCTGCCTGTTACATACATTTGCACGAACTTAGTATACCCTTTTTACTCTACGAGTAACGGGTATAAATATGCAACAACATCATCGGATAGGCGACTTATCCTACAAACTACCTCAAAGTCCCACCTTTCTGCTGGAAAATTAGGGAAGAATGTGGCGTAAATGCTAGTGTGGCCACGGTAAAACGAATTATTCGAAGCGCCACACAGTGGCTCGTTTGGCCGATTTAGCGTTGCAAAAATCAAATTTTGATGTTCGAATTTTTTGACGAAAATAATTTATTTCAATAAAGGAAACTCCAGATAGCCAAAAAAAACTTTGGTTTTTGGAATTTGGTCGATTACTTTAGATTTTACAGTGGTTCGAAGTTGAATAATTTTTTAAACATTTGAATTTGTGATTTTTTTCGTTTCAAATGTCATCTTTGGGAGCATATAAAAACCAAACTGGTATTCCGATTTGAATTTGGTTGATTTTATTCAAAAGATGGATCAAATCTTAATTGAAATGCATTTACACATTTTTATTATTTCAAATATGGATGTTGGAACTCAGGTTTTGGGTGGACACTATTTTTGGGTCAATTTTTTAGCATTAATAGTCTCGGAAAAAAAAGGGTCGCTCGACACAATTAATTTGAAGCATGAAAATCATGTGGTAGCTAATAATTAATGTATTGTAAAAGTTGCAGCTGCATATCCTCGCATAACTAGTCGCAGCAATGATATATGCCAAGTAACGTGCAGGTAAAGCAGGCCAATCCCAGTCGAAAATTAAAGAGGAAAAAATGTTCTGATTGAATTTCAATGCTTCTTGACTATGATTAAAGGAAAAGTCTTGAGTGATATCACAATGCCAAGTCAAAATTGGCATGTGCTATCAGCAAGAGGAAGCAAAAGGTCTTTCAGTTGTTCGAGACATCGGAAACGGACGAGCATAATTATGAATACGGCATTTCTCCATTGCATGCAAGGATCTTACGTATGGAGTTCATGCTTAAATGGGAATATACTCTTCCACAACAAAGAGGCTACTCTGATGACAGTGCCAACACAAAACCAAGGTAAAGTATAAGATAACCGGATATACAAAAAAAAAGTCGACTACCCCAAGCAGGGCTATTGAAACACAAATGATGGAAATAACGATGAGGCAACTGCTCAGATAACAGAAATTCATCTGGATGTCATCAAAAGGTAAAAGATCATTTTCAATGTCTTAAGCTGTGGTGAAAATGTTAATGCATGCAAATATGGAAAATATGCTAAGGAGACAACGAATCTTTTATGTACAAAATATCGGAAAAAAACTATCTCCTACTGTTCATAAAATATTAGATCATGGTGAGCAGATAATACAACGACAACTATTACACAGTGCGACAAAATCCAATTTTTGGTAAAACCCATGAACGGGACCAATAAAATGTGAAACTAGAGCCCTCAGGGAGCAACGCCTCATACCCAGTTTTTCCACTCCACGTCAGGTTCGCGTTTAATGGGCATCTTTATACTAGCAACACACAATAACAACATTTGATGCTTGTTAAAGCAAAGTGAGAGCTAAAATTCTGAAAAATTCACGAAAGATCAAGAGGGTCACTACAAATGTCATAGAATATTCCCACCTAAATGGACAAGTGGTTAGTACCCCTCCCGAAGAGGTCAAACTTTGAAACTTGATTATTTGAAAAACCACTCGATAGAATTGTCTAAGATTTATTATTAATTAAGATACTGACCAATAAAAAGTGTCCCCAAGAGATGGTAACATTCGATGAAAAACCGCGATATTGGGTACCACATTTGACCGTACCCATAAACAAGTCCACATAGGCAAAAAACTAGAGATAAAAATAGACCGAACTGCATTTTCAGTTTTTTAAAATCTAAGTATTTGCGGATTTTATGCTTACTTTTATACAAGCAGCATGCAAGGAACAACATCAGCCATTAACAGTATTTCCCCTGACTTTAAAATTATTAGTTTATTTATACATGTCAAAAACATCCATACTAATATGAAAATGAATCAGTGGGATTGGAAAATAACACAGCGGATCGCTAATAAAGCTAACAGAGTCAGCAGAATATTGCTTATAGGTAGACTACTCTACATGCTTTCAGAGCGATTTCTTTCCACTTAGTCTATTTAGTAGCTACCAAAGCTATACCATATAAACTAATCCACAACCGAATCATTGGTAAGGGTATATACGATTGCGATTGCTAACGGCAAATGTATGAAATTTTTGTTTCAAATTGGAGTGAATAGTAGGCTGTACATTTTTAAAGGGGGGGGGGGGGGGGGGGAATGTTAACGTACATAAATTCACTTCATAGCTATCTGCCCAATTCTTAAGGAGCTTAGAGCTCATCTGCTTGGAACGGCAATACTCACGACGGAAGAGCTACAGGCGGTACTAAACGGGCAATCTTTGAGTCGGTTGGGAAAATACATACTGAATGCGGTAAAATATAGATCAAGAATCTTGGCGGAAGCTTTCTAGGATGACAATTAATAATAACAGTTATAAGATAACTATTAGTTTTAAGAGCGTGGGACGGTCCTCTGAGGAGTGAAAGATCTGCTATCTCGCGACGAGCGGGGAAGGCAGGTGGTGTAACTCCGAAGGGTGGGTCTTCCTGAAGCTCACTAGGATTAATCATTTTATAATATATTGTAAATTTTTTTCCGTGTAAGGCTGACGGCAATCGTGCCATGCCTAAAATATGCAAAATGTTCTAAATAATTAATAAATATACTACTACTATAAAAAAAAAAAAAACGAGAAGACAAAGCTAACTTCGACTGTGCCGAAGTTTTAATACACTTGAAAAACTTTACTCCAACTGATTTAACCGGTAAAATATATATAGGATATAGATATGAGATATTTGAAATTTTTAAATCATTGATAATAAGAATTTGATACCATAAAAAAAACTTTTTTTAGTAAAACACATTTTTCGACCGTTCGGTCCTATGGCAGCTATATACTATAGTCCTCCGATTTTGATCAAATCTTCCAGAATTGTGTTAACGCATATAAAACAAATATATACCAAGATTGGTGACGCTACGATGGAAAATAAAAAATTTTTCCCACTAGAACTAGTTTTTGACTGACCGTTTCTATGGCAGCTATATGATATAGTCATCTGATTTTGATAAATTTTTCCACAAATATATAAAATCATCTAAAACTAATATATACAAAGATTGGTGACGCTACGATGGAAAATAAAAAAGTTTTTCTCACTAAGACTTATTCTTCGACCGATCGTTCCTATGGCAGCTATAAGATATAGTCATCCGATCCAGCCGGTTCCGACATATTAGTTGCGTGCAGTAAAAAGAAGACTCTGTGCAAAATTTCAGCTCGATAGCTTTAAAACTGAGAGACTAGTTCGCGTAGAAACAGACAGACAGACGGACAGACAGACGGACAGACAGACAGACGGACAGACAGACAGACGGACGGACGGACATGCGGAAATGAACTCGACTCGTCATCCTGATCAAGAATATATATAGTTTATGGGGTCGGAAATGAATATTACTATGCGTTACAAACTTCTGGGCAAAATTAATATACACTTTTCAAGTGTATAAAAATTGCTCCCGAGGAATAAAATCGGGAATAATAGATTGCGCCTATGCCAATGTATGCAATTGGCTCTCAGTCTTTACCGCAAGCGGATCTTCATGATTGCGTTGCAGAACGTTGTCAGCTGATCGCCTCTTAGCGGCTTTTTTTTGAGTGCTGGTTCCTGGCAAAATTTTCTTCTGGTTGTTGCTCATTTTCTCACTTTTCTTTTGTAAGTTTTCAATGTCAGTAAATTTATGTACGTTAACATTCCCCCCCCTTTAAAAATGTACAGCCTACTATTCACTCCAATTTGAAACAAAAATTTCATACATTTGCCGTTAGCAATCGCAATCGTATATACCCTTACCAATGATTCGGTTGTGGATTAGTTTATATGGTATAGCTTTGGTAGCTACTAAATAGACTAAGTGGAAAGAAATCGCTCTGAAAGCATGTAGAGTAGTCTACCTATAAGCAATATTCTGCTGACTCTGTTAGCTTTATTAGCGATCCGCTGTGTTATTTTCCAATCCCACTGATTCATTTTCATATTAGTATGGATGTTTTTGACATGTATAAATAAACTAATAATTTTAAAGTCAGGGGAAATACTGTTAATGGCTGATGTTGTTCCTTGCATGCTGCTTGTATAAAAGTAAGCATAAAATCCGCAAATACTTAGATTTTAAAAAACTGAAAATGCAGTTCGGTCTATTTTTATCTCTAGTTTTTTGCCTATGTGGACTTGTTTATGGGTACGGTCAAATGTGGTACCCAATATCGCGGTTTTTCATCGAATGTTACCATCTCTTGGGGACACTTTTTATTGGTCAGTATCTTAATTAATAATAAATCTTAGACAATTCTATCGAGTGGTTTTTCAAATAATCAAGTATCAAAGTTTGACCTCTTCGGGAGGGGTACTAACCACTTGTCCATTTTAGGTGGGAATTTTCTATGACATTTGTAGTGACCCTCTTGATCTTTCGTGAATTTTTCAGAATTTTAGCTCTCACTTTGTTTTAACAACCATCAAATGTTGTTATTGTGTGTTGCTAGTATAAAGATGCCCATTAAAAGCGATCCTGACGTGGAGTGGAAAAACTGGGTATGAGGCGTTGCTCCCTGAGGGCTCTAGTTTCACATTTTATTGGTCCCGTTCATGGGTTTTTTTGAGTGTCGCACTGTGTTATCGATAGGAGAGTTGTCAGAAAAGCCCAATAATCTAAAAACTAGGACTACAAAAGGTATATGCGAACACGAGCAAAATATATCGACTCAAGAAAACACGGACCTTTTCAACATGTTGTCGGCCTCCTCTGATCCCCGTATCTCATCTCTCAGACACATCCGAACACTCGACGAATTAACTGAAGAATTTTCACCAGAAATATTATATCTATTAAGTACTAATGTATATATATAATGATATAATACCTATATTGACAACATGTTTAAAGAAAATTAACAATTCCAATGTTAGAACTATTTTTTTATGAAAATAAATTTTTTTTAAGTAATTTCAAATTATATTTTTATTAAATTAAGTTAATTGTAGTTAGTTTTAAAACATAATTTTCAATAAATCGTTAAAAAAAATTAAAATGTTTTGCCTATTTCATGAAATCTTTTCAGTGTATTCAAATATGAACTTTAGCAGCCGATCCTGAGTTACCCTGTT
The DNA here is from genome assembly GCA_018904225.1 of Lordiphosa mommai. Taxonomy (NCBI): domain Eukaryota; kingdom Metazoa; phylum Arthropoda; class Insecta; order Diptera; family Drosophilidae; genus Lordiphosa; species Lordiphosa mommai. The sequence goes on from JAEIFT010000072.1 coordinate 711,286, forward strand.
GACCTACAAAGACATGCTTTAGATCATTTTAAAGCTACATCAATTATCTCTTTCCGTTCAAAAGTTATGATTTTTGCAACGCTAAATCGGCGAAACGAGCCACTGTGCGCCACTTCGATTTGCACGAGAACAAAGGCTTGTGCTCCAAAAGGCTTTTACCCTAGTTGAAGAAATTAAAAAAGCCTGGTCAACAATTTCACTAAATGAAATTGAAAAAAATTATGATTCCTTACCAAACCGTATGTTTGAAATAATTAAGAACAAGGGTGGGCATACCAAATACTAAATAATGCTAAAACAGTGTCTTTTACGTGTGTCTTTTATGTTACCGAGTGCCTTGAAATTTTGCTTTATATACTTTTGTTTAATAGTTTTAGTGGTCAAACCTATTCAGTTGAGCCAAAATAAAAGGAGATTTTTTGTTATGTTTTTGAAAAAAATAATAAAAATGATATAAAAACAAAACTAATAGAACAAAAACTTTGCTACTTTTCAAATGACTGCTTTCTTTATACAAGAAAATTTATTTCACATAAATCGGAGTGCTAGTTACAGAGATATAACGTTTCAAACCTAAAAAAAAAGTCAAACTTATTCAGTTGAGTGGCACTGTATGAGTTGCGAATATGAGCAGAATATCGTTTGAGAATTAGTAGCGACAACTCAGCTCTGAATTCACCCATGAGTTCAGCCATGAGTAGGAGTAATTGCTTCTGCTGGAACTGAAGGGAAACTTAGTCGGGATTTCTTAGTAGGCGTGAAATTTAGGGGAATCCTTTCAAACCTTTTAAATGAATAGTAAAAAAATGCATTTAAATTTCTTGCCTACTAAGGAAACTTTACGAAGTTTCCTTCATGGTGTAAATCCTGCCTAAGTTGCTCAGCTGAGTTTTTTGTCACTCAGATCTGACGAAAACACAGCTGAGAAATCACCTCGTGTAAATACAGCTTAAAATCGTCTAAATTCACTTAATATGCAGTTTGCCGTTTTCTCACCTCCATTTTGATCAATTTTTTAAAGATTTCAAATAAAAAAAATATCGTAAGAATTATGAAGAACCAACTTATTAAACTTTTCTTAGACACTCCCCACAACAAGAAGTTTTTTTTTTTTTAATTTCTATTAGAGGTAAATTCGACTCTTTATCACATCGTAAACACATGCTCCGTTTTAATGTGGCTATCAAGTTGTTAAAGGCTTGGCTTAAAGGCGACAACTTGTGTGTCTTACGCCTTGGCAGTGCAACTGACAACTTACAACTTACTTAAACCAACATCCACAGCAGCGGCTGCAGCGGCAGCAGTAGAACAAACATACAAACAGACGATAGACAACCGAAGGACACAGGACAGACACTACCATGTCACACTCAAAAAGGCCCAAAGGCAACCGCAGCAGCAGAGCCGACATAAACGTGCCCGGGCTTGAACTGAAGCTAGAGAGGGGGCAGATCGGAGTTCTCCCTATTTTTCTTCCCCCCCCTGGACGTGCACGTGGCCATCGGGCTGCACTCTTGTGCACTAATTACGAAAACTCAGCACGTTTTGCCATGGCATGGCTTGGCGGTGGTTGCCTGGTTGCTAGTTGCCGGTTGCCTGAGTGGTTAAATGCTGCAGTAATAGCAGCAACATGCAACGCGACAGTTGCCTCTGATTCTGCTGTGGTTGCCCATGGGGGATGGGGGATGAGGGTTGTGGGATGGTAGCACAAAAGTTAAAAACATTGCGGCAAGCAATAAAAACAACATTGGCTTTGGCTTTGACTCTGCCTGTGCCGCTGCACCGCCCACCCCATGTGGGCTGGGCTGGGTTATGGTATTGCTGTTGAATTCCAAATGCCGTGGCCTGCCACAATTTTACCCAAAGTCAATGTCTGAGGTTGGCATAAACCGCTGCCCACATAGGCAGCGTAATGAGAAATGCATCAACGGGCACAAAAACGTTCCTCATTTATCCCTGAAATAAGTAATTTGAAATGCCAGGGTTAGCTGCCGGTGCCGGCTCTGAAATTGCCAAATACTGTGAATTATGGAGTAGGTAAGGTTAAGGAAGAGCTTTGCTAAGAATATGCTTTGTGCTAAAATGGCATCACACTTAAAAGTTATCAGTTGTATACAAACTTTGGCAGGCACAGTGTTATTTTTTACTGTCGGGCTTGGCCGACTTTCTTTCTTGTTTAAATTCAGACATGTCAAATAGGTCCTTTACCTATTTGGGACTTTGGTTACGTCATCCATCCATATCGTTAATATCTCGATACCCTTATAGGCTGATGGCCACCTTCGACCATTACAACCACTTTGATTTGCAACGAACGACACCAAGTTTTAGTGCCAACTACATACATATTTGCAATCTGTACGTCAGCCACATGGCCATAAAAATAAATTACACAAAGCTTAAAACTTATGTGAAGTGGGAAGAAAAATGGCTTATGGACGCGCAACGGAACAAAAACCGAATGGTGAGCTAACCGAACGACCAAATGACCAATCGACCTGACCCTCAAAGAAGGTGGCGGAGGAGGCGGCAGGACAGTGATGAACGTTATTGCTGTTTTGTATGGTGCTCAATCGAAGCGATCCACACACACACACATACACATACACACACCACCCCCACAAAAGGTGCCAGCTAGCACACTAACGGTAAAGGTAAAGCTTTAAGCCGACAATGAAGACATTAACATGACCAACGACGACGACAAAACTCTGTGCCATAGCTCATCACATTAATCTTCTTAATACGCCCATCAATAATTCAAAGCCAAAGCATGAGCAAGCCGGCGGGCGAGCGAGTGAAGAAGTCGAAGCTGCCAGACACGCAACCGTCTCTCGATTCTCTCTCGACCGAATCGAACAATTCCCCAAGTGTTGAGTGAATTATGACGCACAGCTCTCCAAGTGGTCACCTCCGAAAACAGTTTGTCGTACATCAAAATCCAACTATAACATACAAATATTGAACTCTACTCTTGCCTGGACGGTTGACAATGAAACTTTATGGCTCGTTAGCATTTGATTAATGCGCGAATGCCAAACAAAAGAAGCACTGTGTAAATGTGTGCTTGCACTTAGACAACTGAACTGGGGAAATTGTGAAACAAGTGCACCGAGGGCAATTATATGCAAGTTAAAGTGGAAATTTATTGTCAAAGAATGTGGAACAAATATTTTAAAACCAATGAAAATAGAGATCCTGGCAAATCCTATCAATTTTTACAAGAATGAGGTTTAATGCAGAGAACTGCATGCTGTGGTTTTTTTTTGACTCTGAGTATACTTATAAATAATGCGATATAAGTACGTTCTTAACTTAAAACTATCCGGTTTATGATATATCCATATCCGTAAGCAAGCAGTTTCATAGATACTACACCCAAAACGAGAAGGCAAAGCTAACTTCGACTGTGGCGAAGTTTTAATACACTTGAAAAACTTTACTCCAGCTGATTTAACCGGTAAAATATATAGAGAATCTATATCCTGATATCTATATCTGATATCTATATATCAGATATTTTAAATTTTTAAATCATTGATAATAAAAATTTGATACCATAAAAAAAACTTTTCTTAGTAAAACACATTTTTCGACCGATCGGTCCTATGGCAGCTATATGCTATAGTCGTCCGATTTTGATAAAATCTTCCAGAATTGTGTTAACACATATAAAACTAATATATACCAAGATTGGTGACGCTACGATGGAAAATAAAAAAGTTTTTCCCACTAGAACTAGTTTTATGACCGACCGTTTATATGGCAGCTATATGCTATAGTCATCCGATTTTAATAAATTTTTCCACAAATATGTGAAATCATCTAAAACTAATATATACTAAGAATGGTGACGCTACAATAGAAAATAAAAAAGTTTTTCTCACAATGACTTATTTTCTGACCGATCGTTCCTATGGCAGCTATAAGATATAGTCATCCGATCCGGCCGGTTCCGACATATTAGTTGCGTGCAGTAAAAAGAAGATTATGTGCAAAATTTCAGCTCGATAGCTTTAAAACTAGAGACTAGTTCGCGTAGAAACAGACAGACAGACAGACAGACAGACAGACGGACAGACAGACAGACGGACGGACGGACAAGCGGAAATGAACTCGGCTCGTCGTCCTGTTCAAGAATATATATAGTTTATGGGGTCGGAAATGAATATTTCTATGCGTTACAAACTTCTGGGCAAAATTAATATACACTTTTCAAGTGTATAAAAATTCGTATCAATATTAATTTTATAAGCGTTGTCTCAAATTGAAACTACAACCAGCATCTTTTTTTTTGTATTAATATAATTCAAGAAAGTATCAAATTAATATTAGAGGTGTTAACTTGAACCTATGCCTATTAAATTGTTACGTAAAAGTATCAATTCGAAACTCACACATTTTGGATGTTATCGAGTACTAGTTCGAAAAATCGAACTGTCATACTCGATTCTCTCTAGCAAAGCAAATTGCATACATGCTGGTACTTGTAATTCTCAAGTTGTAATTCAGCTCATTAATGATATAAATAGGGCACTTAATAGTGAGCGACAAATGCGCAGCAGCAAGAAGGAGTCTAATAAGAGATACGGCAAACTTGAAACAGTCTGTATAACTCTCACCAATTTGCCGTCTTGCGATTAAGCCGTTAAACACACGCTTTTGTGTATGCCGGCTAAATTATCGCAACAAAATTTGAGAAAAAAAAAATCTAAGATATTTTTTATTTATTATTGCCAAATTGTTAAAGGCTAGTATAAAAATAATACAAAAAAGTTTCAAATTGATACTTTAAAATTAATACAAAGAAATGCCATTCTGATACAAATTACTATCATTTTGATAACATCGACTACTTTGAGTATTGAGCATAATTCGATACTCAATAGTTTCAAAATGATGACTAAATTGTGTCATTTTGATGATTACTTTTTTTTGGGTGTAGTTACAAAAGTATCGTACTATCGCAATGATTTAATACCCAATTTGAGTATCACCGCAAACACCGTAAATCCAATTTGATTCATATCGAAAATACACCGCACCCGCATATACCGCATTACCAGACATACCGCATCTCAATATCGTGTTCACCGAACATATGTAAGTACGTTGTATGAAAATTTTTTTTTCGGAATCATTACTTTTCGGGATTCGGGAAGGGATTCGGGACGGGCGGGACAATTTTAATACTCCCGGGCTTTTGCGGGACGGGACAGAAAATTCTAATTCGGTATCGGGCGGGACGGGATGCAATTTCTGTCCCGAGCCCATCTCTAGTTTAAACAGTGTTTAAAACGGTGTGCGGTGAACACGATATTGAAATGCGGTATTTCTGGTAATGCGGTATATGCGGTTGCGGTGTATTTTCGATATGATTTAGATTGGACTTACGGTATTTGCGGTAGTTGCTGATTGCGGTAAAGTGATTATTTTGTATAGGTTATGTTATTGACCGCATGAACGCATTATCATTTTTGTTTTACACTAATGCGGTTGCGATATATTTTGTATAAGATATAAATCAAGTTGACCCACATGATATTTGAGTATATGTTTGAGAGGCAAAAAAAATGCGGTGCACCGCTGCATTTCTCTGGTTAAATGCATACCCTTCAGATCGGCTCAGTACTGAATCAATACTTCAATCAGCACTGATTTGGGTGGCAGCCACCTTGACCAAAAACGTAAATGTTAATAAATAAGAATGCTATATAATCGGCTGAATAACAATCTAGAAAGAAATAATAACTTTAACGAAATGTACACGAGCACAATGAGCAGTAACTTCAGAGCACGAACTGAAATGCTTTCACATAACCTTATTATACCCTTGCAGAAAGTAAGCATCTGCGACCCTATAAAGTTTATATATTATTGATCAGCATGACGAGCTGAGTCAATATAGCCATGTCCGTTTGTTTCTTGACCAAACTTTGCCAAAAGTCTTTAAATACACATAGGCTGCACATTTGTCGGAATCGGCCGGATCGGATGACTTTAGCTTAAAGCAGCCATAGGACCGATCGGTCGGAAATTAGGTCTTACTGAGAAAACTTAATTGTTTTTGATCGAAACTTTTTGGCAAAAATCATATTCCTATTGATTTTGAATTTATAAATCTGTCTTCTATTTCCTATACATATATATTCGGTCATATCAGTTTGAGCTGGCTTTTGCAAGTGTATGAAATCTTCGAAAGATAGCTATGCCTTCTCGTTTTTTTTTGTCCCAGCGTTTTTCAATAAACTCCTCCTAAAAAGCTGAACCGATTTGAATCAATTTTTCTGTAATTATTTTTGTGGGCCCGTAGAATGATCACAATTGAGCTCTTTATATGTCGCTGTAATCGTCTTAAAACCTGTTTAAAGGGTGGTTGAGAGCTATGTCTCAGAAACTATTTAAGCTATAAACTCGAAATTTGTTGTGTAAGTGAGTAATACGGAGTAAATCACTTTACTATTTCTAGACCGAACCAGACTGAACCGTTTCAAAAGAGGCTAAGAGCCATATCTCGTTTAGGTTGATATAAAGACACACATCATTTTACGTTCAGATGAACGATACCGCCCCCGCCATTTCAAAAAAAAATCAATATCTTCCACAATTTGGAAGATAATCCATCTTCGAACCTTCTAGACATATATTTTAATCATCATTTCTTACACCACCATACATCGTTTCCCAATCAGATATATGATAGTTGAGTTATAATCAAATCAAAAAATTACACGATGCAGCACAGCACTAGCTAGCGGATAAAAAATTGTTGCTAGCGTAAATTTGAAAATATTTTTTTTACTTATTACATAAATATCAAGTGCTCTGAACAAAACTGCATCACAGGATTCGTTCTATTAGCTCATGTTTCCAAGATATAGTGGAAAACTAATTTTTTTATTTTTTGGCACACACTAGTTACAGACTGCTTAAGTCAAACGCACATAGTTTTATTTATAGGAGGTCAACTAGATTCCAATTCCAAATTTGTAAAGTAACTATGTAAAGGATACTTCATTCAACATAGAATGTTATTTGTTACAAGCAGATATACATTGTTTATAAATTCTATATTGAAACAACAAGTGTCAGCATTTACGCAATTTGCTTGGTAGAGAGAATCGAGTATGACAGTTCGATTTTTCGAACTGGTACTCGATAACATCGAAAATGTGTGAGTTTCGAATTGATACTTTTACGTAACAATTTAATAGGCATAGGTTCAAGTTAACACCTCTAATATTAATTCGATACGTTCTTTAATTATATTGACACAAAAAAAAGATGCTGGTTGTAGTTTCAATTTGAGACAACGCTTATCAAATTAATATTGATACGAAATCTTAATGGGTGTACAGATAGAAAGCAGCGATCGCAAATAAGATCTATGGGGTTTAAAAAAATCAAAGTATAACGAGAATACAAAGCTAACTACGACTGTGCCAAAGTTTTAATAAACTTGCGAAAGTTCATTCCAACAGATTTAACCGATAAAATATATATACATATAGGATATAGATATCAGATATTTATAAATTCAAAATAATTGAGAATCAATAGTTGATCACGTTACCATAAAAAAACTTTTCTTAGTAATGCTGGGTTCACACTGTTCGCCGCATGAGACATGAAAATCAGAAGTCCCATATGTTGTCTTAATTGTGAGAAACTTGTCATTTGACATTCAAAACAATACAACATGAAGGCTAATAGCCTAGTTCCACTGCTACATATATGTACAATGTACATTGTACATCAAGAAATTTTGCTGTTCCACTACAAAGAGTTCCATCAATGTTAACTTTGCATGTTAAATTTAATGATATGTTAAAATTTGGATGACAACCCAACATTTGCATAAACTTGATTATCATGTCTCATATGCCGAACAATGTGAACCTAGCCTAAAACACATTTTCCGACCGATCGCGATCTGTCGTATGGCAGCTATATGCTATGGTCATCTAATTTTGATAAATTTATCCAGAATTATGTGGAAGCATATGAAACTAATATGAACCATGATTGGCAGCGCAACGATGGAAAACAAAAAAGTTTTTTTTCACTAGAACAATTAGGAAAAAGAAATATCTTCACATTATCAACCCCAACACCAAATTGTAAGTTCATACCTAAAATAGTTTCCGAGACATGGCTCTTTTTAACAGGTGCAATTTGGTTCGGAACCGGTCTTAAACCGGTCCGAACCACTTTTTTGAGCTGGTTCAGAACCAATTATTATTCGGGAAAATGAAAAACTTTATAGTAACAACCCAAACACCAAACTGTAAGTTCATTGCGTAAATAACATAAAACGCAATGCATAATTAGAAGAAGAAATTGGAAAAGAAAGATTTAAAAGTATACCCAATATGAACTACTAAGTTGGCATTGTTGCTCTGCTTCTACACCCGCCCTGCCTTGCCTATGAAAGTTGTCTGGAAAATCCCATGATTAATTATGACACGATATTTACCCCATTCTTACTTAAGAGAAACATCTTTTAATTGCATTCCGTATTACTCACGTACACCCCAAATTTCAAGTTTATAGCTTAAATAATGTAATAAATATGACTTTGAACCACTTTTGAACTGGTTATTATAAACCCAATCACCAAATAATTCCCGAAATCTGGCTCTAACCAAGTAAATGAGTAAATATTTCAAACATTTCACACATAATTTCTCTTAGTGCACCATCAAAACACACATTGAGCATCTTCCGGCTACCAAAAATTGTGAATGTAGCTGTATTTGAATGACATATGCATGGCGCCCCACCACAGAGGCAGAGGCCCATGTCCATTGTGATTCTGTCAGTGACAGGCCAACAGGAGGCGCTTCCATTCAATTGTTATGCCTGGACAATGCTAAAGTGCTCCACTTCACTCACCTGTTCGCCTTCGCTCCCTTTCCCATGACAATTTGACGTCAGTTGCTTCATTGGAATTTTTGATCGCTGATTTTCACGCCTTATTCGAGCCCATGTAAATGCCTTTTGTCCAAGGGCGAAAATTGCCCTCACTTTGTCATTGTTGCAAAAATTTTGAGGTTGCCAAAGCGATAAGCGCCACCCATGTGTCAAGCCTTCCTTTCAGTTTGGGTTTTTTTCAATTCGGAAACCTTATCAACCAACGGTCAAGTGGCGCTAATTGTGTCAAAGGTGAGCGTTTGATAAGGATTTGAAGAGAATTTTGTTTCTTTTTTCGGGCGCCTATAAAAGAAACTAGCGTCTGGTGAAACAATTTAGTTGTCAAAAGTGCCAGCAATCAACAAGTAAGAGCAAAATAATTATTTATATTTAGGTCCGTGTTTTTATAGTGTTTGGTTTGAGTCTTAACATAGATGCTAAGATAAATTAGCATTTTAACTTTTGGAAAAGAAAAACTGTGTATCACATAGCAGCATCTCAAATCCACTTAAAACAACAATTTCAAGCGAACAATGCCTTTAATATATTAACATATATAAGGGTGTACAGATTTTCGAATTAATACTTGCGTTTTACATTAAAACCGATTGAGTTTAAATGTGAAGTGACACAAAGATGCTCGATTACTAGATCAAATGACAAATGTTAAGCGAACTGAAACCGACTGCCCAAAGCTGGATTTCCTTTCATGTGATCTAGGAACCAAACTTATTCTTGTCACTTAACATATAAAGTCATTAAAGATTACGAAAATCTATTGATATTTTGAGGACACACCAGATATAGTATGAGAGCCTTATAACAAAATAAAATTTATAAATGAAAAGAAAAATGTTTGCAGAATCAAGAACAGAGTTAAATATGATTTTTAAGTTAAAAATTTTAACCTAAATGGCTTACAAATGAAATTCGACATATATAAGTGAATGCGAGTTTGTCCAATCGATCGTCATAAATAAATATTAAAATAAAATTAAATTCATAATAACACTAATGGCTGAAAGTTTAGAGAAAAAATATAGGAATCGAAATTAGAGAATCATAAAACTTAAAACAACCTTAAACTTCAGAATCCCCAAAATTTTAACAAGGTAAAAACTTAAGAATTGTTTTAATTAAAAAAGGTTCGAAAATAACCAAATCCCAAATTTCAAATAGAGCAAAAATTTAAGTGCATAAAGCTACAATTTGTTGATATAAAATACAAATCAAAATTTCGTTGAAATCAAAATTTTAAACATTAAAAATAACGCAATGTTGAACCATCGCTGATTAATGATTTACCGACTATTGCTATTTTGAAACTAAAATAAATTTCTACAAATTTAAATTTGATGTATCGTAAAAGTTTAAATCACTAAATGGTGTGCAATTTTGGGAAAAAAAGAAAACTATAAGTATTGTAGAACTTGAATGACGTAAAAATCGCATAAATATATATGTACATATATTTATATCAGGGACCGTAAATAACGATTTTTTATTTCTTCAAAAAAATCATTCGCTCATAATCACTCTATGAGAATGGAAAATATACCAATCAAATCCCAGATGGCTTTGCACCATGATTTTAAAATTTCTGAATTTTTTTTAATCACTCTCAAAAATAACGATTAATTTTTAACATTTTTTATAACTCAAGAAATAACGATTAATTTTTGAGCATCAAAATAAAAATCTAAGATAAGAGTTATTTATGGATTTAAAAAAAACTCAAGAAATACCGATTATTAATGGATTAAAAAAATAACAATCTTAAATAAGAGTTATTAAATGATTTTTAAATAGAACACATGAAATTACTATTATTTTTTGAGCATTAAAATAAAAATCTGAAATAAGAGTTATTCAATGATTTTTTAATTAAACTTAGAAAAAACTTATTATTTTTTGAGTAAAAAAAATATAAATCTAATATAAGAGTTATTTAATGATTTTTAAAAAAATCTAAAAAAATAACGATTATTTTTTTATCAAAAAAATCTAAAATAAAAATTATTATATGATTTTTATTTTTTTTTCTTAAAATAAAAATCATTTTAAAATAACGGCTTTTTTTTAGTGTTATTTTTTAAATCCATAAATAACTCTTATCTTTGATTTTTATTTAGCTGCTCAAAAATTAATCGTTATTTCTTGAGATATAAAAAAAAATGTTAAAAATTAATTGTGAATTCATGAGCAATTGGAAAAAATCAAGAAATAATTATTATCAAGAGATTTATTTGATATAAGTTATAATCGTTACGGTCCCTGATTTATATATATAATATCACAATTTTAGCTTTCGTAAAAATTTAATGTAACGTAAAATTTCAAAATTAATTGAAATAATAATTTTGATTCTTAAGCCTCGCATGATATAAAAAATTCTTCAATTGGAGTAATATTTTGAACAGAATTCAAATTAGAGGGTCGTACATTTTATAACACACATGGCAATTTTTAAAAATCATTTTTACCTTTAAATTCAATTCTAGAAACAATTTAACCATATATGGTCATATTCACAGAAAACTCCGCCATGACCGAAAATTTTAAAATTCATTAACAGTTGTTTCTTACTTGATTAAGTGAAGGTAAATATTCAAAATTATTTTAATAAAAGAGTTAAAAGCTTTCAATAGTAACGATGGCGATTTAACGGTCTAGAAAGTTCAAATTCACGTTTTGGTCAGCTTTAAGAATCATTGAGCAATTCCACACTTTTTGCAAAACTTTAACTATAAAAATTGTGTCTTTTGTTGCGTTGAATAATTGAATAGTTGAAAAAAGAAAAATTTCTTCACTTAAAAATTGCCAAATGAAATTAATGCAACGTTACTACAGGGCATATTTTAATACCCGTTACTCGCAGAGTAAAAAGGGTATACTAAGTTCGTGCAAATGTATGTTACAGGCAGAAGAAAACATCTCCGACCCCATTAAGCAGGGGTGCCCAATTAAAGTAAGCGGGCGAGTATGCACCAATACATTTAACGAATCTGCTGCTAGTTTTTTTCAAACGACAACAACAAAGTCCAACTCGACTCACACTCACCATCAAACTTGTGGTTGTATTCGTGCAGCCGCTGCCAAAGGAGTGAGGGAGAAGAAAACAAAACTTTGTTGATGTTGTTGTTTTATTGCTCTCGCCTATGCTGCGAGCAGCGTGTGTGTTTTCCTATACTCTCGACTCGAGAGTCTCGAGTATAGCGGAGGGTGATGCAACAACAATTGTGTGCGCGGAGCATAGGGCATGGGCACCCCTGCCATAAAGTATATATATTCTTGATCAGCATTAATAGCCAAGTCGATATAGATATGTCCGTCTGACCGGACTATAAGAGCAAGTGCTACCATTTTTTCAGTGTAGACTTGTATCGTCCCCTCCCGCCTACGCCATATGAAACCATCTATCTCCCACAACTTTGGAGAAAGCTTGTTTGGACCTTCTAGATAATTATTCCACTCATCTTTATTTATCGACCCACCATACATAATTTCTCGATGAACGGTAATAAAGTTGCCACCAACGCAAGTTGGAAAAAAACTCATATTTACCATAATTTTTAAGACAGATTGTTCTGACCTTCTAGATAATTATTTCCCTCATCATTATTGATTGACCTTCCATGCATCATTTCCCGATCAGATGAACTATAGTAGATTTGCCACCCTCGCAAATTGGAAAAATTATATTTTCAAAACCTAAAAGTCAGCGCTTATAGCTAAATCAAAATCGTTTTATTTATGAATAAGAATATTTTCAAATTTCAATTTTATTATAATCGAATTTAATTCTAAAATTGTATTTCCAGTTAACACAACACTATGAATTTCTCCTGGTTTGGTGTGCTCATCTTTGCCCTATTGGCAGTTGTCATTTCGGCCAAAAAATGTCCCACCAATTTTAAGTCCGATGGCGCCAATGGCTGCACTTCTGAACGTACTATCAGAGGCGAATGCCCAAATGGATCCACATACAAACTTAACTTGAACAAATGTGTATTAAACAATTAAATTCAAGCTCAAGCAGATGTTTCGTTTTAAATAAAAACACAAATTTTTTATCAATATGGGTGACCCCTGACCTTTTAATCAGCGCATTTCTATTTAGACAGGAATTGGAATGATTTTGTGATCATTAGTTGGGTTGATAAGCAGCCTGACAAAATCTATAAAAGCGGGTGCATTAATAGAAAATAATTGCATTTGGCACTTGTGTAAGGTGAGTTAGTGGCGTGAAAAGATTGAAATAAATGACTTTACGTCTAACGTGTGTACACAGAGAAAAATATTGATATGAAATTTAAGTAATTTCCTAATTTTTTCATATTAATTTCACTCCGATATGACAAAGATTAATTTGATATGTTAAAAATATCAATACCATCTTTTCAATAAAAAACGAGAAGGCAAAGCTAACTTCGACTGTGCCGAAGTTTTAATACACTTGAAAAACTTTACTCCGACTGATTTAACCGGCAAAATATATATAGGATATAGATATCAAATATTTAAAAAATTTAAATCATTGATAATAAAAATTTGATACCATAAAAAAAACTTTTCTTAGTAAAACACATTTTCCGACCGATCGGTCCTATGGCAGCTATATGCTATTGTCATCCGATTTTGATAAATTTTCCCAAAAATTTGTAAAATCTTATAAAACTAACATCTACCTAGATTGGTGACGATACGATGGAAAACAATAAAATTTTCCTCACTAGAACTTGTTTTTTGACCGACCGTTCGTATGGCAGCTATATGCTATAGTCATCCGATTATGATAAATTTTTCCTGAATTGTATGGAAGCATATAAAACTAATATATACCACGATTGGTGACGTTACGATGAAAAACAAAAAAGTTTTTCTTACTAGAGCTAGATTTTTGACCAATTGTTCCTATGGCAGCTATATGATATACTAATCCGATTTCGATAAATTTGTTCAATATTATGTGGAAGCATGTAAAACTAATATATACTTAGATTGGTGATGCTACGATGGAAAACAAAAAAGTTTTTCTCACTAACACTTATTTTCCGACCGATCGTTCCTATGGCAGCTATACGATATAGTCATCCGATCCGGCCGGTTACGACATATTAGTTGCGTGCAGCAAGAAGAATACTCTGTGCAAAATTTCAGCTCGATAGCTTCAAAACTGAGGGACTAGTTCGCGTAGAAACAGACAGACGGACAGACAGACGGACGGACAAACAAGCGGAAATGAACTCAGCTCGTCGTCCTGATCAAGAATATATATGAATATATATACAAGAATATATAGAATATATATGAAGAATATATAAGTTTATGGGGTCGGAAATGAATATTTCTATGCGTTACAAACTTCTGGGCAAAATTAATATACACTTTTCAAGTGTATAAAAATTGTTATTTTTATACTCTTTACCGAAGGTACACAGAGTATATTGGGTTTGTGCAAATGTATGTAACAGCCAGAAGGAAGCATCTCCGACCCTATAAAGTATATATATTCTTGATCAGCATTAACAGCCGAGTCGATATAGCCATGTCCGTCTGTCTGTCCGTCTGTCTGTATGAACGAAGAGATCTCAGAGATGGTAAGAGATAGAGGTTTTAGGTGTATGGAACATATATTTCTTATACTTGCAGGCAGATCAAGTTTAGTTTTGATGTTTGCCACGCCCCCTGCCTCCCCCGCAAATTGAAAAAAACTTAATATCTTCCACAATTTTGGAGTTAGGTTGTTCGAACCTTCTAGACATATATTTTACTCATCATTTCTTATTAAGCCCCTATACATCGTTTTCCGATCAGATGAAAAATAGTGGCGCTATATGTAAAAGAAAATTTAATGCAACGACAACAACAACACACCAGCCACTTACGAGAAAGAGAGAGCGAGAGGGCAACAGCTTACTGTTAATTTCCCAATTGGAATTGGCTTGACGGCATTAGCTAACTGGACTGCGCCGCTTTCAGTTTCCTCCCTCCCTTCTTTCACATAGATATTTGTGTAAGGCAAAGACCAAGTATGATAGGAGCGATGCAATTAAGATGGCCTGCGGTCAGAAATCACGCGTGATTCCCGCGTGACTAATAAAGTTACGTTTGTGTTAATAGGAAATTATATACAAATTTTATAATTTTACGGGTTATGTACTAGGGTAATTCTACTCATCATTACTTATCGAGCCCGTACATCGTTTTTCAACCAGATGAATGATAGTCGAAAGAATTGCCACCCCCAGATTTTGAAAAACCCTCACTCTTTAAAGTTATCAGTTACATACAAACAGGTACAGAGTATATTACAGTCGGGCTTGACCGATTTGTTTACTTGTTTAAAGATCATCTTAACCAGCAAAGATTAAATTGATCTTGAGCTTTTTTTTCTCTGTGTAAATAGGAAAAACATCCATCAATTATGTACTACTTCAACGGCGCTTGGCTGATGCTGCTGCTCCTGGCTTTAATGGGCGGTGCTGCCTGGGGAAGTAGCTGTCCAACGGGTTTTCATGACGAAGGTGGTCGTTGCGTTAAGGACCGTCCAGTCCAGGTGCCCAGCAGGCTCAAACTATGAGCTTAGTATCAATAAGTGTGTGCATGCCTAAGAGACGCGGTGCAGACCCGTAGCTAGATTTTTTACTTCGAGGGGGCTGAACGTAATTTTTGATTCGAGTAGAAATGATAACACTTAGCACACCTACTTGTGTCTACAATCCAACCGATTATTTGGGGGAAAAAAACAAAGCAATCCTAGATAGTTCAAAATTTGGTGGGGCTGAGCCAGCAGAGCCCCCTCCCTTGCTACGTGCCTGACGCGGTGTACATTAAGTTTACAATGTTAAAAAATTGAAATAAAGCTGACCCGTTCCCATGACTTCTTCGCCCAGCTGAATCAAATCCAGTTACCATAGTTTACAGTTCTGCTGTATTTTGAGCCAATTATTTGTTGGCCGGAAAGTTCAACAAGTGTTTGAAATTAACGAACATGTCACGAGGCGGCACATGATGATGTTGATGGTGAGTGACGTCGTCGCCAGGCGGCCAGGTTGCCCATTAGTTTATTACCATGTAATTGACTCAACGCTTGTCAGACGACGCTGCCGACGACGTTGGCTCCTGCGGCTTTAATGTGCTGCATTTAATGCCCCAACCAACACCGACTGACATCCACACCAGCCATGGACAGCACATCAAAGTCAAAACGGTTTGTCTGGCGTGATTAGCTTGATTGGCTTTGGTTTTGCCTGCCGTTTGGCCTCCTCACCCCTGCCTTATCATATACATTGTACATATTGAGCTCTGTAGTTTACGTAATCGCCTAAGCAAGCCTAGCGGCTGCTATAAAATTCATTAAAAACTTTGCTCGCCTTTTGCGTTGCCTAACCAAAAAAAAAAACAATAATAATAAAAAATAGATGTAGCAAAACCTACAACATTTAACAGTGGCGCAAAAAGTTTGCCAAGTCCAAGCTGTCGACAGGATGTGCAGCAAACCCAATTGCATATGCCAATGTAACAAAGTTTCCTAGCAAAAAACCTCCGCCGCCCGAGCAGCAGTGATGACAACCCAATCGCTTGGCACTAAAGTGAGAAAGGAAGAAAGGTACAAAAACAAAAAACGAAATGGTTGGAAATGCCTCAAAAAGAAGCTAAGAATTGTAGCCAGAGCAGAAGTGCTAAGTGCCATGTCAGGTTAAATTGGATTCAATTCATGTCACAGCCAAAAATCAGGGAATTCTGGGAATGAGCCGACTAAAAAATACCCTGTACCTTTGATGATAAGATTTGTATACCCTTGTAGTGGGTATATTTAAATTGTGCTAATTTTTGCAACGCATAGAAGGAAGCATCTCTGACCCCATGAAGTATATACCTATAGTGTTGATAAGCATGGCGAGCTGAGTTCATTTCCGTCTGTCCGTCTGATTCTTTGATATCTCCTTCCTCAGTTTTAAAGCTAACTTGACCAAAATTTGCAAAAAGTCTTCAAATACACATGGGCTGCGCTTTTGTCGGAATTGGCCGGATCGGATGACTATATCATATAGCTGACATAGGGACAAACGGTCCAAAAACTAGTTCTAGTGAGAAAAACTTTTTTGTTATCAATGGTAGCGGCTTCCAAAAACTTCAAGGGTGTTTTAAACATCGCCGGAGCCGATGGTAGCCTTCTATTTTGCACGTTGCTGACGGAACTGAAGCGACGCCGCTGTGGATGATGTACCCAGCCCAGCACCAACTAGCTGATTATCAGGCAATTACTTTCCATGATTAAATTCCGTGTTTTTGTCCTTCCTGAAAGAAACATCTTAGGCCTATGTAAATATTTATTTGAAGTCTAATAATCTGAAAGTCTAAAGATCTGAAAGTTTTTTGCGGTCCAATTCTGAAACAAATTTAATCTCCATATGCTTTCCACCTACTTTAATGCAAAAGCTGGTAGCACTAACCAATGAATTTACAATACCTTTAACACATTTGTATGGCGGGTCCAGCTGGTAGGATCACACATTCTGACATAAGAATCAGCAAGGTAACGCCCAGGCATTATGAAAAACCAAGACAGGACTTATAAATTTGTATGAGATGTCGCTTCTAGGTATTGTAAACTCTTTGCTCCAACTTTTATAGTCACTGAAATCGATGCTTTTATACAGACAGACTAACGGACATTTCGAGAGTCTAGCTCCCACTATCTCTAAGATCTGTGCTTTTATACGGAAAGACGCACACTGAGCGAAAAGTCGATCTAGTAGAGCAATATTCCAATTTTAAAATAAGTAAATCAATAGATTATTAATCCTATTGATTTTCATATTTATTTATGTTCATTACAATGGAATAAAAATGCTACATATGCAGCTTTAAGTATATTTAAAGGAAAGTTCTCTGTCAATAGCTCCATAGCCCCAATATCAGCGCATATGTTAACCTACTTTGAAAAAATTGTTGTTGCTCAGAAAACATTAATTTTTATGTGGCGAAGTGGCGCTTTATCAACTTAATATTGAACCAATTATGTACACTATAATGGTAAAACACAATTGAAAATCTTTTGAATTGTAAGTCAGTAGCATGTTTAGGTAGAGTCGCGAACAAAAAGAAAAACACGATTTTTTTTAATTTAGCAAGCAAAATTCATAATTTAATTTGAAACCAACTTACTCTTCACACCCAATTTTTGTTTGCTCATTAAGCTGGAAAAAAGTTGCTTGACAATAGATCGCCGTTCAAAATATTTTGCATGTTTAATTCTGTAACGTAGGCAGACAGATCTTAAATTATGGGGCACCTCAATCTTATATTGATAGATTTTGGTAGACATATAAGAAATCGATACATATATATAAAAGCCCCTAGCCCAGTTTGGCTTATAGCCTATTTCCACTGGCACATATATGTACATTCGAAATTTTTACATTTTCGATTTTTAACCATTAAATTCGCGTTTTTTTTCAACAAGTGCGACGTCAATGCAAACATAATTGCTAAACTTACCCAAAGATTGGTCAACTTTCACTTATCGGCTTAGAATGTTTACTTGCCTTGGATTTTTAATATTTTCAAATGTACATATATGTGCCAGTGGAAATAGGCTATTAGTCAGCCCAAGCAGTCATTTTTCTCAACACACAAGTATAAACGAGAGCGTAAGTTGAAATCGGCCCTGCTCGACTTCGATATACCCGTTACTCAGGGTTTATTTAAGAAAATTTGATTAGATCACAACATGCCCAAATTGTGCGGATTTTTCCAAATTGCGGGGGCGGCAACTCTAATATGGCTCATATGATCGGGAAATGATCTATGGCGGATCGATAGGTAATGATGATTAAAATATATGTCTGAAGGTTCGAATAATCCATCTTCCAAATTGCGGGGGTGGCAACTCTACTATCGTTCATCTGATCGGAAAATTACGTATGGCGGATCGGTAAGTAATGATGATCATAATATATGTCTAGAGCGTTCGAATAATTTATCTTCAAAATTGTGGGAGATATGAGGTCTTTTTCAAATTGCGGGGGCGGGAACTTTTCCATCGTTCATCCGCTCAGGAAATGATGTATGGGCGGATCGATATGCAATGATGATTAAAATATATGTCTAGAAGCTTCGAATAATCCATTTTCAAAATTGTGGGAGATATGAGATATTTTTCAAATTGCGGGGGTGGGAACTCTGCTTTCGTTCATCTGATCGGAAAATGATGTATGGCGGATCGTTAGGTAATTATGATCATAATACATGTCTAGAAGGTTCGAAGAATATATTTTCAAAATTGTGGAGAATATGAGGTTTTTTTCATATTGCGAGGGCGGGTGGGGGCGTGGCAAAAATTTGAAACAAACTTGATCTGCGTGCAGACAAAACAAGTCTACACTGAAAAAATTGTAGCTCTAGATATTATAGTCCCTGAATCTAGGTGTTCATACAGACGGACGGATTGACGGACAGACGGACATGTCTATATCAACTCGGCTGTTGATGCTGATCAAGAATATATATACTTTATGGGGTCGGAGATGCTTCCTTCTGCCTGTTACATACATTTGCACAAACCCAATATATTCTGTGTACCTTCGGTACAGAGTATAAAAATAACAATTTTTATACACTTGAAAAGTGTATATTAATTTTCCCCAGAAGTTTGTAACGCATTGAAATATTCATTTCCGACCCCATAAACTATATATATTCTTGATCAGGACGACGAGCTGAGTTCATTTCCGCTTGTCCGTCCGTCTGTCTGTCCGTCTGTCTGTCTGTTTCTACGCGAACTTGTCCCTCAGATTTAAAGCTATCGAGCTGAAATTTTGCACAGTCTTCTTTTTACTGCACGCAACTAATATGTCGGAACCGGACGGATCGGATGACTATATCTTATAGCTGCCATAGGAACGATCGGTCGAAAAATAAGTCTTTGTGAGAAAAACTTTTTTGATTTCCATCGTAGCGTCTCCAATCGTAGTATATATTAGTTTAATATGTTTCCACACAACTTTGAAAAAATTTATCAAAATCGGATGACTATTGCATATAGCTGCCATATAAACGGTCGGTCAAAAAACTACTTCTAGTGAGAAAAACTTTGTTGTTTTCTATCGTAGCGTCCCCAATCTTGGTATATATTAGTTTTATATGCTTTCACATCATTTTGAAAAAACTTATCAAAATCGGATGACTATAGCATATAGCTGCCATAGGACCGATCGGTCGAAAAATGTGTTTTACTAGTTTTTTTTATGGTATCAAATTTTTATTATCAATGATTTAAAAATTTTAAATATCTGATATCTCTATCCAATATATATTTTACCGGTTATATCAGTTGGAATAAAGTTTTCAAGTGTATTAAAACTTCGGCACAGGCGAAGTTAGCTTTGCCTTCTCGTTTTCTTGATTTTTGCTTATGTGGAGTTATATAAAAATGCAATAAATATGGTTGTTGTTGTATATGTTATTGCATTACCTGCCCTTCTGTCAGAATTTGTTGCCCACCGCTGGACTAAACCCCTGAACCGATCTTAATAAAAATTTCACAATATGTTCATGTCGATCAGGAAAGAGTATAGGCTTTGACAAACGTTTATAGTTTAAAACCGTGTTAAGCTGGTTTTGAGAAATGGAATAAGCAAAATTAAAGTCGTTACATATAAATTCGCATTATTTGTATATTTCCTTACGTCGATGAGCTGTAATGTGCGTTGCTGTTGGCATACCTGGCACTAATTATTTAAAGAAATTATTAAATGGCAACAAAAATAAATTGGGCGATACCGCACACTCTTCATGTAGATTTTAGTACGGCCAAAGGGGTTCATATGGTACTTCATTTATTAACCCTGTGTTCTGCCAGAACACAGATTCTTTGAATCGTACTGATAATACTCTTTTCAGACTTTTGTCGGTTTGCAAATGCTCTCTTTTTATTCTCTGTACCCAAGGTATAAAGAGTGTAATGAGTTTGTGCAAATTTATGTAATAGCCAGAAGGAAGCAATTCGAACATTAAAATGTATATATATTCTTGATCCGAATCAACAGCAGAGTCGATTTAACCTTACCTGTCCGTCTGTGTGTCCATGTGAACAAATTGATTTCAGAAATGGTAAGCTTTAGCCTAGAGTCTACTTTAGGCTCCTGGAGAGACACTACTATTTGGAGACACAGTTTATGTTTCCATCAATTGGTCATGAATTATTAGAAAACGGCTAAAGTGCCAGCACAACAGCCATTGCGCGTCCATAAACTAAACTTCCTTGTCACTGGGGCTTGTAAATTTCTATGACTTGCATAAAAAAGGGCTCCCAGAATGCTTCCGCTGCTGCAGTGACTGCTGCTTCTGGGTTTCCTTTCGGTCGAAAAGTTTCCTTGGCGCGCAGGCGGGCAGGAAATAAGGAAATGTTGCCTCAGCAGCGACATTTATCAGTCAGTTGTTGGAATGTGGAACGGGGCTTGCTGGACAATTTTCAAACTGTCTCAAGTGGCCGGGGTCTGGCTGCAGCTGACAGGAACCGCACTCCTGTCTCGGTATGCCAAGGCGATAGGAAAGCGCCTGTCTTGGCAGTGCAACTCACGCGTAAATATGACGAACGTAAGCAGTAAAGTTTCTGGCCAACTGATAGCCCACCGTTTCTTCTACTTATAAGCACAAGCTGGTCGGAAAACTTTTGCACAAAACTCTGGTCCTGATGATGGCTCAACTTTATGGCCCACAATGCCGGCTACATTTCAAGAATGTTGCAGTGGCCGGCTCTCTTATCGGGTTCGGCATTGTCGTGCTGGAAGCCGCCAAAACTGAAAGTGTGGCCATAATTTTTTGCTGCCCTGGCGTGTTGCTGTTGCGGTAGCTGCTGGTTGTTGCTTGGTGGTTTGAAACTTCGCGCAATTGATGCTGTCCGTGGCAGGCCGCCGATGGCTCGGCAAAGCCTGTTTGCAAAATAGTTTAAATGCACCCTTGAGGGCTTTTTATGACGTCATTGTCATAATTGCTTTTCGCATGAAGCGATAATGGCATCTGCTGACAATTGTTAAGAGGCAGTTTATAATTTCACCAGACATAGGAGAAAACTAAAAAAAAGTTCTAAAGGGCGTGGAAATATTCTACACAGACAAAAAAATTTAGATGATCTGGGATGTCCCATGATATGATATTTTTTTCAAAAACCAATAAAAATTTATATGATTTAGGATAAATTTTTACATGTATATTAATATCAATTGGCCCATTCAGCGAATAATTTCGATTTTCGATTATTGACTTACGATTTGCTAATGCTGAAAAGTCTTTGCTAAATTAAATTTTTTTTGGTTTAAGGGGGTATTCTACCTTTGAAAATTTTTTTTTTCGACTTTTTTATTTTGCCTTATTATTATAGATTGGACATTCTCTTTCATCCCCTTTAAACCATTTTAAAATATTTGAAATGGTTTAGCAGATATAGTCATTTTAGTGGGGCAATCTTTATGCTAACGTGAGTATATTTAACGATGCTTAAAACTTTAAACGCGTTTTTCTCGAAACCACGTTTTTTGACCTAGTAGCCATGATTGCGCCAGTTCTACTGAACCGATTTTGATCGGCCATGTTGCAATCGACGCAGAATTGATGTAAAAAAAATTTTAAACGGCTACCAATTTTTTAAAAAAATTTTTAAAAATATGATTGAGGTACGGGCCAGAATTACATCATTTCTGATCATAACCTCATTTAACGTTTTCAATTCCGATAATCTGGAGTTCCGGAATCATGGCCACCACGTCTACACCTTTTTTTTTGAGGCCCTAATTGGCAGGCCGATTACTTTTTGAACAGCCCTCGAATGCCAACATTTTTTTTTTATTTTTATATTTAATTAATTAATAACACAAAACAAAAAACCAAATTGAAAAACCTCTTATGGTTTTCCCTCCAGAATTTTTTTTAAAAAACACTCGTAAAACACTTATCAAAGGTAGAAGACCCCCTTAAATAATTTTACTCCATAAATATTCTCACACTAATAAAATTCAAAATTTTCTTATTATGAGTAGTCGGTGACACAATTTGAATGTTTGCAGACCCATCAATCGGTAATCGCACTCATCAGTCATACAGTTATTTCGATTCCTTTTCAGCAAGCGGGATTGTCTTATAGCGAAGTTACACAGGGCGCATCATTCTCGAAGATGCAAAAAAATGATGCAAGTGTTTAGACCGCAGCCGCATCATTGAAACAGCTGTTCGCCCTACCACAGAGCAGTATTTCTAGAGGGGAAGATTGCTCTGCCGCCACAAACTTAACAGCGAAATAATCAGCTGTTCTCTGTTATTGTCGCTCTCGCAACAAACTTAACAGCGAAATAATCAGCTGTTTTTTGTTATTATCGCTCTCAGAGTACAGTCAAGACAATGTCCGTCTCGCTCTAACCACCGTGTTTTCCCATCTGTGTTATAAGACCTTAGCAACATGTTGAAATCGCTGGTAACATTTTAAAAGTATCTCAACTCGGGCTGTTACTTAACAGCGCCACAAATCGAGAGCCGTCTCAATCTTCCCCTCTATCTCTCTTCCTCTGTGGCATAGAGTAAAGAAATATTTACTCTATGTCTGTGGCTTTACCAAACGTAAACAAACAAAAGTAGTAAGAAGAAGAGAACAAATGTAATTTATTTAAATGGAGACAAATATGCGCGATAATATATTAAACTAGCATATAACCCGGCGCGCTTCGCTTCGCCACCATCAATAAAGCCGCCAAAATGTTGAAAAAAACGTGAAACGCTGAAACCACCCCCGGCACCCATTATCCGACCTTGAGGGTGAGTATGCGCAAAGCTAAAAACTTTATCCTATTTAATTGGCCCATAGAGCTTTCAAACCAAATTAAATACATATCGGCTAAAAACCCACCCCGCACCCATATTCCGACCTTTGCAGTGAACTTCCCGAAATAAAAAAACTCGTGTTTCCATTTATTCTGACCCTAGAGCTTACAAAACGAATTTTATTCAGACCGGCTCACAAATAGCCATTGTCACTGAACCGAAATACGCCCACCATTATTCTTGCCTGTGGGCGGAAATTCCACCGCCGAGAAATCAAATGTCTAATTATTTTCTATAATGTGTTCAGTGAACACTGTTCACAAACCCATTTAGAAGCCAATCGGATTAAAAATAGGTTTTACCATATAGAATTTTCCAGGCATTTCCCCACTCTTGGGTCGAATTTTCCAACATCGGAAAATCTCATGTCAACTTATTTTGTATTCTATCGCTCCAAACCGAGTTTGAAGTCAATCGGATCAAAAATAGTGTTTTCCATATAGAATTTTCCGGCCATTTTCCTTGTGGGTGGATTTTCCACAATCGAAAAATCACATTTCTAATTATTTAGCATACCATCCTTACAAACCGAGTTTGAAGCCAATCGAAAGAAAAATAGATTTTTCCATTTAGAATTTTTCAGGAATTTCCCGACTTTTC
Source organism: Lordiphosa mommai (assembly GCA_018904225.1). Lineage (NCBI taxonomy): Eukaryota > Metazoa > Arthropoda > Insecta > Diptera > Drosophilidae > Lordiphosa > Lordiphosa mommai. The sequence continues at coordinate 735,679 of JAEIFT010000072.1, forward strand.
GGGCGGATTTTCCATCATCGGAAAATCTCAAGTCTAATTATTCTGCTTCCCATCCTCACAAACCGAGTTTGAAGTCAATCGGATGAAATATAGTTTTTTCCATGAAGAATTTTCCGGCCATTTTCCTTGTGGGCGGATTTTCTGAAATCTGGGAAATCAGTCAGGACAAACTCTTTTATAGATAGAGAAATATGGCACGCGGTGTATTTGGCAATCGGCACTGCGTTCACCAAAATGTGAATAAAGCGTGCTTTTGCGGATAATTTATTTTTTTCAATTACGCGGTCCAATTATGATGAAGTTGTTAATCGAAATTCGATGTCAAAATCAGCTATTCGCAATCGATGCCGTGGAATAATACTCGGTCACTCTTTCCGGCTGATGCGGCTGGTGTAAACAGCATATTATACCGAAGTTACACAGGGCGCATCATTGTCGAAGATGCGAAACAATGATGCAGGCGTTTAGACCGCAGCCGCATCATTGAAACAGCTGTTCGCCATCGCAAACGTAAACAAACCGAAGTAGTTAGAAGAAGAGAACAAATGCAATTTATTGAAATAGACACAATTCTGAGCGATAATATGTTAAATGTGGAATTTGGGAACGGCACTGCGTTAACTACAATGAAAATGGGGCTTGCTTTTGCGGATCATTTATTTTTATACCCTTAAAATTGTCACGATGTTTGTAACGCAGTGAAGGAAGCATTTCCGACCACATAAAGTATATATATTCTTGATCAGCATGACGAGCTGAGTTCATTTCCGCTTGTCCGTCTGTCCGTCCGTCTGTCCGTCCGTCCGTCTGTCCGTCTGTTTTGAAGCTATCTTGACCAAACTTTGCAAAAAGTCTTTAAATACAAATACGCTGCACATTTGTCGGAATCGGCCGGATCGGATGACTATATCATATAGCTGCCATGTAAACGGTCGGTCCAAAAACTAGTTCTAGTAAGGAAAACTTTTTTTTTTCCATCGTAGCGTCACCAATCGTGGTATATTTTATTTTCTCATGCTTCCACACAATTCTGAAAATATGTATCAAAATCGGATGACTATAGCATATAGCTGCCATAGGATCTATCAGTCAAAAAACTAGTTCTAGTGAGAAATTCTTTTCTGATATCAATGGTAGAGCCTTTAAAAAACTGCAAGGATATTTAAACATTGGCGGATCCGAAGATAGCCTTCTATATTATTATTTTATATAAGCAAGGGTTTTCCAGATTCTCTTACATAAATTTAATTTTCGCTTTGAACCACTCCCAAGCTGAACAACAGATGCCGTCACTTTCGTTAACCATTTGGCTGACCAAGTTAGAAGCCGATTGTGGTATGGGAGCTATACGATATATTTATCCGTTTTTGATTAAACCTAGCAACATTTTGTTGAAGCAAATAATATTTACGATTAACAAGTATAAACACGCTACCTTTGATAAAAAAAAAAGTTGTTAACACTTAAACTTGATTTTCATCCAATCGTTCTTATGGTAGCCTTATGCTATTGTCATCCGATATTGATCAATACTAATGAATACCAAGTATTCTGACGCTACGATGGGAAACAAAAAAGTTTTCTAACTAAAAATAGTGTTTGACAGATCTTTTCTATGACAGCTATATGATATTGTCATCTGATCCGGCCGATTCCGACAAATGTGCAGCCTATATGTATTTAAAGACTTTTTGCAAAGTAGCTTCAAAACAGAGGGAGGAGATAGCATAGAAACAGACAGACGGACCGACGGACAGACGGACGGACAGGGCTAGATCGACTCGGCTATTGATGCTGATCAAGAATATATATAGTTTATGGGGTCGGAGATGCTTCCTTCTATGCGTTACAAACATCAGCACAATTTTAATATATTCTCTGCAAGGGTATTATGATACACTGAGGAACAAATATTTAAACTTAATGCAACCAACATTGAGAGAATTCCCGAAATTATTACAGCAATTGTAAAAAGAAATATGGAAGTTACAAGCACCTTTAAGCTTTTTAATGAAATTAAAAACGTATGAAGTTGATGTTGAAGGAGAATTAGGAATAAAAAAGCGCATGAAACTAAATAATATATTGCAAATAAAAAATATATATTAAAATAATATATTAAAAAATATAAGCTTAATCAAATATTTGTAAACTCTGATTCTGAACTAATTGACGAGGCAAAAATGCATTCGGCTAACATATTTAAATTCAAATATGCACCGCTTACATCGAGCAATGTAGAACGCAACTTTTCGGCCTACAAGCTTATTTTTTCAGAAGAACGCCAAAAATTTTCAATAGACAATTTAGCAAAATACTTAATTATATATTGTTACAATAATTAGAACAAAAACTATCCTGAACAATAAAAATTTGTATATAAAAAATTACTTATAAATAAACTAAATTATTTTGGTTCTTAGATTTTAATTAGGAAGAACTTTTGTTATTTAATTGAATATAAAATAGCGAACTTTACCGACCACCATGAAGGTTTATTATTTTACTTTTGTAAACGTTTGACGCAAAGGAGTCTTGATTTTGGCGACATATATGAAAATGCTCTATGGTGGATCGATTAATTTTGAAAAGTAGAATATATGTCTTAAAGGTTCGAAAAAACTATCTTTAAGTTATTAATTTTTTTTAATTTGCGGGGTCGGTAGGGAGCGTGGCAAAAATCCAAATCAAAATCGATCTGCCTACAATTATAAGGAGTTTTTGTTCCATTTCAAACCTCTAGGTCTTACTATCTCTGAAATCTCACCGTTCATACAGACAGCTGTATCGACTCTAATGATGATGCTGATCAAGAATATATATACTTTATAGGGTCGAAGATTCTTCTGGTTGTTACGAACATTTCCACAAATCCAATATACTCTTTGTACCTTTGGTACAGAATATAAAAAGAAAGAAAACTAAGAAGCGGGACTGTTCCGATATTATGGATATGTTTTCCACGGTTCCAAAAATATCGCATCTCGAATACCGGTACTCAAGAAATTTAAAATATTAGTTTCGGTTTTCAGTTTTAATCGGTTCTTTTCGGTATACTCAGCTCTTCGTCCTGATGAAGAAAATGTTTAGTTTATGGGGTCGGAAATTAACATTAACTTCTGCCAAACTATATATATACTTTACAAATGTGAAAGAACAATAGAAGTCAACATTTTATGCTCAAATACAAAATTATACTATATTTTTTTTGCATATTTGCATATTTTGCATATTCAATCTTTAATTTTGCATAATATGCAAAAAGCATATATTGGATATGCAGTTTTCAATAAAAAGTAGACATTTTTATACCCTTGCAGAGGGTATATTAAAATTGTCACGATGTTTGTAACGCAGTGAAGGAAGCATTTCCGACCACATAAAGTATATATATTCTTGATCAGCATGACGAGCTGAGTTCATTTGTCCGTCTGTCCGTCCGTCCGTCTGTCCGTCTGTTTCTATGCTATCTCCTCCCTCAGTTTTAAAGCTATCTTGACCAAACTTTTCAAAATGCCTTTAAATACAAATACGCTGCACATTTGTCGGAATCGGCCGGATCGGATGACTATATCATATAGCTGCCATAGGAACGATCGGTCTAAAAACTAGTTCTAATGAGAAAAACTTTTTTGTTTTCCATCCTAGCGTCACCAATCGTGGTAAATATAAGCTTTATATGCTTCCACACAATATTGAAAAAATTTATCAAAATCGGATGACTATAGCATATAGCTGCCATATAAACGGTCGGTCCAAGAACTAATTCTAGTGAGAAAAACTTTTTTGTTTTTCATCGTAGCGTCACCAATCGTGGTATATATTAGTTTTATATGCTTCCACACAATTCTGAAAAAATTTATCAAAATCGGATAACTATAGCATACAGCTGCCATATAAACGGTCGGTCCAAAAACTAGTTCTAGTGAGAAAAACTTTTTTGTTTTCCGTCGTAGCGTCACAAATCGTGGTATATATTAGTTTTATATGCTTCCACACAATTCTGGAAAAATTTATCAAAATCGGATGACAATAGCGTATAGCTGTCATAGGAACGATCGGTCTAAAAACTAATTCTAGTGAGAAAAACTTTTTTGTTATCAATGGTAGCGCCTTTCGAAGACTGCAAGGGTATTTAAAACATCGGCGTAGCCGATGTTAGCCTTCTATTTTTATTAGTATAAATCCAAATTTTCACATCAATCGGACTTCATTTAAAAAAGTGCATAAAATCCGTCTAGTAATGATGGTTAAAATATTTGTCTAGAAGGTTCAAATAATCTACCTTCAAAATTGTGGGAGATATGAGGTCTTTTCCCAATCGCGGGGGCGGCAACTCTACTATCGCTCATCTGAATGGGAAATGATTTATGGAGTAATGATGATTTAAATCTAGAAGCATAAAACGAAAATTAAAATATAACGGTTATTTTTGCATTGCTAGTGTTGTTGTTTAGTTTCTTGCTTATCTTATTTTTGCTTCATATTTTATCTGCATTCACCAATTTTTGCTATCCCCTCTCTGAGTACTCGAACACTGAAAAAATTGGGTGCGGTTATTTACTTGCACCGGAGTTTACTATCGTTCATCTGATCTGTAAATGATGTATGGCGGATCGATAAGCAATATTGATTTTAATATATCTCTAGAAGCTCCAAAATTATGGGCGATATGAGTTTTTATCCTTTTTATTCTACGAGTAACGGGTATAAATATCTGATACCTATATCATATATATGGGTCATTCCATGTAAACTCAGCCACCCAAATTTTCTTCTTTTTTTTTTAAATCACTATCAGCGTTTCAAAGTTCAACACATCGTGAATCTTTGGACATTCCCACCACTATCAGTTCGCGAGATTAACGACAAGGAACATTAAACTTAAAAATATTATAGCATCGTAACGGTGCATTCGATTTAAGCGACCCAAATTGTGATTCTACTATTTTCATGTCTTCTATATGAGAAAAAATAAATGGTTCAAAAAAGTCTTTTCTAAAGTAGGATTTTAGCGAAATTTATTGATTTTTTTAAAAATCTTTTTTTCAACGAGGACCAACCTATTTTTTTATGAAATAATTTTATTACTGTTAAGGGATAGCCGTACACTTAATCTAGAAAAAATCTCATGATGGAACAATCAGTTAATGCGCGAGGAAAAATATTTTTCTTATATAACATTGTTTTAAATGTTTTTTGGACTCCTAATTATACCCGTTACTCGTAGAGTGAAAAGGGTATACTAAGTTCGTGCAAATGTATGTAACAGGCAGAAGGAAGCATCTCCGACCCTATAAAGTATATATATTCTTGATCAGCATCAACAGCCGAGTTGATATGGACATGTCCGTCTGTCCGTATGAACACCTAGATCTCAGAGACTATAAGAGCTTGAGCTACCATTTTTTGTCTGCACGCAGATCGAGTTTGTTGCAAATTTTTGCAACGCCCCCGCAATATGGAAAAAACCTCATATCTTCCACAATTTTTAAAATAGATTGTTCAAACCTTCTAGACATATATTATGATCATAGCAGAGTTGCCACCCCCGCAATTTAAAAAATTCCTCATATCTCCCACAATTTTGAAAATGGATTATTCGAACCTTCTAGACATATATTATGATCATCATTACCTATCGATCCGCCCTACATCATTTTCCGATCAGATGAACGATAGCAGAGTTGCCACCCCCGCAATTTGAAAAATACCTCACATCTCCCACAAATTTGAAAATAGATTGTTCGAACCCTCTAGACATATATTATGATCATCATTACCTATCGATCCGCCATACATCATTTTCCGATCAGATGAACGATAGCAGAGTTGCCACCCCCGCAATTTGGAAAAATCCCCATATCTCCCACAATCTGGGCATGTTGTGATCTACACCCAAAAAAATTCGTATCAATATTAATTTGATAAGCGTTGTCTCAAATTGAAACTACAACCAGTATCTTTATTTTTGTATAAATATAATTCAAGAAAGTATCAAATTAATATTGGAGGTGTTAACTTGAACCTATGCCTATTAAATTGTTACGTAAAAGTATCAATTCGAAACTCACACATTTTCTATGTTATCGAGTACTAGTTCGATATTATCGAGTACTAGTACGATGTTATCGAGCACTAGTTCGAAAAATCGAACTGTCTTACTCGATTCTCTCTACACTCAGAAAAAAAAACCGAGGTCTTTGTACTTAAATCAAGTACAAACGGTGTCAATAGTACGCCAAGTACGAAAATACTTGATACAAGTACAAAATACTTGGTTTAAGTACGATTTTATCAATCCCGAAATACTTGATTTAAGACCGTTTCGGGATACATTAAGTACATTTTGGACTGTTCCAATCCCAATTGGTTAAAAAAAAAAATAACTCAACACCTCAACATAATGGGTTAATTCTCGGAATGGCTCAACCCTGTGTACCCGACTGTTTTTATATTTTCGAGAAACTGCTTCCCTAAATGTGTGATAGAATTATAACCCACAGTAACAGCGGAGTTACACAGGGCGCATCATTGTCAAAGATGCGAAAAAAGGATGCAGGCGTTTAGACCGCAGCCGCATGATTGAAACAGCTGTTCGCCATGCCAAACGTAAACAAACCGAATTAGTAAGAAGAAGAGAACAAATGTAATTTATTGAAATAGAGACAATTATGAGCGATAATATGTTAAATGTGGCACGCGGTGTATTTGGCAACGGCACTGCGTTCACCAAAATGAAATTGGGGCTTGTTTTTGTTTTTCTGAAACATATAATCTATATATATAAAAGAGTTCAACCTGACTGATTGGTGACCGTCGCACAGCCCAAACCGTAAGAGATAGCAAGCTGAATTTTTTACTGTAGTTTCATCTTACTCCGAAGTGAGCAAAATTAACCCACGACACCCCCATGGGTTAAAAATCAATTAATTGGCTGAAAGTATACTTTCCAAACGATTAGCTTCAAATTTATTTTCAAAACTACACATTCACGAATATGACTTTTACATTTTGGAAAAACCTACCGGAAAATGGCCGGAAAAGTGTTGTTGTTCAAAACTCACATGTTTATCATTCGATTAGCTCCAAGCTTATTGACAAGCTCTAAATTGCAAAAAATATTATCTACGCGTTTTTCTCAGTGTGGAAATCCGGAAAATGATATATGGAAAAAACTGTTTTTTTCCGATTGATTTCAAACTCGGAAAATACATACAATACAATAACACATTATGGAAAATAATTAGACATATGATTATTCGGTGGTGGAATTTCTGCCCCCGGTTCGGAAAATGGAGGGAGTGGTTAAGTTCATCGACAATGGTTATTTGTGAGCCGGTTAAAATGATATTCGTTTTGCTGGCTTTATTTACCGAATAATGGAATAATTTTTTATTTTGGGAAAATTTATTGCAAAGGTCGGAATATGAGTGCGGGCTCATGGCAAACCGTTATATTTCAGCTGTTCTGTATTTAATTTAGTTTGAAAGTTCTATGGGTCAATTAAATAGGATTTTTTTTAGCTTTGCGCAAATGCACCCTCAGTAGTTTAAAAGCCAATTTTTATTTGTAAACCAAACTGAAAATGGAAAATTCACACCAAAATGAATAAAATTTATTTTCTTAGCTCTAAAATCTAAAAATTTTAATATCATAATATCCAGCCAAGTTCGGAAAACAGGAGGTTTAATGTCAAAGCTGATTTTTTCACCTCTAGGAGGGGATTTTGGAGTAATCCGATCTATTTGAGACGAATATTGATATAATAAGCTGCAAATAATTTTCCAGTTCGGCTATACAAAGCTATGGCGAAGCGAAGCGCGCCGGGACCTATGCTAGTAATTTTATAAATTAATAATAGCTTACTTTACCTTTCCTTGTCTGGGAATCGAACTCGGGACTTCGGGACTGAAGCACAAGAACGGCTGCGTCTTAGCGCACTCGACCGCGTCGCGCTTGCGAGACTAGGCGCCAAATTACATACAAGTACGTTTGCTCCAGACGGCAAAAGGAAACTCAAAGAGAGAAGCCAAGAGAGCCAATTTGCTTTTGCTCTCAGCTTGTGCGCGCTCTCACTCGACTCCCATGAACGAATCATACTTATTTTAAGTACAAATCGGTATTCATTATATCCCGTTCCCGTTTGAGTACAATAAATTCTTGATTTAAGAATTTCGTACTTGATTTAAGAATTTTGTTCTCATTAAAGGAACATTTTGGGTAAATTTTAAACTTAAGACTTATTCGTACTTACTTTAAGTTCAATCAAGTACGAATTATACTTGAAATTTTAAGTACGAAACGGTATAAATTTAATCCCGTTCGTTCTACAGATGGCAGCCGTTTTTTTCTGAGTGTAGCAAAGCAAATTGCATAAATGCTGGCACTTGTAATTCTCAAGTTGTTATTCAGCTCATTGATGATATAAATAGGGCACTTGATAGTGAGCGACAAATGCGCAGCAGCAAGAAGGAGTCTAATGGGAGATACGGCAAACTTGAAACAGTCTGTATAAATCTCACCAATTTGCCCTTTGCCGTCTTGCGATAGAGCCGTTAAACACCGGCTAAATTATCGCATCAAAAATTAAGAAAAATAACAATGTACGATATTTTTTTTATTTATTATTGCCAAATTGTTAAAGGCTAGTTTCAAAATGATTGAAAAAAGTTTCAAATTGATACTTTAAAATTAATACAAAGAAATGTCATTTTGATAACATCGAAAATATTATTTTGATACTATCGAATTATCAACTTGATACTTTGAGTATTGAGCATAATTCGATACTCAATAGTTTCAAATTAATGACTAAATTGTGTCGGTTTGATGATCACTTTTTTTTGGGTGTAGTAAAATATTCTTAAATAAACCCTGAGAAACGGGTATATTGAAGTCGAGCAGCGCCGTTTATTGATTGTTTATTGATTGTCCCATCGTGAGATTTCTTCGAAAATATGTATACGGATATCCTTAACCAGAAAAAAAATATTTCTTGAAAATATAGGCCGGGCTCTTTGAAAAAAAGACAAAAATGATTGCCAAAACCCAAAACTCAGTTGGAGTGGACTTTTGCAAGTGTATTAAAACTTCGGCAAAGTAAGCTTTGCCTTCTCGTTAAATATAAGTTTTGTTTTAACAGTTAAATGTTAATTAAGATATAAAAATTGTTTATGGGGGTCTTCTACCTTTGAACAGCGTTTTATGAGTGTTTTTTAAAAAAAATTCTGAAGAGAAAACTATAAGAACCTTTTTAATTTGGTTTTTTGTTTTGTGTTATTTATTAATTAAATCAAAATGTAAAAAACGAGAAGGCAAAGCTAATTTCGACTGAGCCGAAGCTTTAATACACTTGAAAAAGTTTACTCCAACTGATTTAATCGGTAAAATATATATAGGATATAGATATCCGATACTTAAATAGTTGATAATAAAAATTTGATACCATAAAAAAACCTTTCTTAAAAAAAACATATTTTCCGACCGATCAATCCTATGACAGCTATATGCTATAGTGATCCGATTTTGATAAAACCGTCCAAAATTGTGTGGAAGTATATAAATCTAACATATACCAAGATTGGTGACGCTCCGATAGAAAACAAAAAAGTGTTTCTCACTAGAACTAGTTTTTTGACCGACAGATCCGATCCGGCCGGTTCCGACATATTAGTTGCGTGCAGTAAAAAGAAGAAGTGCAGTAGAAACAGACAGACAGACGGACGGACGGACAGACGGAATTGAACTCAGCTCGTCGTCCTGATCAAGAATATATAGTTTATGTGGTCGGAAATGAATATTTCTATGCGTTACAAACTTCTGGGCAAAATTAATATACACTTTTCAAGTGTATAAAAATTAAATTAAATCAGACACAATCAGACTGTCTATTCGCGAATTTGGTGAAGATATGTAAGAAAAATGAGCAACAAATAGTTTTTAGACCATACATATGTTTAGATTTTGAAGTCCCCGAGAGATACCAAGTATAAGGAAGTGATATACGCGACCTACTCTACAGCGTAGGCTAGCTCATTTTCCTAGTTTTTAAACTTTAGTTAAATTTTGAGCACTTTATAATTTGTAAAATGGAAGAGCTTGAATTTGAAGTCTATCTGCGGAAATGGAATATCCAATTTACGATGCTTTATGTCCAACAAAGTAATGTTTGCCAGTTGTGTTTGTTTTGCGTGCATTCATCTTTTTCATAAAACTAAAACAAGATGGCGGTTTTGGTCTATACTAGCGTGTGAGTGTGTGCCTGCCCTGCAGGAACAAAAACTTTAATTTAAGTTATTTGCTTGAGTGTACCACTCAGAGTTGAAATTATATTATAATTTTACCACCCGAGCAAAAACAAAAACTTTATCAGTGATAAGGCGAGACCGACAAGGGCGGGTCGGACGAATTTCGTGGTTTAGCATTCGCTCTCTCTCTCTTTGTCCCTTTTCCTTTAGTCACATACATAATTTATTTGTGTAAAATACTTTTAATGTGACGTGCAATGGGCAAAACTTCGTCTAAAGCCAAAGCCAAACATGTGCACTATAAATGCAAAAGCGATGTAGGGGTATGTGCGGTAAAGTTTTCGTAGGTCACAACGTTGGCGACGACATTTTCCCCGAAAAGCGTTCGCTTAGTTAGTGGCCTGATAAATATTGAAGTGTTTGTTGGCTTAGTGTTCCAAGTGCACCTGAGCTACATGAGTGGAAACACAATGCATGTCAACAGCAAACTTTGTCGTAAGATCGTAAAAAAATGCATAGTCAAATACAAACCCACTTACATTGAGCTGCAGTTATAATACTAATGATCGAAATCTTCTACATCTGACTCACCTAGCTAAATCTTGTCCAAGCAATTACATAATTGCGTAATTGACTAACATTTTAAGCTGTGCCATTTTGGCAACGTTATGCTTTTGCCCCCGAGTCCTTGCCACTTGTAAGTTTTTTACATCGTTTCGTCCCTGGCGCAAGGTTATCGCGACATTGTTGCCTCGGCCCTTGTGTGAGTGTCGCCCTAATCCAGCAAATCACCAACAGCTGCTTTTTAATTGCTTTTCTCTTATTTTATTATGGCTGCAGTTTTGCTGCACTTCAAATCTCATGTCTTCCCCTTGTTCACCCATTTTTTGCACACTTTTATAGAAACTTATTTTGGCTTAAGTTTTTATCTTTATTTCTTGCTTGGCGGATTAAAAAAACAAATAATAAAACAAGAAGGAGAGAGGAGGACGAGAACGAGCGCCAAGGCGAAAAAGCCAAAACTTTTTATTTGCTGTGACAAATTTTTGAGCAGATAAAACTGCAAAACTTGTGCACGGCGGGGGGTAGTGGCCAAAATAAATTCCACTCGGCAAAACTGCTGTGCCGCTTGGTGGAAATGTGCACCAGCCAAAGGTAAATTAAGAAATTTTTGGCAGAACTAATGCGCCGCATTAGTCAAATGTCAAAAATGGTACGCAAGGTGGGTTGGTCCGGAGAGGTTTGCACATAAAAGCACGGAAAATATTTTGATAGAAGAAATTTGGTGCACCTGGGCTTTTGGATTAAAAGACGACATGAAGAACATGGCAATAGTTGACTTTGCAGAGATCTTTGATTTTGTATTGAAAGCATACATTAAAACCGAAAACCGAATACGGTTATACGTGGGTTGCTATTTAAGTTTCTGGCCTAGGTCACTTCTAGCCATTTTAGGACCAATTGGCCTTTTCCCAAAAAAAGTTTGGACTTTTATCGATAAAAGCTCCAGGTCGTCCAAAAACAGTCGTTGTGCCAGAAAACATTGATGCCGTGCGTGAACTTATAATGCAAGATCGTCATGTGAGAGAGATAGAGCCATCCTTGGGCATTTCTTCCACCAGCATACATTCGATATTGCATGAACACCTGGGCGTAAAAAGGTTTGTTCTCGTTGGATCCCGCATAATTTGAGAATCACTCTAAAAAGGCTCGAATAGATTGGTGCAAAGAAATTTTGAAAAAATATGATCGCGGTGTTTCAAAAGACGTTTATAAAATCGTCACAGGTGACGAATCATGGATCTATGCTTATGAGCCCGAAACAAAACAGCAATCGACCGTGTGGGTCTTCTAAGACGAGCCAAATCCAACGAAAGTCGTTCGTGGAAGAAGCACTTCGAAGCAAATGGTCGCCTGTTTCTTCGGAAAAACTGGTATGTGGCTACTGTGCCGCTTGAGCAACGTAGGACGGTCAATTCTGAGTGGTACTGTGCCGAATTTTTAATACACTTGAAAAACTTTAGATATCAGATATTAAAAAATTTTAAAACATTGATAATAAAAATTTAAAACCATAAAAAAAACTTTTCTTAGTAAAAAACATTTTCCGATCGATCGGTCCTATGGCAGCAATATGCTATAGTCATCCGATTTTGATAAATTTTTTCAAAAATTTGTAAAAGCATATAAAACTACCAAGATTGGTGATGGTACGATGGAAAACAAAAAAGTTTTCCTCACTAGAACTTGTTTTTTGACCGACCGTTTCTATGGCAGCTATATGCTATAGTCATCCGACTTTGATAAATTTTTCCTGAATTGTATGGAAGCATATAAAACTAATATATACCACGATTGGTGACGCTACGATGAAAAACAAAAAAGTTTTTCTCACTAGACCTAGTTTTTTGACCAATCGTTCCTATGGCAGCTATAAGATATAGTCATCCGATCCGGCCGGTTCCAACATATTGGTTGCGTGCAGCAAAATTTCAGCTCGATAGCTTTAAAACTGAGATACTAGTTCGCGTAGAAACAGACAGACAGACGGACGGACGGACAGACGGAATTGAACTCAGCTCATCGTCCTGATCAAGAATATATAGTTTATGGGGTCGGAAATTAATATTTCTATGCGTTAAAAACTTCTGGGCAAAATTAATATACACTGGCATGCACTTGAATAGGGACAAGCATTCTAAAACGAATATACAAATATTTGACTGAAACAAACAAATAAAATCAAAAGACAACTACTTTTTAATATTCAGTATTTCTTTCTTTATTCAATTAAAAAAAAGGAGATTCCAAATTAACATAGTTTTTTTTTAAATATTTTTTTGTCCGAGTTCTCAAAAAATTGCACAATTTAATACAGCACTTGAATAGGGACAAGAACTAAAAATTGGTTTTCAACAAATGGTATATACATTTTCATTATCTTTACCGCTTACTTATTAATAGTGTTCATAACTGAAATATTTTAATAATGTGTGTGGCCACCATTTTTAGAAATTACTTCATAAATTCTATTAGGAAGAGAGTCATATAGTGCCTTTATGTAATTTAAGGATATTTCACTCCAGGCTGTTTATGGCATCTGTTAACGCCTGTATGTCTTCGTATTGTCTCCCAGATTCATACACTTTTTTTGTCAACCACCCCCACACATTCTCAATTATGTTGAGATCCGGAGAATATGGGGGCCACTCCATAAGAGCCACGTTTTGCTGCTGAATCCACGTTTTTACCATCCGAGCTGTATGAATTGGGGCATTATCATGTTGGAAAATCCACAATAATGGTCCAAAGATGTTGTTTAGCTCATGAAATGCTTTCTCGAGCAAGCCTTTGTAATGCGTTGCATTAATTTTACATGACACAACGTGCAGCTTGCATGTTCCATAATATGAGATAGCACCCCATACCATTACACCTTTATCACGGCTATGGTGACGGGACAAAAAGTGTTCTTCTTTTCGAATATCACGGGCCATCCAAGTTGAAGCGTTTTTCATCTGAAAACACCACGGTATGCCATTCGCTCTTCCAGGTCATATGATGCCGAGCAAAGACTTGGCGAGAAACTTTACGTTGGTTATTAAGTGGTGGTTTTTTTTTTAATTTTAATCTTTTAAGATGTTCAGCTTTTCGTATAACTCTTCTTACATTGTCGACGCTTGCATTTAATTGTAATTTAGAATGAATTTTGGATGCTGAACAGTGTGAATTTGAAGCTTCTCGAAGTACGTGAAAGTGCTTTTTTGGTGCGCCCTTTCATGTTATTCCCATAATTTGATGGGTTTTTAAGAAAATTGCATATAACATTTTTGCTTTTTCCAATTTTTTCAGCAATTTGCCTGTACGTAAGGTTACACTCCTTATACGCAAGTATTTTGCCTTTTTAACAGTTAGCGCTTTTCCGCGGCCCATAGTATTTTTTTACCTTGAAAAGGATAGCCGAAGTTTGTAACGATAGAATTCACCGACCCCACTTCTTGACAGACGACGACGAGTTCACCGCTGTCCGTCCGCCGCTCCGTCTGTCTGTCTGCCTCCGTCTGTTTCACGACTACTCTCAGTTTTAAAGCTATCGAGCGAGCACGACCCGCCGCACCACCGGCGCGGACCAGCGCAGGACGACGCGATATCCTCACCGCCCTTAATTTATTTAAGCTTCCACCTGAACACGAAAAAGCGCCTAACGGCAGTCACTTTAACAAACCGCCAACTGAAGTTTTTTGGAAAACAAAAATTAATTCTTTATATAATTCTATTAAATTTTTTTTTATTTAAAACGTTTCAATGTTGACAAAATATAAAGTTTATCGCGTGGAGTTTTTCTTAGAATGACGAAATCACATTTGTCCCTATTCAAGTGCATGCAAAAAAGTTCAACATTATTGGAATGCTCAAAGCAAAATTAATTATAAATGGTAACGGTAAATTTTCGAGGTCCCTCTCTTACTTCCATAGTTTGTTTATACTCTATTCGTCAGAAAACAGTAAACACCATTAAAACAGTAACAGTACATTAAGAGAAAAATAAAACGAAACAAATAAAAAATTGTGTCCCTATTCAAGTGCATGGCAGTGTACACTTTTCAAGTGTATAAAAAGAGCTTCGCATAAATCTTGCTGGAGATTACTTTGGAAAACAATAAAACCATTTTTGATCTTAAATATTCCCGTTTTCATTATTAGGCCAGAAATATATATAGAAACCTGCTTACTACGGTTATGGAATAAAGGTCACTGTACGGACTTCGGTAATATTTCGATTACAGGTATTAAATATTGACTAATCACTGTGAGCCATATGGCTGATAAAAGTGATAACAACTTGTACATTAGGACTTAAGAAACTATCAATTTTAACAGGTTGTGCATTTTTGAATCGCATTTCATTCGTTTATTGTTGTAAAATTTATTCCTCCGATTTTTCTAAAAACCAACTTGATGGTTTAAATAAGTGACATAATTACCCTGAACGGCAAAAAATTAAAAAATACTGATTTTTAAATTTATGTCCTTTAAGCTAGGTACTAAGGGCGCTTGAATTTTCCTTGAAGCTAGGTACTGAGTGCGTTCGAATTTTCCTTCAAGGAATTTGCGAATATATTCCTTAAGTGGATTGCAAAATACAGTGTGATCAGATTGAGCAGTAAATAACGCCGAAAATGGAATTTCGCAGTATTTTTCAGTTATCGTGGGGCTGGTCACACTACTCGAACACCTGTGTTTGTTTTTGGCAATTTACGCCATGCATTGCTGGCAAACAAAAACTTTACCAAATGCTATGACAATGCCACCAAACAGTAATGAAAACGGTTTTGATATGCTAAAAACAATAGCAAATACAATGTTGATTTCAATACAATAAAACACAATTGAATTACGAAAAAAAACTTAATTTGTTGTGTTTGATATTTTTTAGTAAAGCTTAGTACTCAGACCAGCTAACGTCCGCTAAGCGGAACTGTGCAGCTTCTTACGGTCGGGGTAAGATAAATTTTCAGTGTGGCCACAAACTCGCAAACGGCCACACTGCAGCTTTGTTTTGTTGACATCTACAAATAAATTGGAAAATGCAGGAATATTTGCATGATGTGTGGAGAGCAGAAGTATGTCCGGAATAATATTAAAGAATATGTTAACAGTGTAGCTGGCTATGTTCCATGGCAAGAGGAATCTGCTGGTGTCCGTAGAAAATAGCATTCAATAAATAAATTATTTTAATTATATTTTTCTCCATTAATTTATTTCATTTTTATACACTTGAAAAGTGTATATTAATTTTGCCCAGAAGTTTGTAACGCATAGAAATATTCATTTCCGACCCCATAAACTATATATATTCTTGATCAGGACGACGAGCCGAGTTCAATTCCGTCTGTCCGTCCGTCCGTCTGTCCGTCTGTCCGTCTGTTTCTACGCGAACTAGTCCCTCAGTTTTAAAGCTATCGAGCTGAAATTTTGCACAGAGTCTTCTTTTTACTGCACGCAACTAATATGTCGGAACCGGCCGGATCGGATGACTATATCTTATAGCTGCCATAGGAACGATCGGTCGAAAAATAAATCTTAGTGAGAAAAACTTTTTTATTTTCCGTTGTAGCGTCACCAATCTTGGTATATATTAGTTTTAGGTGATTTTACATATTTGTGGAAAAATTTATCAAAATCGGATGAATATAGCATATAGCTGCCATATAAACGGTTGCTCAAAAAACAAGTTCTAGTGGGAAAAACTTTTTTTTTTCCATCGAAGCGTCACCAATCTTGGTATATATTAGTTTTAGATGATTTTACATATTTGCGAAAAAATTTATCAAAATCGGATGAATATAGCATATAGCTGCCATATAAAGGGTCGGTCAAAAAACAAGTTCTAGTGGGAAAAACTTTTTTATTTCCCATCGTAGCGGCACCAATCTTGGTATAAAGTTAAAATTGGCTGTTACAGCCCCCATCGGGGCCAAGCCGAGCTTCTCTCAATCTCTTAGCTCGTGTGTCTTTAAATTTTCGCTCAAGAGAAAGGGACCTACAGTTTAACGCCGAATCCGAACGGCAAAGTTTTTGAGAAGCTTTTTCATGGCTACATACTCCACAACTGGCGCCAACAGCTGTAAAGGTGACCTTGTGTGTAAAAGTTTTTAAAGAAAAACTTTTTTAATTAGATGTTCCGAGGCGGGATCGAACCCACAGCCTCCCGCACAGTAGGCACACACGCTACCCACTGAGCCACACAAGGCCACAAGGCCAATCTTGGTATATATTAGTTTAATATGCGTTCACACAATTCTGAAAGATTTTATTAAAATCGGAGGACTATAGCATATAGCTGCCATAGGACCGATCGGTCGAAAAATGTGTTTTACTAAGAAAAGTTTTTTTTTATGGTATCTAATATTTATTATCAATGATTTAAAAATTTAAAATATCTGATATCTATATCCTATATATATTTTACAGGTTAAATCAGTTGGAGTAAAGTTTTTCAAGTGTATTAAAACTTCGGCACAGTCGAAGTTAGCTTTGCCTTCTCGTTTTCTTCTGTGTCTTATGAACTATCTTACTATCTATTTCTTATCCTACTTTGCGGCTCTAAGGTGCTCCCAGAGAAGCTTCGTTACGGCTTCTTCAGCTTCTCTAGCTTTCTCCAGTGGCAATTCTTTCAGCATATCGTCCCAATATTGCAAGATCCCACGATGTTGTGGAGGTGGAAGAGACATCGGAGGTGGACGCGAAATTAGCTCCGAGTGCTGCGACAAAAAAGTACCCAGCATGCCACACACTTCCTGGGACGTTGAAGGCCCGTCTGTCCTTTGATTTTTTTTTGGCTTGGTACGCTGTAAAAGTAAATGTTTAATATGACGTTGCTTTTAAAATGATCATTATACTTACATACGAGTACGATGACGCATCCAGAGATATGCTGGCGTCGAACTCCACATCTCCATCATCTAAATTGTTCCCGCTGTCCAACTTCTCAATTTCCGACTTATTGGACTCGAGCGGAAACAAACTTGCCGACGAATTATCGGCGACAGCATTGCTGGTTGACGCTATGTCCTCGAAAGCAGAACTACCTACCGCCTCTGGGTGGACATCTCAGGCAAGAACGAAATAGCTTGCGCAAACTCCCTTCGTTGATTTTTGGCTGCGCTAATGCGACTCTTGGTCAGCTTCTTTACTGCCACCTTTTGGTGGTATCTGTAGCTGTCCTTCGCTGAAATTCATACATACATATGCTTATTTAATTTTATGTGATTTGATGTAATTGCCATTATAACTCACCATCTTTATTCATATCTGCAGCCACATTTTCCCATGCCGATTTGGCCAAAATCGCATCAAAGTGCTTTTTGTCCGTCAAATCCCAAAGTATTGGGTTTAAGTGGACGGCCTTAATAAGTGCCAGCTTTTCATGCGATTCAAATTGCGCCAATCTATTTTTTTTTCTTTTTTGCGGCCGACATTGTTGCTGACATTCCGATGGGTATGGTCGAAAAAAATACAAACAATTAATCTGCTTCTACCCCATCGGAATTGAATCAGCTGTTTTAGTCGCACAAGTTGGCAGCCCCATAAGCATTCCGATGGGTATGAGCGTACAGATTTAGTTTGCCTGAGAACTGGCTCAGCGTAGAGACCAGTCGGAAATTTCCGAAAGCATAGAGTAAAGAGAGATAGAGGGGAAGATTGAGACGGCTCTCAAAATGAGGCGCTGTTAAGTAACAGTACGAGTTGAGATACTTTTAAAATGTTGCCAGCGATTTCAACATGTTGCTAAGGTCTTTTAACACAGATAGGAATACACGGTGGTTAGAGCGAGACGGACATTGTGTTGACTGTACTCAAAGAGCGATAATAACAAAAAACAGCTGATTATTTTGCTGTTGTTAATAGCATTATTTCGCTGTTAAGTTTGTTGCGGCAGAGCAATCTTTCCCTCTAGAAATATTTACTCTATGTCCGGAGATCACAATCGATCTAGTGTGCGACGCCATAGAGTAAATATTTCTAGAGGGAAAAGATTTCTCTGCCGCCACAAACTTAACAGCGAAATAATTGTTATTGTCGCTCTCGCAACAAACTTAACAGCAAAACATCGGCTACGCCGATGTTTTAAATACCCTTGCAGTTTTTGAAAGTAGCTACCATTGATCACAAAAAAAGTTTTTCTCACTACAACTAGTTTTTTGACCGACCGTTTATATGGCAGCTATATGCTATAGTCATCCGATTTTGATAAATTTTTCCAGAATTGTGTGAAGGGGTATAAAACTAATATATACCAAGAATGGTGGTGGAAAACAAAAAAGTTTTGCGCACTAGAACGAGTTTTTTGACTGACCGTTTATATGGCAGCTATATGCTATAGTCATCCGATTTTGATAAATTTTTCCAGAATTGTGTGAAGGGGTATAAAACTAATATATACCAAGATTGGTGACGCTTCGATGGAAAACAAAAAAGTTTTTCTCACTAGAACTAGTTTTTTGACTGACCGTTTATATGGTAGCTATATGCTATAGTCATCCGATTTGAATAAATTTTTTTGGAATTCTGTAAAAGCATATAAAACTAATATAAACCAAGATTGGTGACGCTACGAAAGAAAACAAAAAAGTTTTTCTCACTAGAACTAGTTTTATTACTGACCGTTTATATGGCAGCTATATGCTATAGTCATCCGATTTTGATAAATTTTTCCAGAATTGTGTGAAGGGGTATAAAACTAATATATACCAAGTTTGGTGACGATTCAATAGAAAACAAAAAAGTTTTTCTCACTAGAACTAGTTTATGGACCGATCGTTCCTATGGCAGCTATATGATATAGTCATCCGATCCGGCCAATTCCGACAAATGTGCAGCCTATGTGTATTTAAAGACTTTTTGCAAAGTTTGGTTAAGATAGCTTCAAAACTGAGGGAGGAGATAGCATAGAAACAGACGGACGGACAGACGGACATGGCTATATAGACTCAGCTCGTCATGCTGATCAAGAATATATATAGTTTATGGGGTCGGAGATGCTTCCTTCTATGCGTTACAAACATCGTGACAATTTTAATATACCCTCTGCAAGGGTATAATAATCAGCTGTTTTTTGTTATTATCGCTCTTTGAGTACAGTCAACACAATGTCCGTCTCGCTCTAACCACCGTGTATTCCTATCTGTGTTAAAAGGCCTTAGCAACATGCTGAAATCGCTGGCAACATTTTAAAAGTATCTCAACTCGTACTGTTACTTAACAGCGCCTCATTTTGAGAGCCGTCTCAATCTTCCCCTCTATCTCTCTTCCTCTGTGAGTAAATATTTCTAGAGTGAAAGATTGCTCTGCCACAAACTTAACAGCGAAATAAATGTTATTGTCGCTCTCGCAACAAACTTAACAGCAAAATAATCAGCTGTTTTTTGTTATTATCGCTCTCTGAGTACAGTCAACACAATGTCCGTCTCGCTCTAACCACCGTGTTTTCCTATCTGTGTTAAAAGACCTTAGCAACATGTTGAAATCGCTGGCAACATTTTAAAAGTATCTCAACTCGTACTGTTACTTAACAGCGCCTCATTTTGAGAGCCGTCTCAATCTTCCTCTCTATCTCTGGGTGACGCTACGACGAGAAACAAAAAGTTTTTCTCACTAAAACTAGTTTTATGACCGATCTTTTCTACGGCAGCTATATGAAATAGCGATCCGATCCGGCCGGTTCCGACAAATGTGCAGCCTAAATGTATTTAAACACTTTTGGCAAAGTTTGGTCAAGATAGCTTCAAAACTGATGGAGGAGATAGCATAGCAACCATACAGACGACCCTCGACCGACGGACAGGGCAGATCGACTCGGCTATTGATGCTGATCAAGAATATATATAGTTTATGGGGTCGGAGATGCTTCCTTCTATGCGTTACAAACATCAGCACAATTTTAATATACCCTCTGCAAGGGTATAAAAACAGTCGCGGAAACTTTACGCCGCTGCGTTTATTTTCTGTGTTCTGAGACACGATAATAAATACACAATTGGCATGTCGATAGTTGACATATTGATAATGGCGTGGATCGTGAGTGGATTGTCACACTGCTGATGCACGATCATAGAGTAAAGAGAGATAGAGGGGAAGATTGAGACGGCTCTCAAAATGAGGCGCTGTTAAGTAACAGTACGAGTTGAGATACTTTTAAAATGTTGCCAGCGATTTCAGCATGTTGCTAAGGTCTTTTAACACAGATAGGAATACACGGTGGTTAGAGCGAGACGGACATTGTGTTGACTGTACTCAAAGAGCGATAATAACAAAAAACAGCTGATTATTTTGCTGTTAAGTTTGTTGCGAGAGCGACAATAACAATTATTTCGCTGTTAAGTTTGTGGCGGCAGAGCAATCTTTCCCTCTAGAAATATTTACTCTATGGCACGATAATAAATAAAGAGCTGCTCTTAAGCTAGGTTCTCACTGCCGTGACTTTGTCATCGATAACACGATTTATCGAAGAGATGGGATAAGGTGTCCTCATTGGCCACATTCTTGTATACTTGCATTCTTGCATCCAGTGAACAGCTGATATAGGTCTTCTTTACATTGTGATTAGGTAGTTATCTTATCACAATGTAAAAAAAATGGAAATAAAATAAATTAAGATGATGTTTCTTTATTAAGATAAGCAGCAAATCAGCCCAAAACTATAACTATACGAGAAGGCAAAGCTAACTTCGACTGTGCCGAAGTTTTAAAACACTTGAAAAACTTTACTCCAACTGATTTAACCGGTAAAATATATATAGGATATAGATTTCAAATATTTAAATTTTTAATCATTGATAATAAAAATTTGATACCATAAAAAAACTTTTCTTAGTAAAACACATTTTCCGACCGATCGGTCCTATTTCAGCTATATGCTATAGTCATCCGATTTTGATAAATTTTTTCCAAATTGTGTGAAAGCATATAAAACTAATATATACCAAGATTAGAGACGCTACGATAGAAAACAAAAAAGTTTTTCTCACTAGAACTAGTTTTTAGACCGACCGTTTATATGGCAGCTATATCATTCGATTTTGATCAATTTTTCCAGAATTACGTGGAAGCATATAAAACTAATACAAACCATGAGTGGTGAAGCTACGTTGGAAAACTAAAAAGTTTTTCTCACCAGAACTAGGTTTTTGACCGACTCTTTATATGGCAGCTATATGATATAGTCATCCGATTTTGATAAATTTTTCCAGAATTATGTGGAAGCATATAAAACTAACATATACCAAGATTAGTACCGCTACGATGGAAAACAAAAAAGTTTTTCTAACTAGAACTAGTTCTTAGACCGATCGTTCCTATGGCAGCTATATGATATAGTTATCCGATGCAGTAAAAAGAAGACTCTGTGCATTTTCAAATTTCAGCTCGATAGCTTTAAAACTGAGAGACTAGTTCGCGTAGAAACAGACAGACAGACAGACGGACGGACGGACGGACAAGCGGAAATGAACTCAGCTCGTCGTCCTGATCAAGAGTATATATAGTTTATGGGGTCGGAAATGAATATTTCTATGCGTTACAAACTTTTGGCCAAAATAATAAACACTTTTCAAGTGTATAATAAAGTACTGTGGCGCTATTTGTCATTTTGGAAAATACAATTAATTTCTATAAATATATATTTAACTAAGTATAAAGCTCCAATTGCAATCCTTGTCCCTGCAAATGTTACAATTAAAATCATCTTAAGATTTGCAGACATTGCAACAATAATTTATTTCATCTGCTATTTTGGCCAATTTTTTTCCCGCTTAAATTTCACAACTGTTTTTTGTTTTTGTTAGAGGTCACAACTGTGACGATACCCAAGCGATAGGCAGAATTATCGATACTCTAGCAGGAAAGTATTAATACAAGCTAGATGCAGCTGCATTTATTTTGAATGCAACTTTTTGCCACCACTAGCTCCTATGACTTTTGTATGGGAGAAATGTTGCATCTGATACAAGAATGCAGAAATGCAAGAATGCGCTGCAGTGACGACCCGGCATTATTTTGCCGTCATAAATTCAGAAATGGAGGGAAAATCACAGCAACAAACGTCGCAATCTTATTGATATACATTCATTGAATTTCCAAAAACCATAAAGAATTTGATTTTGTAGAAAAAGTGCAAATATAATTAATTTTTATACCCGTTACTCGTAGAGTAAAAAGGGTATACTAAGTTCGTGCAAATGTATGTAACAGGCAGAAGGAAGATCTTCACCCCTAGAAACGACATCCACAATGAAAAAGAGTTGCCGCCCCCGCAATTTGAAAAATACCTCATATCTCCCACAATTTTGAAAATACATTGTTAAAACCTTCTAGACATATATTTTAATCATCTTTATCTATTGATCTGCCATACATCATTTTCCGATCAGACGAGCGATAGTAGAGTTGCTGCCCCCGCAATTTGAAAAAATCCTCATATCTCCCACAATTTTGAAAATAGATTCTTCGAACCTTCTAGACATATATTTGAATCGTCATTACTTATCGATCCGCCATACATCATTTCGCGATCAGATGAACTAAAGTAGAGTTGCCACCCCCGCAGTTTGGAAAAATCCTCATTTCTCGCACATATTTGAAGATAGATAGATCGAACGTTCTAGACATTTACTTTGATCATTATAATTTATCGATCCGTCATACATCATTTCGCGATCAGATGTACTATAGTAGAGTTGCCACCCCCGCAGTTTGGAAAAAACCTCATTTCTCGCACAATTTTGAAGATAGATAGATCGAACGTTCTAGACATTTACTTTAATCATCATTACTTATCGATCCGTCATACATCATTTCGCGATCAGATGAACTATATCAAAGTTGCTGCCCCCGCTAATTGGATAGACGGACCCATGTTTTTTTTTAAAAAATCAAAGAAAACAATAAAAATTTGGCGGTTGGCAATCTTAATCATTTAATTTGTTCCAAGTAGATTTGTTTACATCAATTTTTAAATATGATATCTCTCAAATGGCCGCCTCTGGCGTTGATGGCAAATTGTGCCCTTTTTGCAGCATTTTCCATCGTTTTCGCCAACATTTCGGCCGGAATAGCGGCTATTTCTTCACGAATGTTGTCCTTGAGCTCTTCTACGGTCCTTGGCTTGTTAACGTAAACCTTTGACTTCAAATATCCCCACAAGAAGAAGTCAGGCGGCGTCAAATCGGGCGAACGCGGTGGCCAGTCCAAATCACCACTTTTCGACATCAAACGGCCCGGAAACAATTTCTTCAGAAAATCGATTGTTATGCGGCTTGTGTGCTGTGGAGCGCCGTCTTGTTGAAACCAGAACTGCCTCATACGCTTTCGACGAATAATTGGCATCACAAAATTGGTCATCATGTCACGATAACGCTCCTGGTTGATTGTAACAGCATGGCCATTTTCATTTTGGAAGAAAAATGGCCCAATGACCGTTTTCGCACTAACGCCGCACCAATCTGTGACTTTTTCGTCATGAAGAGGCACTTCTTGAATCTCCTGAGGATTTTCAGTGGCGTAAATACGGCAATTTTGCTTATTTACGGTCCCATTCAATGTGAAATGGGCTTCATCGGACATGATAATTTTGTTCCAAAATTGCTCGTCATCTTCGGCCATTTCGATGACTCTTTGGGCCCATTCCAATCGACGAGGCTTGTCCGCAGGCAACAATCTTTGCGTCAATTGAATTTTGTACGGGAACAAATGCAAATCAACGCGAATAATCCGTTGTAAAGTGGACCGAACCATGCCCAACTGCTGAGAACGGCGTTTTTGGGATGTTCTTGGGGACCTCTCAACACTGGCTCGTACGGCAGCGATATTCTCGGCCGATCGCCTTGGTCGACTTTTATTTGGCCTCTTCGGATTAGAAAGAGCCTCACCAGTCGAAAATTTTTCGTATAAACGCTTAATGGTGTTCTTAGAAGGCGCACTTTTCACATTTTTTAATTTTTTAAAAGCACGTTGAGTTTTCACAATTGACTTGTTCTGTTGAATGTAAATTTCAACTATTTCAGAGCGCTCGCGTGGCGTGTATTGTTCCATGGTAAAAATCTGCTTGGACTGACGCTTCAAACGCGGTATGTCATTAAGCGATCTGACATCTCAGTCAAAAGTTATGGCGTTGCCAGATGGGTCCGGCCAATATGGGCAACCCTGTATATATTCTTTATCAGTATAAATAGCAAAGTTGGTCCATCTGAATGAATACTCAGATGACAGAGTCTATAAGAGCTGCTACCATTTTTGTCTGCACGCAGATCAAGTTTGTTTTTAATTTTTGCAACACCCCCTCACGCCTCCGCAATGCCCCTCTAAATTATGCAATGCCCATCCGGCCGCCGCAACATAACATTTTGAATAACTCTTTCAAATCTAAAGCTATTGAGTTTTAATCTTCAAAAAGATTAGTATACTAGATTTATATACAAATTTTTGTTATGATCGCATTTCAGGCAAAAAGTCTGATTGCACTCTCAAATCACCTGTAAAGAGGAAGCTGAGAATCAGCTGTGTTGAATGTAGTGGTATGCGGGAAGCAGAACATAAAAAAGGCGCGCTCAAAATACCACAGAGCAATATTATTAGAGGTAACGATTGCTCGGTCGCCACAAACTTAACAGCGAAATAATCAGCTGTTCTTTGTTATTGTCGTCAACAAAGACAATGTCCGTCTCGCACTAACCACCGTGTTTTCCTATATGTGTAGCAACATTTTGAAATCGTTGGCAACATTTTAAAAGTATCAACATTGGTCATATCTCTTAACAGCGCCACAAATTGAAAGGCGTCGCAATATTTTTCTCTAATACTCTTGCTCTGTGAAAACAAAGCAACAAGTGCGAGGACGTACTAAGAGCGTTGTCTAACACTGATGTCATGGTGGTGGGGGAGGGAGTGGTGTGCTGGAAAGGGATGGGTGGGGGGAAAGGGAGAGGAAGTTTGAGAGAGTTTTCTATAACTTTGAAAGCGGCGATAGTTTTCGCTGATTTTAGTGCGACTTTACTGTGCGCGCACTACTTTACACTGATGGTCATGTATTGTGGGTAAGGAGGCGCGGGGAAAGATAAGCAAACAATAAACAGCTGGTGCTGCCAAGATGCATTTATGTGTAAGAACTTTCCTTCTTGTTCAAGTAAAGTTGCACTCTGATAATATGTGAGGTATAAAGTGAAAGCTTTTAAAAGAGCGTCACTCCATGTATAAATTCACCTTGACCGAGGGTACAATGCGCTCTATACTTAATACTGTGGTAATCTGTGGGTGGGTAGGATGTTCGTTGGGTGGCGGGGGGGTGGGAAGAACTTTGTGAGAGAGAGAAGGTAATAGGTCTTGCTGAATTTGCTGATGTGCGAGCGAGACAACAGGGCACTACTCAACACTGCGTTCTCAGGTGGTTTGGAGGGAAAGAATAAAAAGTACATGAAAAAGGCGCGAAAACTTAAAATCTTGGGGTGGGTTTAGTGTTAAACAACAAAAAATAGATTAGTGTCTATCGCTTCTCCGAACAATAAACACTTGCTACTCTGCGCTTTGCTAAAATTTGTTTAAATTTGAAATTGTTATAATATTTAAGTGATTTGTGCATCTAATTAATTAATTCTAATATAATTCATCATAAATTTTGTCGTGCTTCCTAAATAAACCGCGTGCTCGGGTGTTGAGTGCTGGAGGTGTTGCTGCTTACTGCTGTTGGGGATTCCGCAAGTTCAATAAGTTATATTTAATTAAAATAAAAAGTCTTTTTTAAGGCTTCATAGTTTATTTTATTAACATATAATATTTTTCCTCTTTCCTATTCAATATATAATTAATATATAATTTTTTTTTGAATTGATTTAATTTGCTTAATATTATTTATAATATATATATATATTATTTATTTATAATATGCCTCGATTAAATAGGCAATCGGTTTCTCAACAGTCTCAGAGACGCAGGTTAAGAAATAGAGCTAACAGGGACAGCTTGCCATATGCAGAGGTAGAGAGAGAAAGGAATGCAGAGTATCTGCGAGATCGTAGAGCTGATATCGAACTTAGGGAGTTTAATCAAACAATTAATTCTTCCCGACACGTGCAAATTCAGTGACTAGACGGCGGGAACAAGAGCGTAATACTTTGGGTCTATCAATCCTTAGACAAAGCCCAAGTTTTCGTGAAAACGAGCAAAGGCAGTCACAAGACGGCGGGAACAAGTGCGTAATACTTTGGGTCGATCAACCCGAAGACAAAGCCCAAGTTTTCGTGAAAACGAGCAAAGGCAGGATACTGCAGCACATAGACAGACACGTTCAAATCCAGTGACTAGACAGCGGGAACAAGCAGCTAATACCCGGAGACGCTTGATCCGGAGAAGAGTAGACATAGATTTTCGCAACTTGGAAAGAGATCAGGATAGTCAACGTAGATCTCAGGCCAGGATGAATTTAAATCGTCGGGCTTTTGAGAGGGCACGCAACACATTGGCACGACGAAGTGCTCCGTTGGCTGCTCGACAAGCAGCATTTGATCTATCTCGGAGTGTAAGTCAGAGAGTAAGTCAGCATAGAAATATTAACGGAAATAGGGAAGCAGAAAATCGACAAAATGCGTCCCGTAATAGAATGGAACGTGCGAATATCTCTCAGGAGGATAGGGCTTCTACACGACCCAGAAATGTGAGCTTAGAATATCAAATAGAAGTTTTTAATAGGATGGTAAAACTGGGTCCTGATCAGATTTGCTTTTCTTGTAAAGGCCTGTGGTTTCCTAAACAGATTACGAAAATATATCGCAGCTACATTGAAGCCAATTGTGAATTTAGTTCTCAAATTTTACTCTTGGCAAGACAGTTTTCTCCAGCTGGCAGTAACCTCACTTTCTGTAGGACATGTAGCCGAAATATTAAATCTGGTAATAAACCAAAATTTTCCATTTCGAATGGTTTAGATTTCCCTGAACTGCCAGATTGTCTCAAAGGACTTACGCCTTTAGAGGAACGACTGATTTCTCCTCGCCTTCCATTTATGATTATAAAGTCAATCGGGCATGAGCGTCACAGTGCAATTAAAGGAGCTGTTGTTAATGTCCCTATTCCAGTTAGCAATGTGGTTACTTCCCTTCCCCGAAGTTTTCAAGAGGCCGAGGTTGTCCAGCTCCACCTCAAGCGTAGGAAGGAATATGGTCATGATTTCATGACTGAGACCATTAGACCTTCCAAAATATTAGACGCAATTCGATATTTAGTTAACACTGAGCTTTATATTAAGCATAATGTCACTCTTAATGAGCAGTGGATGGATTCTTTTGCATCCGAAACTGTTCCATTCCTAGTATCACAAGCAGATAGAGAATTTGTAGAAGAAAATCTGCCTTTATCCCAACCTGAACGGAATATAGAAGTAGACGCGGATCCACCTCATTCACAAGAGAATGTCGAAGCCGAGGAGCTTAATCCGGGGGGCCAAGAAACTCTGCTTGAGAACAATCAGATAGACGATATTGCCATGCAAAGAATCACAATCGCTCCAGGTGAAGGCCAAAGACCCCTCGACATGATTCTTGACGTTGATTCCGAAGAATTAGCGTTTCCCACTCTTTACGCTGGCATAAAAAGAAAATCTTCTGAAAGTTTTGCAACTATTGTTAGATCTGCGCTTAGAAATGTTGATAGAAGAGGTTGCAGAACTGACAAATTATTTTTCAACTATAAAAAGTTAGAGCTGATCACGATTCGGAATAACACTTCCATCTGCTTACGTAAGCATTCCGCTCCACGCGCAACTACAGCTTCTAACGCCCTTAATGAAGATTATTTAGACGATGAAGGCTATAGGGTCTTGAAAGGAATTCGTACGTCTCCTGCTGGGAAGATGAAAAAAGAAAGGTCATGGCCATGATTCGTCAGTTCGGCCTGCCTACTTTTTTTTATCACTTTGTCGGCTGCTGAAACCAGGTGGAAAGAGCTGCTTGTCCTTCTTAAGAGAAATGTAGATAGAGTTGATATTACTGAAGAAGCAGCTTCCAGCTTGCAGTTCAGTGAAAAGGCTCGTCTAATTAGAACAGATCCCGTCACATGTGCTAGGTATTTTGATTACAGATATCGCGAGCTCCTGAAAATAATGAAAAAACCTGGAGGCATTTTCGGAGAGCACTTCGTTACCAAGTATTATTGGCGAGTTGAGTTTCAGCAGAGAGGTTCACCTCATATTCATGGTATGTTTTGGCTGAATGATGCCCCATCAGTGGATTTTAATAATGAAGCAACTATTTCACCAGTAGTAGCTTTCATAGATCAGTTTATTACCACAGATGTAACAAATGCTGATCTAGCTCCGTTTATATTATACCAAACACATAATCATGGACATTCGTGTCTACGAAAAGTGCGGGGAAAAGAAATTTGTCGATTCGGTATACCATACCCTCCTATGCCCCAAACGGAAATTTTAAAACCACTGCCAGAAGAAACTGCAAATATTCCTCTTCATCAAGAAAATTTTAAAAATATACTTAATGTTTTAAATACCCGCTTTTCCTCTGACGTTGTCAGTAACTTGAGCATATTTGAAAATTTTCTTTCTCACGATCAAGTGAACCTCAGCTACGAGGACTACATATATGCCATTAGATCTAGCTAGAAAAAGCCTAAAATTTTCCTGAAGAGAAGTTTTGCTGAAATCAAAATAAATGCTTATAATAAACACATTATATCCATGCAAAGAGCCAATATGGACATTCAGTTCATATTGGATCCTTATGCTTGCTGCAGCTATATTGTTAATTACATTAACAAATCCCAAAGGGGCATTTCTAAGCTGATGCGTGAAGCCGTTTCAAGTGTTGAAAGAGGCAATTTAAGCATCAGACAAAAGTTGCAGTATATTGGTCATAAATTTGTTTGCGGCACTGAGATTTCAGCTCAGGAAGCCGCCTATTGTTGCCTAGGCATGTCAATGTCGCATATTAGCCACAAAGACAAATATATAAATACCAATCTGCCAGAACTTCGAGTTAAAATGCTCAAATCTAGACAGCAATTGCAAAATTTGCCTCAGGATTCAACTGACATTTTTGTAAAGGGACTGCTAGATCATTATGTGCAACGACCAGATAGTCTCGAGGCCTTGTGTTTAGCCGATTTTTCCGCATTTTATGAATTCAGCGAGAAACGAAGAACTCGGCAAAATGCTGATAATGAAGATGACGAAGAAGTTGAGGTCCTAGGTGATTCGTTGATTCCTCTTCGCGATGGTAGTGGTTTTATTAGGGAACGGACCAAACCTTGTACTATTAGATACAGACGATTTAATATTAACACAGACAAACAGAATTACTTTAGAGAGCTCGTCATGTTATTTTTCCCGTGGAGAAATGAAGAGACAGAGTTAGTTCGCAGAAACTGTGAGGAGTTTTATAACGAACACGTGGCGGTTATAAAGTCTGGATTTCAGATATATGTATAACGTGCTTGAAGATCTAGAAGACGCGCTTAGAAGGGCTATGGAGGTCGAAAATGATAGCGAAGACGCGATAGATGCTGTTTTGGATGAAGAATTTAGAGTGTTAGGATTTCCGGAAATAAATTCTCAAATTAATCTTTTAAACTTAAATGGCAATGATCAAAATGTATAGCCGGATAGTAATATCCGAGTTATAAAGCTCCCACCAATTTTATCACCTGAAAACTTGGCCAGCATAGTTAGATCTTTAAATTTAAATCAAAAAACGTTTTTTACCCATGTTCTGCACAATGCCAAGAACAACACAGTGTTCCATGAGTTCGTTGGTGGCGGAGCTGGTGTCGGCAAGAGTAGACTTATATCAGCAATATATCAGTCCCTCTCCCTGGAGTACAATAGTAGAAGTGGATGCGACCCTACAACTGAAAAGATCCTCCTGTGCGCTCCCACTGGAAAAGCAGCTTTCGGAATAGGGGGTTCCACCCTTCATTCCATGTTCTCCCTTCCAGTGAACCAGTCCGGGTCTGCATTTAAAGATTTAGGGTCAGATTTATTAAACACCCTTCGTACAAGATTTATAGATCTTAAACTTCTCATAATTGACGAAATTTCTATGGTCGGTGCAAAAATGTTTTCCTATTTGGACTCTCGCCTTAAACAGATTTTTAATTGTAGATATACTCCCTTTGGGGGCGTTAGTGTCATCGGGTTCGGCGATCTCAGACAACTTCGCCCTGTAGGTGATCGTTGGATATTTCAATCAGGGCTGCAAACCGGTCCGGAACCGAACCCTTCAGAACCGGTTCGGTTCAGGTTCTGGTGATGCCTGAACCGAACCGGGAACAGAACCCCATTGAAAATAATCACGAGAACCCGAACCCGAACCTAACCCTGTTTTCTTATCGATGGGGTTCGGTTCTAAAAATAAATTGGCAAGCATAGAATTTATTTTTGCACTTTGATGGTTTAAAATATTTTATTATTATGAAGAAAAATGTATCCATTCATATGCCCATGTACGGATGGCGACACTTTTTCCCATCCGCAACAAAAGACTGGACTGTGTTATTTTACACAACCTCAAGCAAGGGAATTCAATTTGTATCTGAAACCGTATTTCTGTGTACAATTTTGTTCGGGAAAGTTGCACTTTATTTAAATTTCTTCATTTTTTTTATCCAAATCACAAATAAAGTTCTTTTAACATTTCACTCTCACAATATGCCAGTCAAAGCCGTGCTGTGGCGGTCCCATTTGTAGAAAAAATAATTTGACTGAATTCTCGGAAATGTATGTACGTGTGTGTGTGGCTGAACACTTTAAGTTAGGGATGAGACAACTCGGCATGTCTGTGATTAAGTCACGGTCACTGGCAATCATTAAATCACACAGTGACTGCATATTTGAGGTAACAGTGTGATTTGATGACTGCCAGTCACTGTGACTTAATCACAGTTACGCCGATATGGTCAATCACAGTTACTAAATCACGGGTACGCAGATAAAGCTCATCTCTTATTTTTAGGCCAAAAGTGGCCGTGTTTTTTGCAGGTTTCATAGCCACAAAAATCACATCAGATTCAGCAATCCCACTACTGTGAAGGAGAAATGACTTTCGCTGTGAGTGCAAGTTGGCAGAATCGCTTAACTCTTTTAAACATACATACAATCAGTCAATCAAGACAGATCACTTATGTGCTTGACTTCCAAGCCACCAAGAGGCAGATTATATGGCATCTCGTCTTCAAATTCTATTCAATTACTTATTATGTACATAAATATATAAAATGCTATCTGGAACCCGAACCCGAACCGGAACCCCGGTTCTCAATTTGAAGGGAACCGGTTGTGGAACCGAACCCCCAGAGTAGGGTAAGGGTTCGAACCCCGAACCGAACCCCAGTCAAAATTAAAGGGGTTTGCAGCCCTGATTTCAATCCACATCATCTTCGCATGATCCATACAGTGCCATTGTTGGATCTTCTTTGTGGGCACGTTTTAAGTTTTTTGAACTCACAGAGATAATGCGACAGCGAGATGACCAACCTTTTGCGCTAGCATTAAATAACATGGCATCCGGTCAAATGACGTCAGAAGATATTAATCTGTTTAGGACCCGTATTTTTGATGCCAGTCAAATCCCAGATGACGCAATTCATCTATTCTCAAGTAATAGTGATGCAGATCATTTTAACAGGGCAAAATTATTCTCGATTCCAACTGAAGAGCACATTTCAGAAGCTGTCGATTGTGTAAAAGCCGCACATCTAAATGCAGCAAGTAGGAGCAAAATATTAGAAGATATAAAAGTATTTAAAACTTTGGATACACAAGGATTGTATACTTCCCTAATCTTAAAAGCCAATGCCAAGTATATGATGACGGTCAATATAGATACGGCAGATGGTCTCGTGAATGGAGCCACGGGTTTACTTATGAAAATAGGATTCAACTCATCCAATACTCCGGAAATTCTTTGGATACAATTCTTTGAAGAAAGTGTAGGAGTGATTGCTCGTGCAAAGTGTTGCTATCGTGATCAACCTTCTTGGACCCCAGTTCTTAAAACTACTAGAAATTTTCAATTTAAATCCAATGAGCAAGTCACTATTGACCGCAAACAATTTCCTGTTGTAGTTGCAGAAGCTATAACTTTCCATAAAAGTCAGGGCGCTACATATAACAAGGTGGTGGTTCACACCTGTTCAGGATTACAGCGCGAATCTTTATATGTAGGCTGCAGTAGGGCTACAAGCGCAGCAGGTCTTTATATAGTTGGGCAATTTCTCGCCCCAAGATCCGCACAAGGATCACCAGCAGAGACAGAGCTCCAAATACTTCGCTCCGAAAAGCTACTTCGTACGCACTTTGATTCTTTATTTGACAGCTCCAATTTCATTGTATTTTTCCATAATACTGAAAGCCTGCACTGTCATATTAACGATGTTTGTTCCGATCAGCTTATGCTTCAATCTTCACTTTTGTGTTTCGCCGAAGCTTCCACTTACTCTAACGAGATATATGAGGTACCGGGCTTTACCACAGCCGTGCGACTGGATTGCCCGTCAGTAGCAAGCGGAGCTCGACCTAAAAGAGGCATTCTCATATTCATTAGGAATGAAATGTCGGAGAATGTTAGTCTTTGTTCTAATGGTCGTTTTTATGCAAATTCAACGAATTTAGCATCAGCAGTGTACGAGTTTGCCCTGTTAAAATATAAATCTTTAGGAATTTTGGTAGTGTATAGAAGTCCGACTTATCCATTGCCCAAGTTTTTAGAAGAATTTGAGAATTTAATTCATGAAAACTCCACTTTGCTAGGCAGTACTTCTTTAGTTTTGGGAGATTTTAATATCGATCTTCGATCACTTTCAGGTTGTGGTAGGACTGTATACGATTTTCTAGTAAACAGTAATAGGTATAGATCTCTTTTGCAATTGGATTCATCAACAACCAATTGCAATACTCACATAGATTGGACTTTTTCCAATATTTCGAATAGCAGAGCCAATGCGCGCACTTTTGAAACAATTTATAGCTATCATAGTGGGGTTTTAGTAAGTGTTAATGATATTTCTGGATAATTCTTTTTTTTTACCCGTTTCTCGTCCATATTTTGCAATGCACAATATTATGAATATATAATGTACATATTATGTATATTATTTTGTATATATTATTTATATATTATGTATATATTATGTAAGTTTATTTTTCTGTAGTTCAGTTATTTTTACTTATTTAATATTCCTTTTTTTTTTACTAAATTATGTATTCGATTTGATGTAACTCTTTTAATTTTACTTTTTTTTTTAAATTTTATTGAATTTTTATTAGTACTAAGTTCAGGTCTTTATAACTTTAAATAATTCGCTTTGCGTTATTTTAGCGAATTCAAATTTTTTGGGGAACATGGAGCTCTGTAAACTATACAAGTTTATTCAGCTCAAGTCGACTCGTAGGTCCCCATATTTCCTAATATGTTGTGGCCCCATTGTTTTTCGCAATGGCCTCCTCGTGGTGTTCCCTGGGTACCGATTGATTCATTTAAATCGGAAGCAAATTCAAGCGGCGTTTTTAAAACAAAATTAAATTCTACCTTTTTCCCTTTTTCTTCTTCTAACTTAAATAG
Source organism: Lordiphosa mommai (assembly GCA_018904225.1). Taxonomy (NCBI): domain Eukaryota; kingdom Metazoa; phylum Arthropoda; class Insecta; order Diptera; family Drosophilidae; genus Lordiphosa; species Lordiphosa mommai. The sequence goes on from JAEIFT010000072.1 coordinate 770,051, forward strand.
TGTCTGGTAACTTAATATATCTACTTTTTGTAATTTGTTTATTCAGGTCATCTTTAACTTCTCCTTACTGAGGTAACGGGTATATCAAAGTCGAGCACCGCCGACTTTAACTTACGCTCTCGTTTTATTTATATTAGTTGTTTGCTTTCAAGCTGGCTTTTAAAAAAATAAGAAATAACAATTTTTATTTGGAGACACCGAGGTGCGCGTCCAAAGATTCACAGGTCTCGCAGATCAAGCCATAGGTGCCCTTGATATTCCCGTGGCCAGTCGATTAGGGTAGAATAGCAAACGTTTCCCCAGCACATAGCGAGGGAGGGCCGCTCTCCGGCCGGAGAAGCCACATTCCAAGCCATCTTCCGATATTTGAACCGGGCAGAGCGGCAGACCCGGTTAACATGACCTAGATTCGTAACAGAGTCTTTAAGAGCAAGTAGGATTTTCGAATATATTCCAGCAGGAGACCCAACATTCAAATTCATCTAGAAAAGTCAGCTCACACCTAGATGCAGACCGGGGACTGGTACTTGAAGCCAGAAACATTTTGTCATCTGCATAGGTAGCAGTAAGTGAACCTCTGATATGAAGGGTGCAGCACAAATAGGATGTGGAAGTATTAATAGTCGATTTGTTATCAGTCAATCCCAGTTTTTGTTACTTGATTTTGCTGAAAAGAAAACAAAAAAAAATTTGTATTTTTTTTCATTGAAAACAACTGATTACCAGTGTGACAGTTACTTTATTAGGCCTCTTTGACAGATATATGGTCACACTAGACGTTTATGTGGATTCTTATTTTATTATGAGCAATTCCGCGTCATAAACTTTCCGCACATCTAAGAAAAGGCCTTTCCTCAATACCAAGCTTAAAGCTAGGTACTGAGGGCGTTCGAATTTTCCTTCAAGGAATTTGCCATTTATTCCTCAAGTGGATTGCAAAATACAGTGTGACCAGATTGAACAGTAAATAACGCCGAAAATAGAGATTTGCTGTATTTTTCAGTTATCGTGGGGCTGGTCACAATACTCGAACCCCTGTGTCAAGATGTATCTATGGAGGTGAGGCACTTAGACAAAAGCTCAAGTTTCACAGCTTACATATTGTCAGTGTGCAGCCATAGAGTAAATATTTCTACAGGGAAAGATTGCTCTGCCGTCACAAACTTAACAGCGAAATGATCAGCTGTTCTTTGTTATTGTCGCTCTCTGAGTACAGTCAACACAATGTCCGTCTCGCTCTAACCACCGTGTTTTCCTATCTGTGTTAAAAGACCTTAGCAACATGTTGAAATCGCTGGCAACATTTTAAAAGTATCTCAACTCGTACTGTTACTTAACAGCACCTCATTTTGAGAGCCGTCTCAATCTTCCCCTCTATCTCTCTTTACTCTATGGAGCAGGACCGACTATAAGTTACTTCTCATTTTAAAAAACAACGGATAAACACAGAAACAAATTTCATCGTTGACAGTAACTTTCTAGTTATTTTTTAACCAATTGTTTTGTTGTTGCTTGGTAACTGTGCGTACAATTAATTTTACACTAGAACTTTTACGTATTCGTTTAAGCATGCAGTTCGTTTTTGCAATTAACAACTGCAAATACATAGGGGATTCACGACAACTTGCTTATTTGATAACCTATTGAAAAATAATATTTAATCTTCATCTGTCGTGAACACACTTTTGAGTAAATTTCTTGATTATTAAAACTCAATAAATCAGAGCCAACTATATTGAAAAAATTTATGTTACGTAAATTCAAAATATAGGAAAAGATAATGGCTTAAAATAATATGTGATTGCATTTTATGTAATTGCAATCGTTAAAAGGTTCTTAAAGAACAAAAAAAAAAAAATTAATTATAGACCGACCTTACCGTAATTTGAACTCAGGTTTTGTTAACTTCCAGTCTCACACCTTAACCTCTACACCATTGTCACCAAGGTCGAAGTGACAGCTTAGTGTGCTTTATAAAATAGTGGCGCTTTATCATCAAAATATTACAATTCTGTCACCTAATAGGTACACACTGTTTGAAGTGTTTACCAATACTGAAATTGAATTTTAACCAGGCAACCACATGACCCAGCTCTAGGCTGGTGATGTCAGCTTATTTTTCGGTAGTACATTTTGTTGTTGGAGATTTCATTTTTTCAGGTTATCTATTAAGCAAGTTGTCGTGAATCCCCTAACAGTAAAATTAAATATAATTATTTTCACATTCATTTTGTCATTATTTTGGGGTTCTGTTGTCACAGTTACTTTAATTTGTTTAACTTCTTTTTGTTGTTGAAATAATTTATTTTACTCACTGAATAACCATGCAAATTGTTAATATTATAAAGTGCACTTTGTTGTAACAACTATAAAATGTAGACTCTCATAAATCAACTACGAAGCTTGTCAGGACTTTAAACGCTGTACCAAACAATGCACAATAAGTGTTTGTACGAATGCGAATAACAGCCAAAAGGAAGCATATATATATATTCCTGATCAGCACCAACAGCCGAGTCGATATAGCCATGCCTGTCTGTCCGTATGAACAAACAGATCTCAGACATGGTTTAAAGTATATTTTCTTTTACTTTCAAGTAGATCTAGTTGATTTTTAATTTTTGCCGTGGTTTCTTTCAGCGTTTAAAAAACTGCAATAAGTTTCATTTCTTCCATTTTGCTTCTGCTTCTGCTTTTGAAAAAATACAAAAGTCGCAGTCGAAGCAGCAGCAAAAACTGATTTCTGAGAAAAAGCGAGCAGCAGCTGCAGGCGTCGTTTCCAAATTTTTGCTTTTGACATAGAGTAAAGAGAGATAGAGGGGAAGATTGAGACGGCTCTCAAAATGAGGCGCTGTTAAGTAACAGTACGAGTTGAGATACTTTTAAAATGTTGCCAGCGATTTCAACATGTTGCTAAGGTATTTTAACACAGATAGGAAAACACGGTGGTTAGAGCGAGACGGACATTGTCTTGACTGTACTCAGAGAGCGATAATAACAAAAAACAGCTGATTATTTTGCTGTTAAGTTTGTTGCGAGAGCGACAATAACAATTATTTCGCTGTTAAGTTTGTGGCGGCAGAGCAATCTTTCCCTCTAGAAATATTTACTCTATGCTTTTGCAAGTCGACGGCAGCGCGGCCGCGACAGAAGTAGCTGCCGACTGATTTCTGATTTTGCTGTTTGATTTTTTCCGCACTTTTGTATACGTTCTGACCGTTGTCAATAAAATAAAAATTAAATCAAAATATCAAAATCAAATTAAAAATTTTAAAATCAAAAGAAATTATAAGAAAATTTAAAAATCGTAGTTAAACTATTTTTTGGTAGAAATATTAAGATGTAGCCACAATAATGCAATTGTTCACCTTAAAATATTTTTATTGTTTTTTTTACAAGGTTTAGCAATAATTTTCAATAAACTTCCAAAAAACACACAATTTTCGTCTTCGGATTTAATGGATTAAACTATAGTAAAAACTTCCATATCCACTTTCAATTTATGCTATACAATGTGTCGATATTCCTGCAAACAGGAATAAAATTATCAAAAATCAAACTGCAAAATCAGAAATCAGTCGACAGCTACTTCTATCGCGGCTGCGCTGCCGTCGACTTGCAAAAGTCGAACACGTGCTGCTGCTTCGACTTACGCTACTAACCAAAAGCAGCAGAAAATCAAAAGCAATAATTTGGAAACGACGCCTGCAGCTGCTGCTCGCTTTTTCTCAGAAATCAGTTTTTGCTTCTGCTTCGACTGCGACTTTTGTATTTTTTCAAAAGCAGAAGCAGACACAACTGTTCATTTTGAACAGTCGCAAACAGTCGAAGCTGTGAAAAGTCAAAATTTTGCGACTTATGCTACTACGTCTGAAGCAATTTAAACACTGGTTTCTTTCTGATTTTTCGTCCTTTGCTGACTTGGAATTTACAATTCTTTTAAAGCTCCGCCTCCGGAAGGATGTCATTGAACTTACATTATTAAAAGCTGGGCTCCCCAGCTCACTCCGTTATTTCTCTTAACACTCAAGTAAACAAAAATTCCATCTACTTTGCCCGCCGACTGAGACGAACAAAAACAATTTCAATTTCTTGAAGTGACGAAGAGTCGCGTAGTCAAGAGGATCAACGAAAATGTCATAAAAAAAAAAAAAACCGAATAAGAAACCAGCTACACACCCAAAATACCATACACAAGTCTCAGGACATAAAAATACACTGAACACGTGAAACAAACCACACCCACCCGCCATACAATATAATTAAGCACATGACCGAAAAACTTTTTAACGCTCACAAATCACCCTTCCCTATTCCATAAAAAAGACCAAACACCTCCGACCACACAAAATCGAAAATCATGCGTTACAAACTTGAATTATATATAACAAGTTAGAAAGTCGGTTAAGCCGGACTGTAATATCCCTTGTGGATAAAGGAGCTCCACAAAATCCATGTATTAAATTTGAAAAATTTATTGGTATAGACTGAGCCAAGGTACGATCGATACGCACGGGAGCGACCGATATCTTAAACCAATTGTGATTCGTGCTGTTTTTTTTTTTTTAAATTGCAATATCGTACCAGCTGTTCAATCCAATAAAACGCATTCAACACAAACATTATGTTGCCTGAAGTGAGAAAATTCGGTTGCTTAGTGTCATTGATCAACTTGCGCCAGATGTTTGGAGGCCAAAATGAATTTCGGGCTTAAAAGTTTTCTCATTTTTCGCTGCCACTTCTGGCTCATTTGCTAGCATTTCGCATACGCCCCGTTGCACATCCAAATGTCAGAAGTTGCTTAGAAAGCGTTGAATTAATGTTCAATTGCAAAACCACAGAAAGAGAAGACCCACAGCCAGGAGAAACCACAAAATGTCATGAATTATGAGCGACAGTGCGTCGTGTTTGCTTTGTCATTTGGCTAATTGTGGCTCCGGGCTAATTTTACACTTTTTTTTGCCTGTGACATGTCAAACATAAATTTGTTGCAATTAATTGAAACCGCAAATATGTATGATATGATGTAAAATTGGGTTCACTCCAGTGGCGGTGATTTCAATTCGATTTTTGATTTATATTACACTAATTGATTTATTGACAGATTCTGTTTTTTTTTTTTTGCAGTTTGTCGCTTCGCTACGCGGCCATTTAAGGCTTTTATTTCTTTTGCGCGCCTTATTTGATTAACGTTCGTTTTTCACAATTTATTGGAAACTTCATTAAAAAGCACGAAATACGCGCGTCCCCCAACGTTTGCTGGAGGTGGTGCACGTGCAGCATGCGAAAAATGTTAATAAAGTTTTTTCTCCTTTCCAAACGCACCTGCCCATAAACGAGACTGAGGCGCTGTTGTCATCTTCATCATCTCCGCCATTTTTCATTGGTAATTGAATTCATTTGCTATGTACCTGTGTGTGTGTGTGTATTTCAGCTTGTCTTTTCCGGCCTCTGTCTGGGCCTTGGGTACGTGTTGACTTGTATTTTATTTATGTTTTAATTTTTCAGTATTTGTCTGCCGTTGCCAGAGGGTTTTCGGCTATTTGTTGTGTATTTGGCATGGCGTTAAAAATAATATTTGATCAAACTTAAGGCAAGCTTTTGATGAACGCAGACTATCGACGTGATTCACAAAAAAGGACGTTAAATAGAAATTCTACTCTTTGAAAGACTTAAAAATTGTGTTGATATTTTTCATTCCCAAAATTAAATGTTTTTTAAGATATGTATTTTAACCACTATTGAAATATTTGAGTCGTGGATCTGAACCTCTTTTGGACAGGTTCAAATTGGTTCGGAACAGTAAATTGTCCATGTTACCAACCTACACACCAAGTTGTAAAGCTCACATTGTGTTTGAGACAAGAGTCGGCACCGTTTAAGACTGGTTCAGATCAGATTTCCTCCCACTCTGTTGAGCTGGATCTGCTCTTATTTTATAATGCAGTCTTAGCGTGTCGTGTTTAGAACAGCACTTTCAAAATCCATATCAGTAAATTCCGGTGTTCCTCAGGGAAGTCAAATTGGTCGGCTTCTTTTTCATTTATTTATAAACGATATTTCGCAAACATTAACTTATAGTCGGGCATTGATTTATGCAGACGACGTTAAACTTTGCTTATCATATAATGACCCTGTCTGTCCACTTCTATTACAGGAAGATTTATCGTCATTTAACAGCTGGTGCTTTTTGAACCTTCTTCCCCTTAACTCAGTTAAATACAAATCAATGACTTTTAATCTTACCAAACCATATATCTTCGAATATAGTATCGATCAAAATCCTCTTGAACGAATTTTCGTGGCTGACGATCTTGGTTAACGTTTTGAGCCAAATTACTGGGACAATTATCTCAATTATATGCAATAAAGCAACTGGAGTACTTAAGTCCATTAAAAGATGGTCAAAAGAATTTAGTGCTCCATATGTTACCAAACATTTGTACGTCTCATTAGTTAGGCCCATCTTGGAATATGGATGATATGTCTGGTCTCCCATGTACCAGATATATAAAGATCAACTTGAATCTGTTCAAAAACAATTTCTAATATATGCTCCACGAAGCTTTAACTGGGACGTCAACTCGTATTTTCCCCCTTATGAGCAACGATTGCAACTTATCGATCTGCTATCTCTCATAAATCGAAGAATGTGCCATGGAATAGTTTTCCTTCACAAACTATTACTGAGTGAAATTGACTCTAGTGATCTCCTAAACAAAATAAACCTTCTTACGAACCCTAACGCTGCCTTTGTCAAAGCTATAACTTACTACATCACCTTTTCTCATTTGATTTTTCGTCTAACTTTGTGAAAAATCAAATAATCATACATTTAAATAGCCTGCGTTAAATTACTTACCTTATCCTGTCCACTAATTATTCACTTGCAAAGTGTATATTAATTTTGCCCAGAAGTTTGTAACGCATAGAAATATTCATTTCCGACCTTATAAACTATATATATATTTTTGATCAGGACGACGAGCTTAGTGCATTTCCGCTTGTCCGTCCGTCCGTCTGTCTGTTTCTACGCGAACTAGTCTCTCAGTTTTAAAGCTATCAACATTTGAAATTTTGCACAGATTCTTCTTTTTACTGCACGCAACTAATATGTCGAAACCGGCCGGATCGGGTGACTATATCTTATAGCTGCCATAGGAACGATTGGTTGAAAAATAAGTCTTTGTGAGAAAAACTTTTTTAATTTCCATCGTAGCGTCTCCAATCGTAGTATATATTAGTTTTATATGTTTCCACACAATTGCGAAAAAAAAAGTCAAAGGCTTCTCTTTAGAGAAATATGATGAAATAGACCTGCCCAGTGGCGCAAATAGTCATTAATCATTACATAATAGATTACTCCTGCGTTACTTTGCCATTAGTATGAAGGAAATAATCCCATACAGTTTGCTTTACTTTGCCATATGCATGGCCGCTTTCTAAACGGGGTGCGCACAACCTGCATTACTCGTAATAAAAGAAGTAGACAAGAGTCGAACTGTCATCGGGCTCCTATTACCAATGCGTATATATTTTTTTTACACTTGAAAAGTGTATATTAATTTTGCCCAGAAGTTTGTAACGCATAGAAATATTCATTTCCGACCCCATAAACTATATATATTCTTGATCAGGACGCGAGCGAGTTCATTTCCCCCCCCCCTCGTCCGTCTGTCCGTCTGTTTCTACGCGAACTAGTCCTCAGTTTTAAAGCTATCGGCTAAATTTTGCACAGTCTCTTTTACGACGCAACTAAATGTCGGAACCGGCCGATCGGATGACTATATCATATAGCTCCATAGGACGATCGGTCTAGAACTAGTTCTAGTGAGAAAAACTTTTTGTTCATCGTAGCGTCACTAATCTTGGTATATGTTAGTTTATATGCTTCCACATAATTCTGGAAAAATGTATCAAATCGGCACTAGTATAGCTGAAACGTCGGTCGAAAATTCTTTAGAAAAACTTTTTGTTTTCCTCGTAGCGTCTCCAATCTTTATTTTGTTTTATATGTTTCCACAATTCTGAAAAATTTTATCAAAATCGATGACTATAGCATATAGCTGCCATATAAACGGTCGGTCAAAACTACTTCTATAGAAAACTTTTTTTTTATACTTGGAATTATATCTTTCAATTAAAATAATCGGTCGGAAAATGTGTTTACTAAGAAAAGTTTTTTTATGGTATCAATTTTTATTATCATGTTTAAAAATTTTAAATATCTGATATCTATATCCTATATATATTTTACCGTTAATCAGTTAGTAAAGTTTTCCAGTGTAAGTTTGTAACGCAGTAGAAATATTCTTAATTTGGTTTTCCGACCCCATAAACTATATATATTTTGATCTAGAATATTCGACGAGCTATATATTCTTGATCAGGACGACGAGCTGAGTCCTGTCCGTCCGTCTGTCTGTCCGTCTGTCCGTCTGTTTCTACGCGAACTAGTCTCTCAGTTTTAAAGCTATCGAGCTGAAATTTTGCACAGAGTCTTCTTTTTACTGCACGCAACTAATATGTCGGAACCGGCCGGATCGGATAACTATATCATAAAGCTGCCATAGGAACGATCGGTCTAAGAACAAGTTCTAGTTAGAAAAACTTTTTTGTTCTCCATCGTAGCGTCACTTATCTTGGTATATGTTAGTTTTATATGCTTTCACACAATTCTGAAAAAATTTATCGAAATCGGATGACTATATCATATAGCTGCCATAGGAACTATAGTTCAAAAAACTAGCTCTAGTGAGAAAAACTTTTTTGATTTCCATCGTAGCGTCTCCAATCGTAGTATATATTTGTTTTATATGTTTCTACACAATTCTGAAAAAATTTATCAAAATCGGATGACTATAGCATATAGCTGCCATATAAACGGACGGTCAAAAAACTTCTTCTAGTGAGAAAAACTTTTTTGTTTTTTATCGTAGCGTCCCCAATCTTGGTATTTATTAGTTTTATATGCTTTCACATAATTTCGAAAAAAATTATCAAAATCGGATGACTATAGCATATAGCTGCCATAGGAACGATCGGTCGGAAAATGTGTTTTACTAAGAAAAGTTTTTTTTTATGGTATTAAATTTTTTATTATCAATGATTTAAAAATTTTAAATATCTGATATCTATATCCTATATATATTTTTCCAGTTAAATCAGTTGGGATAAAGTTTTTCAAGTGTATTAAAACTTCGGCACAGTCGAAGTTAGCTTTGCCTTCTCGTTTTTTAGTTTATTTTAATTGATTTTTTTTGTTATTTCTATATACATATTTCCACTATTATAAAATTTTCCAAAGCATAAAATTATATATTTATTTTATTAAATAGATTAACTATAAGTTAGTTTAAATTAGAAAATTTAAAATACAAAATTTTAAATGAGTTTTTTAATAGGTAGCTTAATTATATTTAAAATTATTATTTTCAATATTATTATTTTCATTATTATTTTTATCGACATTTTCTTTGTTATGTTTTTGTTTTTCATCGAATTTTTGTTTTGTAATGGGTCCTTTGTGCGTCCTAAATGATTGACGGATCAACTGAACGTATTGGCGCTGGTTGAACCCATCTGTTTTCAAACCATCTGTAAATTTTTAATTAATTAGTTTCTGGCTTCCTAAATTAGTTGAGATAACTTTTTATATATTAATATTTATTATTACTTACTGTTCCGAAAATCTCAATAGCAATAGGCACGCACGTCTGCTTCAGTCAAAATCAAATTTAAAGTGAAGCCACGACGTACCAAAAACGTCAAGTCTCTGTTACACTCACAGAAGATACAGAAGTTTGAAGAAAATTGGAGAAATGTCAAAAATCGCTAATGGATGAGGGGGGAAGGCCCAAAAGCTAACAAAGTAGGCATTGGCTCGTATGTGACAAAAGTATTTGATTCCGTTTGGTTTCAATCAGGGACCGACCAAATCACTCCTTTTTATATAAAAATCAGAAAATAAAAATTATTTTTGATTTTTAATTTTTTTCCTCTCGAAGTAATAGTTATAAAAGATTTTTATTATTTTTCATCGTTTATAATAATTTCGACTGATTTTATTTATAAAAAATCAACAATAATTAGTTACTTGTCGAGTTTTATTTTAAAAATCATTGATGATGTTTTATTTCGAGTTTTATTTTATTTACTCAAGCATAACGAGTATTCTCGATTGTTTTTCGTTTCTAATCAAAGCATCAAAATTATTAAGGATTTTTTTGTTTGAAAATCAAGAATATTAATCCCAATAAGAATTTGTTTTCAGAAGTTGATTTGTTATACAAAGTAGGCGAAGGTTTTTACAGGGGCGCGATATAAAAGCCTTCGATGGTTCAAAACATGAAGAACTCGAATTAAGTCTCCAATAATAATTATTGACTAGTAATTATTGCCGTACAGTCTGCTCGGCTGTGCATAATGGGCGCTTTGCCCTGCGAATCGAAAGAAGGTGACTAATTCCCATTTTTGGGTAGCTTATTGCTCGTTTATGTCTTTGTTAAAGAGCATGCATGAAGCTATAGGAATACAAACAGGTTCTATATCGGGAAGGAGCTTTTGCCATCGATGTTCCGATGTCACCAAAGGACAAAAGAAGAGCCATCAGTATGAATATTTATCGAGTTAGGTGGCCCTGCAGACCTTGATTTCACTCTTCTTTAGAAGGGATGAAGACGTGAAGCATAAATGTTAAACACGAAGCTTATTATCTTGTAAACTGCCGCTCTATTCTTTGATGTTTTCACTTGACCGCTTGACAGTTTTATTGTATCTTAAGACAATTTGCCAACATTCGGTTGAGTTCTGTGTGTGAAACACGAAAGACTTTCGACAATTTTTCTTAAATTATTTTAACCGAGGTTTTTTGTTTTAAACCATCGAAGGCATTTATATCGCGCCCCTATAAAAACCCTCGCCTACTTTGTATAACAAATCAACTTCTGAAAACAAATTCTTATTGGGATTAATATTCTTGATTTTCAAACAAAAAAATCTCTAATAATTTGTATGCTTTGATTAGAAACGAAAAACAATCGAGAATACTCGTTATGCTTGAGTAAATAAAATAAAACTCGAAATAAAACATCATCAATGATTTTTAAAATAAAACTCGACAAGTAACTAATTATTGTTGATTTTTTTATAAATAAAATCAGTCGAAATTATTATAAACGATGAAAAAAAAATAAAAATCTTCAATAATTAATAGCGAATGATTTTTTAATAAAAATTGAAAATATCAAATCATTGCCTATCTGAGAATTTGAACCGAAAATATTGGCTTCACAATCGGCAGAAATTTTTTAAGTGAATGCTTCTTATTTATTTATCTAATCATTTTTTTTTAAATAACGATTATTTTCGGTCCCTGGTTTCAATTACTATCCCTCTAACGAAAAGCAGCGATTGTAGTACATTACTTTTTCGTCAGGCGTAATGCATACTTTCGGCAGAACACATTTAGCTCTGCGCCGCTGGGTGGTTCTTTTTAATAAAATTCACCCAGCTGAGCAGAAAAAGTTATAATTTTTATCGATTGAACGATTGAAATTCCACCTGTTTCTTTCCTTTTTTATGTCAACTTTGTTAAAATGATCGAATATCGAAAAAAAACCAACAAACAATTAAGTTAACGAGGAAATAATATGGCAGGCAAACGTGTAAGTATAAAACCGTCGTAGAATAATCAACTTGGAATTTTTAGACTTCTGAATGGTCGAAATCCGAAGTATTGACACTTCTGGGGTGTTATGAGGATGAGACCATCCTTTATGACTGTAAAAGCAGCCAGTACAGAAACAGACACGCGCGGCAAGCAGCATTTCTTCGCCTGGAGCATAGCTTGTCGTCTATAAAAAAGGACGTATGCGTCGATGATATCAAATCAAAGATAAATAATTTGCGCTGCCAATACACCTCTTATTTGAAGAAGTCGACAAAGAGCGGTATGGGGGCAGACGAGGTGGATCATCCATACTGGTATGAGAAGATGCGCTTTTTAGAGAGCCACATCCGCGTGCGCCCGTCGAGCTCCTCTTTTCCAGTAAGTGTTAATATATGTACAATGTATATTGTACATACTAGAATTTTTAATGAAATAGTCATCCGTTTATATAACAGATTGATGATGAAACAGATTCTCCCCCATTGGAAACCTCAACTTATGAGCCAGAGGAGAAACGAGTTAAGGTCGACGAAAAGGCTAAAATCATGGAGGAGGCGCTGGCAGTTATAAAAAATCCAAATCGGAAATTCTCCCCTTCTGTGGATGCGTGTGGGGAATTTATAAAAGCCCAAGCTTCAATGGTCCCAGAAGACCAACAAGATGAATATTTAATTAAAATTATGAGTTTTGCAGTTGAGTGCAAACAAAAAATAAATAAAAAAAACTAATTATAAATTAATTGTGTGAAATATTTTTTTTTAATTTTCTTGTATATAGCTAAAAGTTAAATTTCCTGATTGACTCTGCTTGCCAGGAGACTGCACCATCGCCATTGAAATAATTTGTGTAGTGAGCCCGTATTTCAATTGGGTCAGAAGCGGATCGATTTCCAGAGCTTTCAAGTTCATTTAAGCTGGCATCTGTTCGACGCCAGGATTCTTCAGTCAAAGAGACTGTGCTGACGTCCTCGATGTCCACGAGCGCTGTATATTGTTCACCCTCCTCGCTTTTAATGAAGTTATGCAGTACACAAGCCGCCAGGGAAATTTGCTGAACCTTATCGACGCGGAGATCAATTGTTGTCATCAGAACTCTAAATCTGTTCACTAAAATTCCAAATGCGGACGCATATGAGTCTCCGGTAGCAAGGAATCGCAGTGTCACAAGAAGGCTAAAAGAGTTAAATGATCCTACCATGAATAACAAATTAATATTTGTTTATTTACCGTGTTTGCGAGGGAATGGCTTCTCTTAATGATGTATTCTCTTTTTCAATTTTTAGTCTCACAAGCTCATGCAACTTGTGGAAAGTTTCCCTGTTCATACGGTTAAAGTTCCTAAAAGTTTCTTCATCTTCATACTGGAGCTCACGTAAGACCTGCTGCGTCATGTCCCTGCCATCACCACTAAGCAAAAGCCAGTTTCGACTCCAAATGGATCGTCTTTTACGCTCCCGTCTTTTCTTTGGTGGTGGAGAACCCATTTCGTCGATCATCTCGTCAGCCAAAACCGAAATCATTCATTTTAATGCATTTATTTGATGTTCCTCCATTTTATATCAAACTTTTTTTTCTTTGCTTGGCTTGTCAAAAATTTTTGAGCTAGTACTGAATTTGTTAAACTAGCGTTAAACAACTAGTTCATTAGTCTCAGATATTACAAGTGTAATAGCTCATCATAGTTTCTCTAAAAAGTTTCTCTTTAGAGAAGTTTGACAAGCAACTTTTTAGAAATATATGATAGGTGTAAAGACCCCTTAAGCACATCCAACAACAATTTGTTCTAAACATATTGTGCACAGCTTGCCTGACCCAGACCCTTGACTAAGCCTTAGTCACTAAGGGCACTTGGGCATTTGGGCACAAACAGAGTTGTCAAATACACCCTAAATATAAAAAAGTGTCACCATATTTTATTTAGTACATTTGTTATAATTCTGTGCTAAAAGTGTAATACAAATGCAAACTGCTTGTCAGTGCTGTCAAACAAAAGTAAGAAAAACATGTTTAGTTAGAGAAAAATATCTATTTTTATTAAATTGCAGTGGATAAAAACCAATTTGCAAGCGAAAAGAAAATGAGCATAAGAAGTGGTTGGAGACTGAAGTTGTGGAGATGCTTTCTTATATGCAAAGCTCACAGGAGCATAGAGGTAAGAACTGGTGCGAATTGATTACAAACAAAACAACCCTTTTTTATTAAATTCTTTTTAATAAATTTACAGAAGCCAACTGCCCAACTATATTACAAAAAATTGTTGGATGCAACAAAGATTGAGGCGACATGGGTCATGGCAAAATATAAAGAACGCGGCATGCAAAAGGCAGAATCATTCATTAAATCTACTGATGCTGGCATAGAGGAAGGCGACTCAGAAAAAACCGTACAAGGTAAGCTTAAATATTTAAAATGTTGCTGCTTAATATCGAATATTTAACATTCACAGAAAAAATATAAAGGCTGTGCCCTCATTACAACCAATTGAGCGACATTTTTTCGGGCAGAAAAGAAATTGATTTGGTTGTGCGTGAATCGCACTTCTTTGAGGAAAGCCAAGAGTCCATTTCGGACATGCCCAATGTCGAAGAAGAATCAGCAATTGATGCCACTACCAGGTCGGAGGATGACAATTCGTGCGACGTCTCTTTCGCCAATAAAATAAAGCGAAAGGCCAAATCCTTCCGTCTTAAAACTTGTGGAAATGGAAGCTAAGAGACAAAAGCATCGGGCGAATATGCTGAACTTAGAGACCGAAAAGTTCATGTGGGCCAAAGAAGTCGAGGAACGCAAATTAAAGTTGGAGGAGAAACGTTTAGAAAATGAATTTAAAATTAAACAAATGGAGCTGGAGCAAAACGAACGAAATTTTAAACTAGAACTAGAACTTAAATACAAAAACCAACAAAAAATTAATATAAACGTGAAATTGCATTAAATATGATTTGTTTTTTTAGTCAAACATTAGGCTATAAAAAAGTTCTCTCTTTCTTTCAAAGGCCGAAGTGTGCAGAGGTTCAACCTCAATGTTGTCATCGCTTTCTGTTTCCGACCGTAGTTGTAAGTCATGATCATCCAATAAAATATTGTGAAGTATGCAGCACACAATAACCCAATCCCATAGAAATGATTGTCTTTTATTATCTTTCAAGCGAATTCGTAATTCTTTAAGACTTGCAAATTTTCCCTTGAGGACCCCAAAGCAATTCTCAACTCTGACGCGGAATAGACTGTCTTTTGTTAAACTTTAGTTGTTTGTCTAAATCCATCATACGGGAGTTGCTACGAAATGGGGTTACTAAAAAATTTGATTGCGGGTAGGCAGAGTCGCCCTCAATCCACTCGTCTCCCGTTAAAAATCGCCGAGTGTGTTTCCCAATTATGCAGTTCTTATAAACTTTTGAGTCGGGTAACTGCCCGGACTTCCTACTACGGCATCTCGTATGCGTAGCTTGTAGTCACATACAACTTGCAGTTTAACTGAGTAGATACGTTGGCGGGAAAAATATACTTCATGGTTTTTAGCTGGTTTTTCAAAAAGCTTAATCTCGCTGCCATCGATGTACCCAATACAATAGGGCAACTAGTTGAAGGTGCGCTTAACAAGTTGTTGACGCTCAGCTATATCGGGCCAATGTATGTACTGTGGCATTAGCCGCAAAAATGCTGTAAATACCCTCTCTGTAATTATATTTAAAGTTCCACCATCACCGACTCCAAATTGTGTGCAAAATTTTTCGTATAGATGCGCTACCTCCAGTCGACCCCAAACGGAACAACACTATGGCGAGTTGCAAATCAATTGGCATTTGCTTCTTTAGAGTAGACGATGCAAATACGTTGTCTTCCTTTATCAGTTCCAGCAACATGACAAATTGCTTCTGAGACACCCGCAACATCTGCTTAAAACGATTTTCGTCAAATGCATAGAGGATGTTATTTCGCCCACCAATTGTTTTTGGCACTTTACAGTTATATGCTCGGCGGCAGAAATATATATGCAACGAACATCGTCAATAAAGTCATTCAATATTTGGTCAATTGCTGATTCAACTTGGTCTTGTGGACAAACATCTGCAAATGTTGACAGCATTAAAACGAGCAGCTAATTAATTGCAATATACACACCTTCAATTAACTCCATTTCACGATTGAATTCGCTTGCTTTCCATTCTATAATCATATCTTTAGCGCTTTTAAATAGTATTTTACTTAAATTAATTTTTGTCAGAACAACATTCACAAAGCAGGCAACATGTCAAAAGTTTTGACAGTTGTTGTGCACAGATTTCGTGCACAGAACACTGCTCACAATACTAGTCAGGCAAAACTGCCCAAATGCCCAGGCTACTGAACACCCTAAATGATTTAAAAATTTTAAATATTTGATATCTATATCTATATATATTTTACCAGTTAAATCAGTTGGAGTAAACTTTTTCAAGTGTATTAAAACTTTCAAACAGTCGAAGTTAGCTTTGCCTTCTCGTTTTTTTTTGCATATGGGTCATTTCACCCAATTTTTTTTTGCATTTTAAAAAATTTCAAAGTACCTATGAGATCCCCACCAGTAAATGATCGCAAGGCCAACGACGAAGAACATAAAGCTTAAAACGAGAAGGCAAAGCTAACTTCGACTGTGCCGAAGTTTAAATACACTACAAATGTTCACTCCAACTGATTTAACCTGTAGAATATATATAGGATATATATCGGACATTTCTTTACACTTCCAATATGAATACCAGTTTTGGTTCATTTATTTCTTTATGGAATACAAACATTTAACGTCAGCTATGCTTTCTTTGCTGAATCGAATTTGGAACTTTGCGCTGAACACGAAGGGAAATACATCTCAGTGCAATGCTTAGTCGCAAACGTTTCGATCCTGCCTATATTTATTGGACGGTGGTTGAATGATGTTCATGTTTTAAGAACGGAAAAAACACAAAATCAAGCACATTTCGTCGACATTAGCGAGTTCTGACGTTATGCTGCATGAATACATAGAACTTTTACCTAAAAATTGTAGCAGACTATTCTCTTGTACCCGTATGTAGTCAGTACTGTTCACCCACGAGCTGGTAAACTGCAAGTCGAGCTATCTGAACTTTCTAAATGCACCCCACATCTTGTCTGAACCGCCTCCAAAGTTTCCTTTATTAGATCGCTTCAGTTATGTCAAAATTAAGCTGGTTAACCGAGATTAAATTTGTTTCTATAAAAAAAAATAAACTGTAAGTAAATAGCCGGTAAGCATTTGCGAGACAGAAAAGCAACATTTCGATTTCCGAGTCCCAGTTGATTTCCAAGTTATTTATTTCAAAATCGATCAGAGTTGCTTTGTGGCGGGGTGTCAAGTGCGTAATCTTTTTAAGTACGCTTCGAACAATGTGTGCAGATTGATTAAAAGTGCGGCAAACAGTCATGGAAGACACATTTTGCCTTACAATTGCGGAGAGTTGGGAACAGGACGCTTTCTAATTGATTGCCTTCTTAATAATGCGTCTTATGTCGCGTTCACTTAGGACTGCTTTTCTTTTTTTGAATTGTGTTTTTTTCCACTATGTTGAGGATTTTTTTTAAAAATTGGCGATAACAGTACGACTGCGGCCAATTGATCCTGATATTTGTTTCACATTCAACTTGGTAATCTAAAAAGCAAGAATTGAGCCCTTTTACTCAACGCAAAACAAAGTTGAGCAAGTTATTTTATTGAATTTTTTCTAAATTAGTTTTTAAATTTGATTTGGATCAAAAAAAAAAAAAGAAGAAGGTTTTCTAACTAGAACAGCTTACAGCTATAAGCTATAGACTTCCGATCCAGTCCGTTCATACATAGAAGACTGTGTTCAAAATTTGTGCTCGATTGCTTTAAAACTAAGGAACTAGTTCAAGTAGAATCAAACAGTCGGACGGACGGACAAACGGAAATGAACTCAGCTTATCGTCTTGATCATGAATATATATAGTTTATGGGGTCGAAAATAAATATTTCTATAGCTTCGGCAATGAAAGTGCTCTTGTTTTGCTGCCACTGTGGCTACCTCATTAAAACAGTTGTGTGCTCCGTCAATATCGTGTCTAATCATTTTTTTTTTTCAATCATTCCCTGCAGTGTAAGAGAGAACTTTGTTAAATAATGTATGATTAAATTACAAGATTAATAATATTCATAATTATGTATAATTGTTAAATGGATCTATGACATGGGCATGGTCTCTAAAACATATGTTGATGCAATTGCTTTAATTGGCCACCTTTCCTTAATGATGTTGTTCCTCCCACATTACTGCTGAGACATAGCCTGCTGCCGCTTAACCAACACCCTATATTCCTTTGATAACTTCTATCCTCCATATGTTGATATTCAAGAACCTGGATTCAAAATGACTATCGCTTTCGCATCAACTCTTTAACATTTTTTCAACTGACACACAAGTGTATGTATCCGTATGTATGTAAATAGTTTGGATACTTTGCTACCCATAAACGGTTCGGTTCAGCTGTCACCATATTTATATCCAGGCTATGGCTTCCTGGCGCACTCTATGCCAAAATGTCTAAATGTCAATTCGAAAACGTTTAGCAAAAACGATTTGGCCTGCCAGCCATTGAAAATATCTAAAGAAAAAAGAAATAAGTTTCGGCTTCGACAGCAGGCGTGGCAGTCGCTCAAGTTGGTCGCGTTGGCGACTTTTTGGTCAGGTGTAGGCTCGTTTGTCTGTCACACGCGTACATTTGCTTATATTGGCCTACCTTTCCTTTATGCAAATGCCAAATGCATTTTTATTTAGTTGCAGTTGTGCAATTCCGTTTTTTTTCTGGCCAGAGAGCGAAAGTTATTGGTCTTCTATGGAAGACCTCACCCAAAGCCTTTCAAGAAGCATCTTTGTCTACTTGACAAACGCACGACACTTCTGACAAATGTTGCTGACAAAAACACTGACAAGACTCTCAGACATGCATAAACAAAGCATGTTGACAGCTCGATGAAAACAACAAACAACAATTTTAAATTTTATGCAATTTTTCGGCTGCATTGTGTGTGCGAAAAAAGATTATACACCCCAAGTATTTCGACAAATTCAATGAGAAAATCTGCAATTTAAATAATGTTAACTGGCATTTTGAAATGTAGCTTAAAGTCAAGACATCTTGGACAGCTGCCTGGTTGGATTTGGTTACATCATACAGGGTTGCCCATATTCGACGGACCCATGTTTTTTTTTAAAAAAATCAAAGAAAAAAATAAAAATTAGGCGGTTGGCAATCTTAATCATTTAATTTGTTCCAAGTAGATTTGTTTACATCAATTTTTGAATATGCCCTTTTTGCAGCATTTTCCATCGTTTTCGCCAACATTTCGGCCGGAATAGCGGCTATTTCTTCACGAATGTTGTCCTTGAGCTCTTCTACGGTCCTTGGCTTGTTAACGTAAACCTTTGACTTCAAATATCCCCACAAGAAGAAGTCAGGCGGCGTCAATTCGGGCGAACGCGGTGGCCAGTCCAAATCACCACTTTTCGACATCAAACGGCCCGGGAACAATTTCTTCAGAAAATCGATTGTTATGCGACTTGTGTGCGGTGGAGCGCCGTCTTGTTGAAACCAGAACTGCCTCATACGCTTTCGACGAATAATTGGCATCACAAAATTGGTCATCATGTCGCGATAACGCTCCTGGTTGATGGTAACAGCATGGCCATTTTCATTTTGGAAGAAAAACGGCCCAATGACCGTTTTCGCACTAACGCCGCACCAAACTGTGACTTTTTCGTCATGAAGAGGCACTTCTTGAATCTCCTGAGGATTTTCAGTGGCGTAAATACGGCAATTTTGCTTATTTACGGTCCCATTCAATGTGAAATGGGCTTCATCGGACATGATAATTTTGTTCCAAAATTGCTCGTCATCTTCGGCCATTTCGATGACTCTTTGGGCCCATTCCAATCGACGAGGCTTGTCCGCAGGCAACAATCTTTGCGTCAATTGAATTTTGTACGGGAACAAATGCAAATCAACGCGAATAATCCGTTGTAAAGTGGACAGAGCCATGCCCAACTGCTGAGAACGGCGTTCTTGGGATGTTCTTGGGGACCTCTCAACACTGGCTCGTACGGCAGCGATATTCTCGGCCGATCGCCTTGGTCGACTTTTATTTGGCCTCTTCGGATTAGAAAGAGCCTCACCAGTCGAAAATTTTTCGTATAAACGCTTAATGGTTTTCTTAGAAGGCGCACTTTTCACATTTTTTAATTTTTTAAAAGCACGTTGAGTTTTCACAATTGACTTGTTCTGTTGATTGTAAATTTCAACTATTTCAGAGCGCTTGCGTGGCGTGTATTGTTCCATGGTAAAAATCTGCTTGGACTGACGCTTCAAACGCGGTATGTCATTAAGCGATCTGACATCTCTGTCAAAAGTTATGGCGTTGCCAGATGGGTCCGTCGAATATGGGCAACCCTGTATATGAATTAAGAAGCCAATGCACAAAAATATTGTAATCGGAATCCATGAAGTTACTGGCACACTCTGCAACTCCGTAATTACCAATATTATATTTTCAAGCAAATTGTCAAAATCGAATGGCTGTAAATATCCCATAGCTGCCCTGGGAATAGAGCCCTGCACGAGTGCACACTAAAGTACATTTTATTCTCTCTCGTTCAAACAAATCGTATGCTACAGGCAACACTATCAATGCTCACACTGTCAAACATTCCCTTTGACTAACAAACTCGTGTGTGATTGAGAGTTAAAGATCTACTTTGATTCGTTAATAATAATAGTGTGAGTGCGAGTTAAAGCAAATGATCTAAATGTTTATGATAGGAAAATCAGAGTCCGAGCATTAGTGTGCACACTGTTAACACTAGAAATACGTAATGCTTATTTAAAACAAAAAATGCTGTCAATGATTTTTTTATTATTATTAATTTTATTATTATTTATTCATATTTATATTTAAAAACATAATTTCATTGACCATGTCGTCATTTCCGGTTATAGAGCTTCTCTTCTCGCAAATAAGATTCCTTGCGTGAGAAAATACTCTTTCTGACGATGCCGATGATGCTGGAGTGGCAAAAATTTTACAACTAAGTTTATATAAATTGGGAAATTGCGCTTCATTTTCCTTCCACCAATGTAAAACGATAAATTTATCCGTCATTGGGACTATTAAATTTGAATACGATATTACTTCTCTTGTTATAATTTCATCAAGTGATTTCTCTGTGGGAGACTCTATTAAATCAATCAAAAATTCTTCAAATTTGTTCGAATTTTGGAATTTTGTTCGCTGTCTACTTGTCTGAGCTGGTTTGTTGGGGGAAATAAGTACAGCGCAATTCTGTGATACTTTGTTATGTACTTTAAAATCACCGAATTTATATAATACTCCAATGACGACTTCAATTTTTGCATAACATCATTGTCTGATATATTATCTTTACACAATTTCTGCAAAGCATGAATTCGGGGAATAACCCATTGAAGAGTTGGGTAACTGTCCGCTTCTAAAAATTTCGATGTTTCCTCGATTTTTGCAAGGACGTGCGTTACAGCTTTAATGTCGCTTAAATTTAACGATTCTATACGACTCATTTCATTTTTTTTTCATTAAAATTGTATTGACATCGTGCCAATTGTCTTCGATCCGGCCGGTTCCGACATATTAGTTGCGTGCAGTAAAAAGAAGAATCTGTGCAAAATTTCAGCTCGATAGCTTTAAAACTGAGAGACTAGTTCGCGTAGAAACAGACAGACGGACAAACAGACAGACGGACGGACAAGCGGAAATGAACTCAGCTCGTCGTCCTGATCAAGAATATATATAGTTTATGGGGTCGGAAATGAATATTTCTATGCGTTACAAACTTCTGGGCAAAATTAATATACACTTTTCAAGTGTATAATGACAACGAAATCAACACTGCTCACACGTTCTGAAACATAAGTATTTAAATGACAGTGTGAGAGCGAGACACACAAGATGACAAGAGTCACACGGCTGCTTAAATTCAACTCAATAACTCTTTGAAACAAATAAACAAAATGTTTCGGAATGAGTTCATTCGTTTTGACAAATGTTTCATTTCGATAGTGTGCACAGTGTGGTTGCCTACTGTTAACATGATTTAGAGTGATTTAGCGGCCGGAAAATGGGTCTAGTTCCCAGATTTCACCTTTAAGCGTTCTCTCATCGATGGGCCAACTTAACGATAAATTTCCAAAGGAATATCCTTTATCACTGTATCTCTTCTCTATCTCTTTCTGTATATAAATGAGTTAGTCCTGACTGATTCATTCAGTGGCCATTAACGCAGAGCCTAATCGGTAAGAGATAGTGATGTGAAACTTTCACAGTAGTTTCTACATGTGGAGAAAGTTGAAACTATGACGAAGTTTTGGAAAATTTCACCCCCATGGTTTGTAAGGATAATTTGCAAAATAATTAGACATGTGGTTTTTTAATGTTGGGGCATCCAAGGTGGGGAAATGGCTGGAAACATTTTATATTTCAAATTTTCAAAGATTTCTATTTCAAATAATCCATTTTTTTTGTCCGATTGACTTTTGAGCATAATATAAAAATAATTAGACATATGATTTTTCGATTTTGGAAAGTCCACGCACAAGTAAAATCGCCTGAAAATTCTTTAATATCCCAAAATGATATCCATCCGATTGACTTTAAAATCGGGTTAAGAATGCTATATGCAAAATAATTAGAAATGCGATTTTCCGATGTGCATTTTTGAGTTATGCCGCTGTAGAACTAAGTGAGCTATATATGGAAGGTACAGAGTGTTTTTATACTTTTGCAGAGTATATTAAAAAAATGGTATCTCTAACGCCATAAAGTATACATATGTATTCTTAAACATCAAAACGAGATGAGTTGATATAACAATGTCGTCTGTCCATCCGTTTGTCTGTCTGTTCTTATGCTATCTTCTTCCTCAGTTTTATAGCAATCTTGATAAAACTTGACACGAGGTCTTTAACCTCCTCGGAACAAAAAATATTAGAATATATATTTTTTTAAAATTCAATGTAGTCCCTTTTTAGTTCGATACACTTTTTTCAGCGATTTTCCAACTTTTTGATCCGGTCCGAAAAGTCATTTTTCAAAAGGACGGCAGCTTCGATAATCTCCTCGCGCCAGCTGAATTTTTGATTGATGAGGCATATTTTTTCATATGCAGAATCTCGACCAAAATATGGCAAACCTATAGCATTTATTTGACATAATCTTGTGTAACCGCATCGGGGGGCGAATTTCGGCCACCATGGAACTCTCCAAAACTATATTTTTCGGTGTAATCGGAGGGAGCATTAGCCCCATAATATTAATCCAACTTTCCTTTTGTTTTCTTTGGCATATATCTCAAAAACTAATGTTTTATAAGAGAAGGAATATCGTTTTTTTCCATACTCAACATGATGCCAAACGCGTCAACAACAATCAAATGTCAATGTCAAACCAAACAAAAGGCTGCATCGCGCTGAAATTTGACATGTGCCTAAATATGAATGGGCTATAAGGCACCATAATCACCTAGTACTATATGGAGTTCACATATGTAACTAACGATCGTGCCACAAACTAGGTTATGTGAGAACAACTTTTTTGTTTTCGATTGTAACCTCTTTAAACATGGCATTTATTGGTTTTATATGCTTCGTAGTTATATGTAGTTAGTTAAAAATTGGATGACTATATCATATACGGCCCTGTTCCGAATTTCTAGTCGATTTTCGAGTAAACGTTAGTATTTTGCCATCGAATTCAATAGCGTTGTTTAGAAGGTGACAAATAAACCTAAGGTTACTAGATCAGGTATTAGAAAACTCGGAATTGATTGAGCAGCCGAAACCGGTTGCTTAATTCCAAGTGAATTCAATTCGAGAGAAACGGACAACGGAATCTAGTAACCACAGATTTGATTGTCACTTGCATATACTTTTATTCAACTTGAATTCGAAATAGAACCGTTTACACGAAAATCGACTCGAAATTCGGAACAGGGCCCATAGACTTGTATGGCCTCTATATGATTGGTCTGGAAATTGTTCAGAAAACCTTTTTATTTTTAAAAATTTGTAACAAACTTGACCCGCATGTCTAAAGATATAGTAGATGGCCGGACATCCAGACAAAAAAGAACTAGATCCACTTTATTATTGATGTTGGTCAAGAATTTATATCATTTATTGGGGCGTATATACTTCCTTTACTGCCAAGGATTAAATGTTCGGCACCTTGTTTGCAACTTATGTAAATTTCCCAATAATTGTACTTCTTTGAAACCAATCAAGCAGCAAACATATTCACCCATCTTCTTGTCAAAGTGGGACCGATATAAAGTTCAATCATGAGCCCGAAACTCAACCTCATTAAATCGTGTGAAAAATAGACACAACTTGTGGCTTGGTTTGGGTACTCGATGTCAGCAGTTGCATTGTTTCACTTGGTTCCGTTGCCCAAATTAGCATTTTAAACACCTTTTACTTTTGGTGGCACTTGGAAAGCGAATAATGTTTTTTGGTGGCTCCATTCTGGGGAGTTCTTCTTCTTCTTCGTGGACCATCTGCCAGACCGACGCGTGTGCTGCCTTTTATGGGTGGATCGGGCCTGGTGCAACTTTTTGGCTATCAGCAGACAAGCAAATCCAAATCGAAGACAAAGTCGTGTGTTGTGTGTGGCGGACTTTTGGCTACCTCACTTTATATGGTCAATCAAACTTTCAATTAACACACTGCTAGGCGCATCCTCAGCTTCAGCTTCGGCTGTTCACGCTCCATGACCAAGTTTGGCTCGGAGCGGCAACAATTGCACAGACACACACTCATTAATTGGCGGGACAGGATCTGAGCGAGCGGAGGCAGCGAGCGTTATTAACACCAAATTAATCAAACGAGCGTTTGACAGCTGAGTGATTTGTGCGCGGCCCGATGCGAATTAAACTTTGGCGCCAGCCCCGGTTGGGTCTGCAAAATTTCTAATTATAAGGAGACAGAGCACTCAGAGGGGGCTTGGCCCGCTGCCACTTGTCGCTTGGATTGTTTTGCATTTGAAAACATGCTCGTTTATATGGCCAGCAGCAAATTAAGTAAAATCTCGTTAAAAGACCAAGTCGAACCGGGTCGAAGATGGCGGCTTTTTGGCTTTGATGTAATACTTGGAGACTAAGTTTGTATTTATTTTTATACATTTTCCTCTTATTAAACGCGTGCCGACGGCTAAGCATTGCATTTGGAAGTTTGGCTTGGGCGCACCCATAAATCTTCAGCGCTGGCTGACGAGAGAGCGATGCATGTCATTAAAAAAGCTCTGCCATAATTTGGCTTTAATTGGCTTGACGCGTCGCGTGCTGCCCGGAACTCGCTGTCGTTGTGGGTTGTGTGCCACATATTAAGCAAACATGAGCATAATGACACTTTACACATTCACACACTCTCGCACAATCATATCGTATATACAGAGACGCAATTAACATGACATGCTGTACGCGCTGGCCTGATTGGGATTGTGTCAGAACACAGCTAGAGCTCAGGCTACGGAAATTGGCATTAACCACAAAACTCAGTTGATGCCAGGGTGCTGCAGGTTGAAAAGAAGCTTGCAAACACCTGCAGAGCAAGCCCGACGATAGGAATACCACGTCGAAAATATGCATTAAGAAGATGGGAAAACATAAGTGAGAGTTTATGGCACAAATCTAAAAAATATGATTCCGTAGAAAAAAAGGGTTAAAGAAGGGGGACTAAAGGCCATATCTGTTGAATTTGCTACACAGAGAGAAAAAAAACGATCACATTGGACTAAAGATGAGCACAAACATTGTCAAAACAAGTACGCAAGACGGTCAAGACCGACTGTAATATTATCAGTAACCGCCAGAAGTTTGTACATAACTTCATACAACATTGTGTGGTAAA
This sequence comes from Lordiphosa mommai, assembly GCA_018904225.1. Classification (NCBI taxonomy): domain Eukaryota; kingdom Metazoa; phylum Arthropoda; class Insecta; order Diptera; family Drosophilidae; genus Lordiphosa; species Lordiphosa mommai. The sequence continues at coordinate 795,668 of JAEIFT010000072.1, forward strand.
TCACCGATGACTTTAGCAATAAATTCACCCATGAATTACTCATAAATAGTCTCGCGTGAACGCCTTAAACATCCCTGCATGAAAATGTAGATGAAACGGCAGTCATTTCCACATTATTTCAAGAAAATATTACTTTGAAAAGTTCAGCTTGACAACGAACAACATTGTATTTACATATGTACATTACGGTAAGGTGAAACAGGAAATAAAAACTTTTTTTTTACTCCTTCAAGATTTTTCGATGACCCTATATATAAGCATCATCTGGTCAAAAAATTAGAATTTTACGATTTTATCTTGAGGTGGAAACCTTGTATAATTAAAAAATGTTAATAACAGTTATTGTAAAACTTGTATGATTAAAAAATGCAATAACGGTTTTTTCAAGACTTTTATTAAAAAGTTAATAAAGACTTTTGTTTTATTACTCAGAACATAACAATTATTAAAGACTTTTATATAAGTACTTAAAAAGAAGTTTTATCGAAAGATTTTTATTATAAAATTCGGTAAACAAATCTTGTGTGGCTCGGGGGGTAGCGTGTGTCCCTACTGTGCGGGAGGATGTGCGTTCGATCCCGCCTCAGAATATCTAATTAAACATTTTTCTTTAAGACTTTTACACATAAAGTCACATTTACAGCTGTTGGTGCCAGTAGTTGAGTATGAAGCCATGAAAAAGCTTCTTAAAAACTTATCAATTCGGATTTGGCGTTAAACTGTAGGACCCATTCTCTTGAGCGACAATTAAAATACTGAAAGAGATTGAAAGAAGCTCGGCTTGGTCGTTTGGTTACACCCCAGATTTACCCAGCCAGCTTTAGAAATAAAACTCATTCAGAGACTTCTATTTTTAAATCATACTATAAAACTCTTTTAATTTATTATAGCTTTAGTAATTTTCTTTCTGCGTGAATGATCCATTGGGTGTACTTTATCATTATCTGCGATAAATAATGAAGACTTTTATATTGTGATTAACAAATATTTGAGTTTTATTTACTAATGTAAATAATAAAAGTCTTTCGATAACTGTAATTTTCGGAGTAATAAATAAAAGTCTTTTATAATTGTTATTTTCTGTGTAAAAAAAAAGCAAGTCTTCAAAAATAGTTATCTATTGAATTTTGTATAAGTCTATCCACAACCGTAATATTAAAATAAAAGTCTTCGGAGTCAAAAATAAAAGTTTTGAATAACTGTTGTCTGCGGAGTAAAAAAATTAAGGTCTTTAATACCTGTTATTTGAAGCGTTTTAAAAAAAACTCTTAAAATCAATCTTAAATGTGGACTTTAACAATAAAAATTATAACTGTTTCCGTCCCTGATATATTGACGTATGATTAAATTGGGTTGTGATGCCTTGAAAAGTGTATATTAATTTTTCCCAGAAGCTTGTAACGCATAGATATATTCATTTCCGATCCCATATATTCTTGATCAGGACAATGATAAATGTGCCTTTATAAGAAAAACTTTTTTTGTTTTCCATAATATAGTTCTTTACCTCAGGAATTCTAAATATCATATTCTTTTAAATTGTTCTAAACAATATGGTTAATATGTTCCTTTAGACTACAATTGTAATTAATGATTTTTCTTTTTGATTTTACCAACCTACACGTAAAAACGACATTTCAATCAACTCGTAATTGTTTGATTTTAAAGAGCAGCCTTTTTTGCCTTCTAAATTTCATTTTTTCATATAGAATCAAAATTCAATTTTGATAATGATTTTTTAAGTCGATATGCTAAAAATGAACAGAACCAAAAACCCTGGTCCCCCCCCCCCCCCCCTTATATGCTCTGCGCTCAATTCCTTCCGAGCGTGCAGTAGCCGAATGCGTGAGCGTTTGTCTTTCAGTATGTTGTGTCCCAGAGGTCGTGTGTTCGAGTCCCAGACAAGTAAAGATTTAATAATATTAAAAAAATAAAAAAATTTCAAAGAGTTTTTTTCAGACTTTGTTTGTAAAGGTTTCGATTTGTGCAAAAACACACAAAAACCCACTAAGAGAACTTTTCACAAAATTTTTTTTTTTTTCAATAAAACACTTTAAAATCAAAAAGTGGAAACCATTTATTTTTGAAATGAAAAATTTTTGGGGGAAAAAAAATTGGTTTGGGGGAAGAAAATGTCGGATTTACCAACGTTTTTTTTTTGTGTGTATAGCTGTCAAAAAACCGATCAGTCGGAAAATATGATTTTTTGATGTAGCGTGATCAAATTTTTAAGACAACCATCAGATTCTTAATGATTTTGAATTTATAAATATCTGACATCTATATTCGACAAATATTCTATCGGTTATATCAGTTGGAGAGAACTTTTGCAAGTGTATTAAAACTTCGGCACAGTCGAAGTTAGCTTTGCCTTTTTGTTTTATGTTAATTTTGTATGTGTTAAATTGACGTATTGTTGTGTGTTGTGTATTGAGTAAAATGACTGTGTGAAATATAGACGTGTCACCAACCTTCCGATTAACGGAAAATGAATAAGAATATGAACGTATCTTGCAGTTTCCTGAACATGTGAATGACAAGTTGGCAAAGCCCGATTCTATTAATTTTGCCTACGTGCTGGAAAAAAAATGTGGTAAATGTTCAGTATGTAACCCTTACGCCCAAAAAATTATTTTTAAAAAGCCTTCGATGGACCGCGAATTATCATGAATTATCGTGCAGAAACTATTTCCCGGAAAGACGTGGTTCTTTTTTAATTGAATTTTAAAGTTTGCGTTTTTGCCCATACAAAATATATGTTGATCGAATATGCTTTTCAAATTTGGTTTGATTTTAAATATAAAGGGCGTAGCCGGATTCCCATGGGCAGCGGCCCTTCCCCCAATTAAATTTTTGGTATGCAGATTCAAAGTTGGGTATCTAACAAAAAATTCCCCATCTTTGGTTTTGTCCTAGCGCTCATGGTGTATTTTTAATGAAGAGTTAAACTTTTTGATCGTAAGCTGTTTTTAAGACAAAATTCTGAAAAATTCAAAATAAATACTTTGAACCGTCGGAATTCGATACAATAATACCCTGATTTTTAACGAGGCAAACCGCGACTTGTATAAATCCGCGAAATTTTTAACCTTATTTATTTTAAACTTGCAATTGGGGTTCCACTTTGCTTTTTTTTGGGTATATTCGCTATGGTTTGTTAAAGCTCTTATAATTTTTCCACATTTTTAAAAAATGTGAAAGGTTGTTAAAACGCTAAAAGCAGTACATTGCAATATTATTATGCAGGCCAATCATGTTGAAAAAATACTAAATATACTTATGGAAAATCTATAGACCGATCTCATAATTTTTCAGATTTTTTTAAAATGCAGTCCACGACTTTTTTAAAAATCCGCGAAATTTTCAATCATTTTTTTCTTTGTTGTGGACATAAGGTACCACTGTAATTCCCTTGTGTGATTACTTGTCAACAAGCTGATATGATAAAACAAGCACATTTTTTTCAGATTTTTTAAAAAATGTGGAAGGCGGTTAAAACGCTAAAAAAAAATCATGTTGAAAAAATACTAAATATACTTATGGAAAATCTATAAACCGATCTTATAATTCTTCAGATTTTTAAAATTATAAAAGCCTCTTATATAATATATCATCTCTATTTTCAAAAGTTACTGTTTTTACTTTGTGTGTATCAGTTGATTGGAGCTCTCCTCTCTAGAATCCTTCACCAACAAATGGACAACAAAATGTTACCGAAGTTATCATCTTTGTGCAGGATAGCAAGCTATTTGAACAATAAGTTTGGCAAACGTTTAGACGGCGACAAGGAATTAAGCGAGGCTATTCTCAGCCAAATAGAAAAAAACAAGTGCTCTGAGAACTTTCTTGCCAAAGAAGTTGAAGAAAAAGGCTGGGGAAGACGTAAAGTCCCTTTTCAGGAAATATGCTCCACCGACCTCATGGATTTTCCAAAAAAAAAACCGAAAATGACTTACAAATATTTTTTACGGACTCATACCAATTAAGTCAAGCCGTTTCTTACTTAGCGGAAATACAAGATGAAAACGGGAAGATGAAAATGAGTTGGGTTAAAGCAAATAAAAATATACTAAAAATCAAAGTAAGATCCCGGCATATTAGGAGTAAAAAGAATAAATGCTTTATTGAGTATACTTCTGAGGCCATCGGTTACTCAAGTATTCGGCGGCATTACTGCGAATGTGCGAATGGTAACAGGACCATTGGTTGCTGCTCTCACGTTGCCGCTGTTGTATATTTTTTAGCTCACGGTCGATATTTGTCGAAAATTATTAGACCTGCCGAAATTTTGAGCAAATTATTTACTACGGTTTCTGCCAATCCAGTAGTAAATGAAGACAGCGAGGATGATAAAAAAGTCTTAAGAAATGAATACAAACTGTCTTTTTACTTTAACAAAATATGGGGTATTTTAATCATATTAGGACAGTGGCACCAAATCCACAACAAAAAAAAAAATTGATTAAAAATTCCGCGGATTTTTAAAAGTCGCGGACTGCATTTTAAAAATCTGAAAAATTATAAGATCGGTCTATAGATTTTCCATAAGTATATTTAGTATTTTTTTCAACATGATTGGCCTGCATAATAATATTGCAATGTACTGCTTTTAGCGTTTTAACCGCCTTTCACATTTTTTAAAAATCTGAAAAAAATGTGCTTGTTTTATCATATTGGGACAAGTAATCACACAAGGAATTACAGTGGTACCTTATCCACAACAAAGCAAAAAAATGATTAAAAATTTCGCGGATTTTTAAGAGTCGCGGACTGCATTTTAAAAATCTGAAAAATTAAAAGATCGGTCTATAGATTTTCCATAAGTATATTTAGTATTTTTTCAACATGATTGGCCTGCATAATAATATTGCAATGTACTGCTTTTAGCGTTTTAACCACCTTTCACATTTTTTAAAAATGTGGAAAAATGATAAGAGCTTTAACAAACCATGGCGAATATACCCAAAAAAAGCAAAGTGGAACCCCAATTGCAAGTTGAAAATAAATAAGGTTAAAAATTTCGCGGATTTATACAATTCGCGGTTTGCCTCGTTAAAATCAGGGGTATTATTGTATCGAATTCCGACGGTTCAAAGTATTTATTTTGAATTTTTCAGAATTTTAGCATGGCCCATTGTCTTAAAACAGCTTACGATCAAAAAGTTTAACTCTTCATTAAAAATACACCATGAGCGCTGGGACAAAACCAACGATGGGGGAATTTTTGTTAGATACCCAACTTTGAATCTGCATACCAAAAATTTAATTTCGGTCAAGGGCCGCTGCCCATGGGAATCCGGCTACGCCCTTTACTGAGCATTTTTTATTAGTTTGATATTTACCTTCTTTTTAATTGATTTGATTTTGATTTCCACTATGAAAATTACGCGTGACATTAGATAAAACTTTTCTGAACTCTTTTTCCACACCACCAATATGAGGTAAAGTTCAAGGCGCGTTTTTTTTTATTGTGGTTTTCCCAGAAGGCCTAGTCCACATATACTAAACAATGTGAGATGGTCGCTGTAAAATTAATGTGATGTGTGTGTTAATGAACGTACAAATATAGTTATACCATACACACCAGCACAGATGCTACGCTTATGATCATTTTCCATCTTCCACATCATCCTTCTCATTCTCCACATCCTCCTCACCATCCTCTTCCATCTAGTTTTTTTAAACTTTATAAATGACGAAGACAGACAACGACTGTAAGAAAAAACATACACACCGCGCACACAGGATACGCTTGCTTATGAATCTACTTCTGAATCCTCCTGAGCGTCCTCCGCCTCCCTCTCTTCTTCGTCCTGTGTAGTTTGTTAGATGTGATGAATACACTACACTGTAGTGCATTATTAGCTTACCTCCGAGAAATGGACATCTTCATTAATTAAATTTTCCTTCGTTGGATCATAAAGACGTCGAATGGCCAGGAAAATCTCTTGTATTCTCTCTCCGTGTGTTTTAAAAGACTTCAGAAAATTAATTAATCACTGAAGGACTACGAATTGAAAGTTTGCACATGATTCCACACTTGGGACAAATTTTTTCCAAAAGAATGACATTATGTTGCCATAAAAATTGGAGCAATTCGTCTGTGCTCATTTCCAAAAAGGAAGTACAATTATACTTGCACCCAGAACACACGTTCATTTTCACTAATAGTCAGCAATTACAGAGAAATTAATAACCCAATATAAATTATATTCTGAAAGCATATGGGCATTTCCGCAGAAAAGTCTACCATGACCGAAAAATTAAAAGTTCATTAAAAGTTGTATCTAACTTGATTTAGAAAAAGTAAAAATGCAAAATATTTTTAATTAATGAGTTTAAAGCTTCCCTTTGTACAGATAGCGATATATCGGGCTAGAAAGTACAAATTTACGTTTTTGCCAGTTTTTCAGTGCATTTTCTCTTTTCGATTTACAGCTCTCAGAGTCATTAAGCAATTCCACTCTTTTCGAAAAATTTTAGCTACAATTAAAAATGATTTTTTTGTTGCGTTGAATAATTTAAGAACAATTTTTTTCACTAAAAAATTGCCAAATGAAATTTAAGTAACGTCACGTCAGTAACGTCACGTCAGATGTAAAGAAGCTAATCAAAAAAAGAACGAAAAATGAGATTTATATTTGGTAAATTGGAAAATAAACTTATATTATTCTAAAAAACTACTGAAAAGAAGTTTCACATAAAAAGAGTTTCTCAATTGCAGAGTTTAGCAATTTTCTAGTCCGAGTCAAAACCCACTTCCGTTTTAAAATGCGTCACGTCAGGGCATATTTTTACTGATTTCTTTGAATTCTCTGGGTCGAATTTTTGTAATTTTTTTTTCTAAATAAAGTGCTATTGAATTACTACCAAAATATAAAAAAAAAATTTTTTTAACTTGTCTCTTTCATATTTTTTTTAAATATTTTATCGTACGAATGTCACGTCACGTCAGAAAAGAAATGCCCATATGTGATCAACATATATTTTGTATGGGTAAAAACGCAAACTTTAAAATTCAATTAAAAAAGAACCATGTCTTTCCGGGAAATAGTTTCTGCATGATAATTCTTGATAATTCGCGGTACATCGAGGGCTTTTTAAAAAAAAATTTTTGGGCGTAAGGGTTACATACTGAACATTTACCAAAAATGTATGCTTCGCTAAGAGGAATTTTGTGCGATAAAGTTCTCTTCCAATAGATTCATAATTCACTACATTATATGTAAGTTGCTTAAATGTAACAGTAACATGTACAAAATTTTGTATTAGGGGTTACTTTATACAAAAAAACGAGAGCGTAAGTTGATTTCGGCCCTGCTCGACTTCGATATACCCGTTACTCAGGGTAAAGTTTATTTCAGAATATTTTGTTAGATCACAACATGCCCAAAATATGTTTTTTTTTCCAAATTGCGGGGGTGGCAACTCTACTACTCTGATTGGGAAGATTTTTATGGCGGATCGATGTAATGATGATTAAAATACATGTCTATAAAGTTTGATTAATCTATTTTCAAAAATGTGGCAGATATGAGGAATTTTTCAAATTGCGGGGGCGGGAACTTTTCTATCGTTCATCTGATCAGGAAATAATGTATGGCGGATCGATAGGTAATGATGATTAAAATATATGTCTAGAAGGTTCGAACAATCTATTTTCAAAATTGTGTGAGATATGAGGGTTTTTATACACTTGAAAAGTGTATATTAATTTTGCCCAGAAGTTTGTAACGCATAGAAATATTCATTTCCGACCCCATAAACTATATATATTCTTGATCAGGACGACGAGCCGAGTTCATTTCCGCTTGTCCGTCCGTCCGTCTGTCCGTCTGTTTCTACGCGAACTAGTCTCTCAGTTTTAAAGCTATCGAACTGAAATTCGGATCGGATGACTATATCATATAGCTGCCATAGGAACGATCGGTACAAAAACCAGTTCTAGTGAGAAAAACTTTTTTGTTTTCTATCGTAGCCTCACCTATCATGGTATTTATTAGTTTTATATATTTTCACACAATTCTGGAAAAATTTATCAAAATCGGATGACTATAGCATATAGCTGCCATATAAACGGTCGTTCAAAAAACTAGATCTAGTGAGAAAAACTTCTTTGTTTTCCATTGTAGCATCACCAATCGTGGTATTTATTAATTTCATATGCTTTCACATAATTCTGAAAAAATTTATCAAAATCGGATGACTATAGCATATAGCTGCCATATAAAGGGTCGGTCAAAAACTACTTCTAGTGAGAAAAACTTTTTTGTTTTCTATCGTAGCGTCCCCAATCTTGGTATACATAAGATTTATAAGCTTTCGCATAATTTTGAAAAAATTTATCAAGATCGGATGACTATAGCATATAGCTGCCATACGACCGATCGGTCGGAAAATGTGTTTTACTAAGAAAAGTTTTTTTTATGGTATGAAATTTTTATTATCAACGATTTAAAATTTTTAAATATCTGATATCTATATCCTATATATATTTGACCGGTTAAATCGGTTGGAGTAAAGTTTTTCAAGTGTATTAAAACTTCGGCACAGTCGAAGTTAGCTTTGCCTTCTCGTTTCATATTGCTGCGGCGGGAGAGGGCTTGGCAAAAATTTGAAACAAACTTGATCTGCGTGCAGAAAATACAAGTCTACACTAAAAAAATAGTAGCTCTAGCTTTTATAGTCTCTGAGATCTAGGTGTTCATACTAACAGACGGACAGACGGACATGTCTATATCGACTCGGCTATTGATGCTGATCAAGAATATATATACTTTATGGGGTCGGAAATGCTTCCTTCTGCCTGTTACATACATTTACACGAACTTAGTGTACCCTTTTTACTCTACGAGTAACGGGTATAAAAAGGTGTGATTGTGGTTAACACTCACGAGGCTTTGATGTAAAACATGACAATTGAAATAGTTTATGTAAAACGTGGGAAGTGCCACGGCTGGCTTGTAAAACAGAGTTGGAAACAGTGTCCCAGATCCCTGACCTCAAATCCCTGATCCCAGATCCCACATCTCTGATCCCTAATCCCAGACCCCTGATCACTGACCCCAGATCCCTAATCCCAGATCCGTGAGCCCAGATCCCTCACCCCTGATCCCAGATCCCCCATCCTTGATCCCAGATTCCTGATGCCCCATCCCAAATCCCAGATCCGAGATCCCAGACCCCTGATCCCCCATACCAGATCCCTAAACCCAGACCCTTGATCCCTGATCCCAGATTCCAGATCCGAGATCCCAAATCCTTGATCCGAGATCCCAGATCGCTGATCCCAGATTCCTTTCCTGTGCTAAACTACTACTACTACCAAATTTAATTTAAAAGGCACGGTTGGCCAGGCAATTGCTTGCCCAAATCCCGCATCTTTGATCCCTTATCCCAGATCCCGCATCTTTGATCCCTTATCCCAGATCCCCGATCCCTGGTAACTGATCCCAGATCCTAGACCCCTGATCCCCCATCCCAAATCCCTGATCCCAGATTCCTCATCCCTCATCCCAGATTACTGATCCCCCATTCTTGATCCCTGATCCCAGATTACTGATCCCCCATTCTTAATTCCTGATCACAGTTCCCTGATCCGAGATCCCAGACCCCTGATCCGAGATTTTAGACCCCTGATCCTCCATCCCAGATCCATATCACTGATCCCTGATCCGAGATCCCCCATCCCTGATCCCTGGTCCCAGATCCCAAATCCCACATCTCTGATCCCTAATCCAAGATCCCAGATCCTAGACCCCTGATCCCCCATCCCAAATCCCTGATCCGAGATCCCAGATCGCTGATCCCAGATTCCTTTCCTGTGCTAAACTACTACTACTACCAAACTTAATTGAAATGGCACGGTAGGCCAGGCAATTGCTTGTGCTCCAACACTGCTTTTCCACATTGGTCAAGTGGCTGTTGTCAAGTGGCCATGGTCAAGTATCCATGGGCAAGTAGCCAGGCAATTGCTTGGTACCAGAGAGCAATATGCAATATGCGTTATGCGTTATTTTCAAATGTAATTTGACCCCTACTAGAAAATCATCGTACCGAAATTAAAGATGTTTCACATCAAAAACGAACTCATTCAAATTCAATTCATAAACTTCATAATATTCCTTCTGCTTTGCGGATTTGTGATTTTAAAATAAGATAAAAAGAAGAAATGGATGACCGCCTATTAATATCATTACGAAAATTCGCGGTCCTTCGAGGAGTCTTATTATTTTGAATTTTCGGGGTATGCGGGAATGTATCGGACAATTACTGCAGACGTTCCGCATACGTCGTCTTCCTTTATAAATTGCACCAAAATTCAAAAATGCTTCTAAGGCAAGCGCAAAATTTGAATAGAACAGAGGTGCTCACGGCCTATGCCCCAATGTTGCGATGTACTCAGCTATAGGCTGCTGGTTTTTGTGTATTGCCTTTTTATGTGTTAATCATATTTATTATCAGAAACCCCTAATTAAAGCGGTCAGTTTTTAAGTTTTAAGATTTTAGCTCGTGAATCCACGGATGAAAAAAGACACTTGTATCTCTTGCAACTACACAGAAAAAAATGCTGTGCTATTTTTAAGTCTAAGAAGTGTGATTTGATTCATATCGATCAATAGATTGAAATTTTGATTATTTTGATCAGGGCTGCAAACCGGTTCGGAACCGAACCCTTCAGAACCGGTTCGGTCCAGGTTCTGATGATGCCTGAACCTAACCGGGAACCGAACACCATTGGAAATAATCACGAGAACCCGAACCTAACCCTGTTTTCTTATTGATGGGGTTCGGTTCTAAAAAAACACAGAATTTATTTTTGCTTTGATGTTAAAAAATATTTCATAATTATGAACAAAAATGTATTCATTCATGTATGGACGGCGACACTCTTCCCGCCCGCAACAAAAGACTGGACAAAATTACACAACCTAAAGCAAGGAAATTCAATTTGCATCTGAAACTGTATTTCTGGGTATTATTTTGTTCGTATGGAGATGCAACAGCACGGTGAATTCAAGGGAAAGTTGCACGTCATTTAAGTTTCTTAATTTTTTTAACCAAGTCACAATTAAAATACTTTTAGCACTTTCACTCTAACAATATGCCAGACAAAGCTGGCTGTGGCGTTCTCATTCTTGGAAAAAATAGTTCTGAATAGAATTCTTGGAAATTGTGTATGAACGTGTTCGGCCACACTATAAGTTAGGGATGAGACATTCCGGCGAATCTGTGATTAAGTCACTGTCACTGGCAATCATCAAATCACACAGTGACTGCATATTTAAAGTATCAGTGTGATTTGATGACTGCCAGTCACTGTTACTTAATCACAGTTACGCCGATATGGCCAATCACAGTTACTAAATCACGGGTACACCGATAAAGGTCATCTCTTATTTATTAGCCAAAAGCGGCCGTGTTTCTTGCAGGTTTCATGGCTACAAAAATCACATCAGTTTCAGGAATCCCACTACTGTAAAAGAGAAATGACTTTTGCTGTGTATGCAAGTTGGCAGTATCGCTCAACTCTTCTAAACATATATAGAATGAAGCATCTTCAAAACTTCATGCGCATTCACATGAAGAAGTTTGCTTCATGAAGCTCGATTTCGATTCGCCTGAGAACGCGAGTTATCGACAAGCAAATAGCCTACAAATCAACCCTGCATCAGTTTAATCTGAACAAAGCAGAGGAGCTTTTTGTGGCCATGAAACCTGCAAAAAAAACACGGCCACTTTTGGCTTATAAATAAGAGATGACATTTATCGTCGTATCCGTGATTTAGTAACTGTGATTGAAAATATCGGCGTAACTGTGATTAAGTCACAGTGACTTGTAGTCACCAAATCACACTGTTGCTTTTTATATGCGGTCACTGTGATTTGATGGTTGCCAGTGACCAGTGACTTAATCACAGCTACGCCGGAATGTCTCATCCCTAACTTATAGTGTGTCCGAACACGTTTATACATTTCCGCGAATTCAAGTCAGAGCTATTTTTTCCAGGAATGGGACCACCAGAGCATGACTTTGACTGGCATATTTTGAGAGTGAAATGCTAAAAGTATTTAAATTGTGACTTGTGTAAAAAAATTAAGACATTTAAATGACGTACAACTTTTCCTTGTATTCACCGTGCCGTTGCATCTCCGTACGAACAAAAATTATACCCAGAAATATGGTTTCGGATGCAAATTGAGTTCCCTTGCTTGAGGTTGTGTTATTATGTCCAGTCTTTTGTTGCGGGCGGGAAGAGTGTCGCCGTCCATACATGGGCATAAGAATGGATACATTTTTGTTCATCATTATAAAATATTTTGTATCATCAAAATGCAAAAATAAATTCTGTGCTTGGAATTTTTTTAGAACCGAACCCCATCAATTAGAAATCTGGGTTAGGTTCGGGTTCGGGTTCACGTGATTATTTTCAATGGGGTTCGGTTCCCGGTTCGGTTCAGGCATCACCAGAACCTGAACCGAACCGGTTCTGAAGGGTTCGGTTCCGGACCGGTTTGCAGCCCTGCTTTTAATTGTTTTTAAATTAAACGGAAGGTTGTTCCACAGACGAATCGCATTAATGAAGAACTGTCTCTCAGAGATTAACATTGTAATTTTTATAGAAACGAAGTTTTTTGTTCTTAGTGAGAAGGCAGGTCTTAATTTTTGATATAGGTAAAATGGTTCCTGAGTAATTATAATTTTGTGTAGAAATGTTAAAGTCCTTAGATCAATCCATGACTTGAGGCTTAGATTGAAGATTTTGTGTGATAAGTGCGATATGTTGACAGTATGACCAATATTAAAAACATATCGAGCAATTGAATTAAATGCAACCACTACCTTATGCATGTCTCTAGAGTCGCAGTGACCAAAGACTTCCACACCGTAAAAAAGTGATGGAATAAGGTAAGCTTTTGCAATAAGCATTTTAACATTTATTGGCAAAAACGTTTGCGTAACTGAGAGCTGCCGCAACATCCCATAAGTCCGACCTGTGGCTCTCGAAATATGCCTACTCCAAGACAGATTGTTATTGAATGTGAATCCAAGATTAATAGCTTGTTCCACGTATTGAATGGGAGTATCATTTATGAACAGACTTGGCAACTGACTTGTATCCACAATTTTTTTATAGATAACAATGCACTTTGACTTTGATGGGTTGAGACCCAAGCCATTTTCTTTTGCCCAGTTATCAATTTTTGAAAGGACATTATTAGAAATTCGAACACACTCAACAATCTGCACTAACGGACGACTAACATATATCTGAACATCATCGGCATACATGTGTACTTCACAGTTTGACAAAACATTTGGTAAGTCATTGACATATACAGAAAACAATAATGGTCCTAAAACAGATCCTTGCGGAACCCCGCGTTTTAAAACATTAAATCCTGACATAATCGATCCAGAGACAACTGCCTGTATCCTACCCGTGAGATATGAATTGAGGAAATTTACTGCAGTGTTGGAGAAATTGTATAGGTTTTTAAGTTTCGTGCAGATAATGTCATGATTTACTGTATCAAATGATTTACTATGATCCAGTAGCGTCAAGAAACTCACACAGCCAGAATCAGTTTGTTGACGTATGTCTTGAACTATTTTGGTTATCGCTGTTACACAGCTTCGATTTTTTCTAAAACCTGATTGGTGAGGACTCAGAAGCATATTATTGTTGAGAAATATTTGAATTTGCGCGGCCATAAGGTTCTCAAGGACTTTTGCCAAAAATGGCAGAATTGAAATTAGTTTTTGGGACTGGAATAATTTTTGCCCTTTTCCATAAACAAGGAAAACTGGAAGTTGTGATAGCAGTGTTAATAACATGTGTAATATGGTCTAAGAGGTAAGGAAGTAATATTTTTATAAATTTTGGGCTGAGATTATCAAGGCCTTCTGCATTTGACTTTACCTTAAGGATACATTCTAAGACATCACAAGTACTGACACACATAAAGCTAAAGCTATTATCACAGAGGGGTTCAACATTCAGGTACTTATTGCATGTAGCCTCAGGTACATCAAATTGCACAAACTTGTTGTTAAGCTTATTGACATCTATGTCATCGTTCGTCTGATGTCTCGTTTTCCCTACTCCTAAGTCATTGATTTCTCTCCACTTTTGTCTAGTCGAAATGCCGTTATTAAATTTGGCCGTATAGTATTCTCGTTTTGCAGACTTTATCTTTTTTGTTACAGACTCACGCATCCTCTGATAATGTAAGAGCATATCATTTGTTTTGTAACGCTTCCACCTGTGATAAGCAGCATTACGTGAATTAATATGTATTTTAATATCTGAATTGAACCAAGACGGTTCCTTTGGCTTTATCACTTTGGTTTTAATCTTCACATGCTTGTTAAACAGATAGTCAATGTTATTGGTCAAAACTTGAACTTGACAGTCGACATAGGGCGAGTAATAAATAGGTGACCAGTCACATGTATTAACTTCTGATTCCAGTTCAGTGTAGTTAATATTCCTAAAATCTCTAAATTTTATCAGATCTTTATTATAATTGATTACTAGATCATAGGTTAGAAAAATAAGATCGTGTCTGGAAAAAGCTGGTACGGAGACCTGGTCATACAATAAGTTCTTACAGACATCACTTACAAAAAATACGTCAAGAAGAGTTTCACAGGTTTTGGAAAAGTGAGTGGGTTGCGTTTTATTGACTGAATAGAATCCTATTGTTTCAAAGTTATTTAATAAGTGTGTTTCTTTTAGGAAATTACTGTTAAGGTCCCCCGTAATAATAACGTCAGAGTATGTGAAAGATATGTCAGCAATAACGTCAAGCAGTTGGGTATAGTCAGTCGATCGATGGGGTCGATATATGCATCCGATAAGTGCTTTTGTATATAACTTGTGGTTAAATATTTCTAAAAAAAGATATTCAATTTCACTAGACAGATGATTTTTACATGCAACTTTAACATTTAGAATTTTATTAACATAGATTGCGACCCCACCCGCATGCCCAACACGATCAGAACGAAACACATTATAGCCATCACACACTACAGACAAATCACTTAAATCAGACGTAAACCAAGTTTCCGATACACATATCACATCAACATTTGACTGTACAAAGAGATACCTAAACTCATCAATTTTACTTAGAAGGCTTTGGGCATTTATATGGACAATTTTAAGGCCTTGTTTATAATTACTCAGGATCCTAATTATGGAATTCGTTGTGGAACCACTTCTATCATTTAAAATTGCGAAAATTAGACATTGCTAAAAGCACCCGCGAAGCACATACAGTCAGATATATTATCTTAAAATTAATTACATAAAATACACACATAATGGGACCTACATTTAGTTTTGAACAAGCTGATACAAAATTTTTGAGAGAAATATTAGAAAAGAAAGTGAAACCGAAAACATAAATCAATTTAGATATTAGTTTATTGGCGAAAATTATTGTTTTCAGATTCTCCAGCTCCAGTTTGTTGGTCAGTAGGGCTCGAGGGGGATACGGGAGGTTCAGCGAGAGCATTAGGTGGGAGACGAGAGGAGAGAACTGAAAAAGCTCTTCCACCCTCTCAATGCAGCAGACACTGCCATTCTCATTCCCACTGGCCCTTACATGCACAAGCCCACGCCTTGTAAACACCGCTGAGAGAGCTTTGTTCTTCTTCAACTTCATTGCTTCTTTGAAAATTATATAGTTTTCTCTCGAAAGCTGCTCATTGATGTATATTGGAGCTTGGGAGTCAAAGCCTAAACTCTGTAGCATCAGTGGTTGTTTGAACTCTCGCCGGAAAGCTCCAACAGCTTGTAAAATTATAATTTTTTCCCGGATATTGTGCATTTTTATTATGATAACGGGGTCAACATTGGATTGTTGCGTTTTTCGTGCTCGGAAAATTTCCTTAATCTTCGGTGGTGTAGCCAGCCTAAGATTCAGGCAGAGTTGGTTGAACAGCCCCCTCACATTTTCCCCTTCAACGAATGGCACGCCATGCATACGCAAATCGCATGCGTTGTTGTTGATCTGGTGCGCAGCCAGCTTCTTTTCCAACTCCCCCACCCGCGCCTGTAAAGGTCGTAGCTCACCAACCTCTCGCTCAAGACAGCTCACTTTGTCATGAAGCTGTCTCATTTCGCTGGCCATTCCATCCAGTCGCTCCAGTAGCACCTTGAGGATCCGCTGCTCTACCTCCCTCACATTGGAAGTAAGCATCTCAGCCTGCACTCCAAACCGCTCATCAAGCATCTGGCCCAGATGCGCAGACAGATCTGGAGTAGACTCCTCAGCATTGAGGTCAGTGCTGGTGTTCTGACGGCGGCGTTTGACAACTTGGTCGGTGGTGTTATTGGACTTAGTGTTTTGTACTCCTTGTTTTTTGGTTGACATTGTGTTTGTGTGGTATTTAATTAATGTTTGGGTTTGAGTGTGTGTGAGAGTTAACAGTTTTTGGTTTTTTGCGGAATTGCTTTGATGTAGCTTTCGCACTGCACTTTTGGCAACAATTAAAATATACAAGATATCGGCGATTAAGGCACCAGCAACTAATGTGCCACTAATTAAACAAATGACTATAGTGATAATTAATTGGTGTGTACTGTTTTTGTTTAAATTAGACGATTTTTTCGACTTTATAAGTGTTTATTGTGCACCCAGAAAAATAAATTGCCTGAAACCGTCAAAAAAAACCTAAAATTCAGGCAATTTGTACTCAAAATTGCGCCAAAGACATCATATCCTAACTTTAAGGTTCCTAATGACCTTAGATTTTTAGGTCGTTTTCACCTTAATTTAAGGCCAAAAGTTGCTAAAAATGAAAATAAATTTGATTCCACAAGTATGTGGGGGGAGGAGGAGGAGGCGGCGCACAGAAGACAAGATAGACCCATGCATGGGGGGGGGGGGAAGGGGATTTATTCACCGATAGTATTTTTTCCTCTGAAAAACATTTATTAACAATTATAAAAACTTTTTTAATTTACCTTCCTCATCTGGGAATCAGACTCGGGACCTCGAGGATGGGAACACAGAAATGTCTGCACATCAGCTCACACGACCACGCACCTCGTAAGGCGAAACGCGCTAAATGACTTAAAAGAATGCAGCCGTATGTTATGCTATGAGTTTGTAATAGAAGTGGTGGTCTAGTGGGTAAGACTGTTGACTAAGAATTCCGAGGTCGTGGGTTCAATTCCTCTTGGAACCAGATGATTTTTTTGTTTTTTTTTTTTTACCTTTTTTTATTTTTTGCAATGTCAAGAGTTCAAATAAACATCACGGATAATTTTACATTCCCGATTGTGGCTTATTGTTCGAAGTAGTAGTGTAGCACTTGGCACATTCAAAGATTAACTGACATTACCAACGCTTAGGAATCGTGACCATAAAAATTGGTGACGTATTGCCATAAAAAAGTGTCTGAAAATTTCCGTTTTAGGTTAAATTCTCATCGTTTAGGTACATAATTGCCATGAGTGTTGAGTTATTGGCAATTTCTTGTTTTAGGAACTGCTCAGCCTTAATATTAGGTTCTTCTTTTTTTTGAGTGTGGAGCTGATTTTCATACGCGTTGAGTTTGCTAGAGTTGCCGAGCTTTTATTATGTACATAAATATATACAATGCAATCTGGAACCCGAACCGGTTGTGGAACCGAAAGGGTTCGAACCCAGAATCGAACCCCTATCAAAATTGGAGGGGTTTGCAGCCCTGAATGTAACAGTCGTAAAATATTGCTAAATAATATTTAAATATCGTTGCTTAATCTGATTCCACAAACTGTTCATTTCATTGAGGAAAGTATGAATGGGATCTGATGATCGTTAAAGCAACCCACTATATACTTTCTATATAAAAAATTCAAGCCGAATGCTTTGAAATTTTTGTTGAATATCTTTTTAGTGCGCTCTTGTACTTTCGATTTCCTTTCTTAAAGTTCTCATCTAATTTTTAAACAATCCTTTTTTCGAAAATTTATCCGTTCATCCATGCTTTTCGATTAAAATCATAATCAACTGGAAGTGATGATCTGCCAATTAGCAATGGCGTTATCTTGTCAGTGCCTGACATTTTTTAACAGAGCATTTCTGTAACGCGATCCTTACAAAATTTTCCTTTAAACACTTGTTTCCTTTTAATGCAAAAGTTTTCCCAGGTAAGCATTTATAAAATCAATATCAATTTCGTCGTCTTAGCAAGTGTTTTACGGTAATATCGACCCAGTCAACAGCAACACTTCGGTCAGCCTTCGCGTATCCCCAGTTAAACAGCGCCATCTTATCTCAAATTGTTTCTTGAAGCGATTAAACCACCCATAGCACGCTTTAAAGCCATCACAATTTAACCCATTTCACGCCGCGCTGAAAAAAATTTTTTCCCCAGACGTGCAAGTCATTTTTTTTTTGGGTTATTAGGACCCAGTAAACACGAATCCGTTGTCAAAAAAATTCTACCTATTTTAGTTTCGCCAGGTGAGACTGTTCGACTTCTCGAACAGTCACTTTCGCAGGTATGCTGTTTTTGTTTTTTCTGTGACTATTTTTGATCTTTCCCCACAATAACAAATGTTTGTCGGAAACAAAATATTTATAGTTATATGTTTTTTAGGTTGTAGAAAGGAGGTCTTCATGTAAGGTTTTTTTCAACCCCCACCTGTATCCCACCCCCAAGGTTGGGGGTGATCGGAATATTTTTTATCTGAAAGCCAATTAAATTTACTATAGTATAGTGTATCTACCTAATCAATTGGCTTTACTATGTCTTAGAGAGAATTTTTTAAAAATAGGTAATTTTGCTGTTCGTCTATTCGAACAGCGGCGTGAAATGGGTTAAGGTTTCCCCATATTTTTGTGCCTTCCGCTGAATCATGATCCCATTTACAGGAAGATGACTGTTTCTGCATTCGGAAACAAAAGTTGTAATAGCCTTATCCACTTTTCCAAATTTTTCACCCCTCAAGCGCTTCTTTTTCGCCGTTGCAGGATTTTTTTGTAAAGTTTGTTTGTTTTGTTTTTCTGGATTCTTATAAATTATGAAAAGTGTGTTTGGTTTGATTTGACAGAATGCTGCGACATCCTTTTGAGCCTTTCCATCTTAAATTTTCAAAATAGCTTTTAATTTACATTGAACGCTTAATGTTTTATATTTTGTATTTCGTTTCGAAATTTTGCGGTTCGAAATCTTTTTGAGAAAAAATATATTTTTACTGACATCTGTTTATTGGGTTAAAATTATATTATTTAAAATTTATATAAATATATATATTATATATTTATTTGTTTTAAAATTATATTCACAATCACATCGAATTTTGGAGGGTTATAATTAACAAAGTAATCAAATTAACGAAGTAATTTTATTTGAAATATTAAACGGACAGGAAAATAGTTCTGGATTCGATCCATACCTTAAAATGTTTGAAATAATCGTAAATATAATAATCAAATAAAAAAACAATTTTAAAACAAGCAGGAATTTTTATTTTAAATTTAAAATTTTTTTTTCTGTTTTTTATTGAAAATTAAATTAATTTTTCGGTATTTTAACTGTACTTGTAGTCTGTATGTCAAATAAAATTATAATTTGAAGAATAGAAAACGTTATTCGGATTATTGGTTCAGATGTTAAGACAACTTATGTGAACCAATCTTTTTTAAAAACAAGTAAGAAAGTCGGTCAAGCCCGACTGTAATATACTCTGTACCTGTTTTTATATAACTAATAACTTTAAACTTGCGGGATATTTGAGGTGTTTTTCAAATTGCGGGGGTGGCAACTCTACTCGTTCATCTGATCGGAAAACCATGTATGGGGGCTCGATAGGAAATGATAAGTAGAATATATGTCTAGAAGGTTCAAACAACCTAACTCCGAAATTGCGGGATATTTGAGATGTTTTTCAAATTGCGAGGGTGGCAACTCTACTATCGTTCATCTGATCGGAAAACAATGTATGGAAGCTCGATAAGTAATGATGATCAACCTAACTCCAAAATTGTGGAAGATATTAAGTTTTTTTCAATTTGCGGGGGAGGCAGGGGGCGTGGCAAAATAAAAAACTAAACTTGATCTGCCTGCAAGTATAAGAAAGATATGTTCCATACACCTCAAATCTCTATCTCTTACCATCTCTGAGATCTCAGCGTTCATACGGACAGACGGACAGACGGACATGTCTATATCGACTCGGCTTTTGATGCTGATCAAGAATATATATACTTTATAGGGTCGGAGATGCTTCCTTCTGGCTGTTACATATATTTGCACAAACCCAATATACTCTTTGTACCTTCGGTACAGAGTATAAACACAAAAAATATATATTCGCTGATGTGTGGAGAACGAACTCGGCGTTCCAAAATACACTAAAAAGATGGGTTATTTAAAATGGTAGTTTTTTGTCGACCAGTGTAATCCATGATTGATTTTAAACGGATTGTTTTTTCTGATTCGGACTTAAATGTCCAGTGAGAGAGCGAACAAGCTTAGAGCTTGGCTTCTCTCATTGTTTGTAAATGCAGGATTTAAGTCATTTCGCTTTCATATCTTGATGTTAGCTAAAGACAGCATTTTAAAGTCGATTTTGATTGCCAGATTATTTGTTCAGTTGTGGTGCTATGGATAGCATCGTATTTGAGTCATTCCGAGATCAACCCATCATTGAGCCCGTTTGGTGTTGATTTTTCTGTGTAGATAAATACTAGAAACAATCGGTAAGCAAATACTAAGGGCCGAGCACCTATCAAGAAGATGATAATTAACGAACGAGAATAAATGATTCAAATTTTTGGACTATATTTTGTTGCCGGGATAAAGTTTATGTTTTCCGGGATATAGTTTATGTCTAATTTTCCTTTTTATACCCTTGCAGAGGGTATATTAAAATTGTCACGATGTTTGTAACGAAGTGAAAGAAGCATTTCCGACCACATAAAGTATATATATTCTTGATCAGCATGACGAGCTGAGTTCATTTCCGTCTGTCCGTCTGTCCTTCCGTCCGTCTGTTTCTATGCTCTCTCCTCCCTCAGTTTTGAATCTATCTTGACCAAACTTTGCAAAAAGTCTTTAAATACAAATACGCTGCACATTTGTCGGAATCAACCGGATCGGATGACTATATCATATAGCTGCCATAGGAACGATCGGTCTAAAAACTAGTTCTAGTGAGAAAAACTTTTTTGTTTTCCATCGTATCGTCACCAATCTTAGTAATAATTAGTTTTATATGCTTTCACACAATTTTGGAAAAATTGATCAAAATCGGATGACTATAGCATATAGCTGCCATATAAACGGTCTGTCTAAAAAGTAGTTCTAGTGAGAAATACTTTTTTGTTATTAATGGTAGCGTCTTTCAAAAACTGCAAGGGTATTTAAAACATCAGCGTAGCCGATGTTAGCCTTCTATTTTGTTTTCTGATCAAATAAAATAATGGGTTGTCGCATCTAGGTATTGTAATGTTGTTGATACGACTAAATAAAACCGAATTTAAAAATATAAAAATAAATTGGGGCGCTTTCAATGAAAAATAAATCAAAGAAAAAACAAAATAGCTAGCGTAAACTACAACCGAACCGGTGCTTATGGACTTCTTTGAACTATCGAACCGAACCAGTCAAAATATCAAATCCATGGCAATGAAAACTATAATCTTTATCGGCACTTGTTAAATTGATATAAATCTTTTGTACCACAAAACCGGTATACCCTCAAATTACCTACCTGGATTCTGGCTGTTCCGACTGGATTAGGAACTGAGAGAGGCCATAACTTAGTCACTGCTTTAATTTTAATTACTGCGATTTGTGCGTGTGCCACTGCCAATGGCACATCGCCCCCCCTTCATTTCCAACACCGGACTCTGACTAATTTGCCAGCTACATGACACTGACGCTCGTGTCGAGACTGTGAGCCCGCTTGATTAAGTCGAAACACTCGACTCGGCTCGTCGTTTTGGTTTTTGGCATGCGTTCGCCTTAATTAAGCTGCACTGCAGCGCAGCAGCTGCGTGTTGGCCTGGTAATCTCCGCGGATTAAAGCGACACTCCAGCAGTGGCAGCTACCAAAAGTCGTGTTGCACTTTTGCACGCTTGTTAACAATATTTCGAGCATCAAACATGCGGCCTGTGGCCATGTGTCAGCCACCGAAGTCACTGTGGAGCAATTGAACGATGCAGGATATTGAATATATGGAACAGAAATGTATATTTATGATTATGATGTTAGTGGAATGTAGCAAATTATGTACTTTTTGTTTTAGTAATCCATGCTCTCAATGATTGGTTTTTCGGTACCAGCAGAACTATCCACAGAGCCGGGAATATATTTACCAATACTGGCTAAACTGTCGGCCTATACGGAAGAAAAAAAGGGAAAAAGCAAATAAATAGATTAAAATTTAAAAACAAAATATTTAATATATTCATTAAACGAATGATCTATAAATAATTATAGTTGATACACAAATATATATAAAAATATATATATATATTTCCGACCACAAAGTATGTATAAAGTTTCTTAATCAGGTGAATACAAAATCAGAAAAGGAAATAAGATAATATTCTTAACGAGGGATAGCGAACTCCGACCCAGTGAAACTATTATTCGACATCAGTTTACCCTAAATCCCACTGTTGGCGAAAGTGTGCGTAAAGCGCGATGAGAATGCAAAGTGAATTGAATAGCACAGAAATTGACGAAACATGCAAAAGTGACAACAACGAGACACCAAAGCTAATATCGGCTGCACTTGAAAAACTTTACTTCAACTGATTTAACCGGTAAAATATATATAGGATATAGATATCAGATATTTAAAATTATGAAATCATTGATAATAAAAATTTAATACCATAAAAAAAAAACTTTTCTTAGTAAAACACATTTTCCGACCGATCGGTCCTATGGCAGCTATATGCTATAGTCATCCGAATTTTGATAATTTTTCAAAATTATGTGAAAGCATATAAAACAAATATATATCAAGATTGGGGACACTACGATAAAAAACAAAAAGTTTTTCTCACTAAAAGTGGTTTTTTGACCGACCGTTTATATGGCAGCTATATGCTATAGTCATCCGATTTTGATAAATTTTTTCAGAATTGTGTGGAAACATATAAAACAAATATATACTACGATTGGAGCCGCTACGATGAAAATCAAAAAGTTTTTCTCACAACGACTTATTTTTCGACCGATCGTTCCTATGGCAGCTATATGCTATAGTGATCCGATTTTGATACATTTTTTCCAGAATTATGTGGAAGCATATAAAACTAACATATACCAAGATTGGGGACGCTACGATTTAAAACAAAAAAGTTTTTCTAACTAGAACTTGTTCTTAGACCGATCGTTCCTATGGCAGCTATATGATATAGTCATCCGATCTGGCCGGTTCCGACATATTAGTTGCGTGCAGTAAAAAGAAGACTCTGTGCAAAATTTCAGCTCGATAGCTTTAAAACTGAGAGACTAGTTCGCGTAGAAACAGACAGACGGACAGACGGACAGACAGACGGACAGACGGACGGACGGACAAGCGGAAATGAACTCAGCTTGTTGTCCTGATCAAGAATATATATAGTTTATGGGGTCGGAAATGAATATTTCTATGCGTTACAAACTTCTGGGCAAAATTAATATACACTTTTCAAGTGTATAAAAAAGAACCAAATAGAGCCTTGACTTTAATATTAACATATTAACGAACGTTAATGAATAATGATTAATAATAATTGATGTTGTTAAACATTAAATTAGCAGCGAGCGCATACAGACCCAAAATATATGACAATATCTATTTTGTAT
This sequence comes from Lordiphosa mommai, assembly GCA_018904225.1. Lineage (NCBI taxonomy): Eukaryota > Metazoa > Arthropoda > Insecta > Diptera > Drosophilidae > Lordiphosa > Lordiphosa mommai. Next base: position 819,484 of record JAEIFT010000072.1, read on the forward strand.
ATTTTCGCTATATATTATCTGATCTTCATGAAAATTTCACAGATTATAGATATTTTGCATATACATGTAAGTGTAAACTCAAAGCATTATATCTGTACAAAAAGAATTGTTATTTAACCCTCTACTGCATTACCATCTTTCCCATCAAGGAAAAAAAAAATTTTATGCAAATATGTGTTTATTTGGGACTTAATAAGATATATTTGGACAAATTTGGTTTTTTGGGTTTATAGTTTAGAAAAAAAAATATATGAAGCCATATATGGCTATCTATGCATTCAGTACATTTTAGGGAAATTAATGGTATGCCATATATGGCTCTCTATGCATAAAGCTTACTCTGTGTGAAAGCTTGAGAAACAGTTTCTTTTGTCATTGTAGCACAAAAATACATTACATTTCTCACAAAAAGTGTAGGAACGGAATGAACAATCATTTTGACAAAGTTGTCTATTCTTCATCCATTTGGGAAAATGTCCAATACAGTCAGCTCGAACAGATTTCAGTGGATAATATTTGGAAGATTGGTATTTCCTTGAAATGGAAAGCTCTCATTCGAATACGGGTGGCAAGTGACTTGCTTTCCAAATCGGTGCTCCTGCCTTTTTTGTCGGCTTTGCTTTGGAAAATTGGGGCCTGTCACAGAGGTCATCTGAACCACTCTCATCGGTCTCAGTAATATACAGATCATCCTGTTCGACCTTTTGATTTCCAACAACTTCTTCATCGGTATCGTATGTGTATTCGTCATCACTTTGAAGCGGATCATTGATTTCGTTGACGTATTGCAAGTTACAGTAAAATGATTGTACATTCATTTCTAGAAAATTAAATTTCATATTTATATAAATTGAACATACCACTTCTTTTCTGCATGAAGAGCCATATATGGCTTCGGCAATATTTGCAAGAATCAGTATTTATAATGCTTACCTCACAGACAAATTATTTGTTTTTATGAAAGAAAACTTTATTTTCTTATGGAAAAATTATTCTCCAACAAAAAAAAGTTTTATATTAGTGCAAATTTAATTCGAAACTCAGCAAAATTCACTTTCGTTCAACCACGTGAGACGCTTGAACAAAACTCATAGAAACACGAAATAAAGCAACACTACACAGAGAAAAAAATCAGTTCTAAAAGTACCAAAATCATGAACATCCGTTGACGAAAGTCTATCATGCACGTTTGTTCTCAAATCATGAACATTGGGGTACGATTTTCATGAACATTTTGTTTTCACTTTGGATTTTTTGGGCTTGTTTCGTGAGCATTTTGTGCTTGTTTTATGAACTGTTTGGGCATGTTTCATGAACATTTTGTTCTTATTTAAAAAAAAAAATTTGCTTAATTTAGTAACACAGCAATTCATCGGGAAAGGTGTGATATATGATATTGATTGGTGTATAAAGCAGTTGACACACCCCCATCCACACCACAAGTCTTACAACGGTTTTTGGGTTCCCTTCTCTCCTCTAATAGGGCGGCTCTCTCCTCCTCCTCTCCTCTCTGCTGTTCACGCACCCCAAAAACCTTACCAGAAAAGCTTATATTCACCTCTTTGATTTATTTATTCTTTTTGAAGAACAAAGAAAAAACGGTGAGTGTTAGTTAGCTATTCACTCCGTCTGGGATTCGAACTCGGGACCATTACTTACCTTGCACTCAAACGCACAACCGGATCTGCATCTTACCGCCCTCTACCATCGCACGCTTTCGTTGCTACATGTCTAAGATGCTACTTATATTTGTTGTAGGATGGTTGAGTTGAGTTAACAATTCATGAACGGAAAAATAGAACGAAATCATGAACATTTGGTCATGATTTTAGAACGTCATATTTTTCTCTGTGTACAAACATCTTCAAAAGGCATTCGAATAGAAAATAGTGCAAAGAGAATGACTGATAACAGTCGACGTCGCTTAAGTACCGTTTTAACTAAAAATAAATTTATTTAAAATGAAAAGCCATATATGGCTCTGTATGCGGTAGATGGTTAACATTGCGGGGCGGAAGTGGGCTGTCAATAAGATGAAATCACTTGGGCCGCGTGCAGACGATAGAAGTATGAACGAGAGCGTAAGTTAAAGACGGCCCTGCTCGACTTCGATATACCGGTTACTCAGGGTAAGGTTTATTTAAGAATATTTTATTAGATCACAACTTGCCCAAATTGCGGGGGTGGCAACTCTGCTATGGTTCATCTGATCGGAAAATTATGTATGGCGGATCGATAGGTAATGATGCTTAAAATATATGTCTACAAGGTCCTAACAATGTATTTTCGAAATTGTGGGATATGAGGTTTTTTTCATATTGCGGGGGCGTGGCAAAAATTTTAAACAAACTTGATCTGCGTGCAGACAAAACAAGTCTACCCTGAAAAAATTGTAGCTCTAGCTCTTATAGTCTCTGAGATCTAGGTGTTCATACAGACAGACGGACAGACAGACGGACAGACAGACGGACGGACGGACAGACGGACATGTCTATATCGACTTGGCTATTGATGCTGATCAAGAATATATATAATTTATGGGGTCGGAGATGCTTCCTTCTGCCTGTTACATACATTTGCACGAACTTAGTATACCCTTTTTACTCTACGAGTAACGGGTATAAAAATAAATTTGGTGGTGCTAGCTCTTATAGTCTAGAAGTTCATACAGACAGACAGGTCAGGCGTACAGTTGGTAAGGGTCGACTCGGCAGTCAATGCTGATCAAGAAAACACATATATACTTTACAGATGGATATGCTTCCTTTTGCCTGTTACATATATTTTCACCAATTAAGTATATCCGTTTTACTCTTCGAGTAACGGCTATAAATATCAATACCAATTTTCATTAATATTAAAATGATACAAAAAACTTTCATAGTGTTACGGAAAAATGTAACATTTATATTATAACCAGGGACCGGATATAATAGTTACTGGTAACAGGTAAAATATAAATAGGCAGTAATGTCACAATTTTTATATAAAAGTTTTGAATTAAGAATTTTTAATCAATTTTTATTTTACAACTCCGGAAAAACCAATTATTTTATTACTCAGCTCATAAAGATTATTTTTGATTTTTATAAATTTTTTTCAGATGATAACAGTTATTGATGACTTTTTTGAATAAAAGTCATAAATAAAAATTAATCAAAGAAATTTCTTTTTTACGTCATAAAATAAAAGTAATGTGCATATATCGCATTGAAGGAACCATTGAGGACGAATAGGTAAACATATTCTCGATCACCAAATTTAGTTAAAATTGATTCTGTCCTTTTTAAGGACCATACATAAAGTAAGCGTTAAAACCCAACGGATACCCTAAACATAATGCTATAGCTAATGCCTCTAGACTATGTACAACTACTCAGCTACAAAATTCCACATAAACCGTACGCTAAACTTACTTACAACACATGGGGCTTTATCGATTACACTTGTCGAGCTGACCAAGATTATGTTTACATTTTGGTCTTCAATGGCTCTTCCAATGTGATATATGCAAATGACTTTTATGCAATGCCTTAAAAAATAAAACTCTCTGAATAATTTTTATTAAAGCCTTTTATAAATAAAAGTCAGAAATATAACTGTTATCATGTGAAGAAAATTTATAAAAATCAAAAATAATTGTTATGAGCAGAGTAATAAAATGAAAATCACAAAATAATTGGTATTTCCCGAGTTTTAAAATAAAAATCAAAGAATAGTAGTTATTTCCCGAGTGTTTTTATTAAACGCAAAATTTAACTGGTAAATATTGACTTGTTTGATAAAACTTATAACTGTTACGGTCCCTGATTTTAACGTGTAAATTTCATTCGAAAAACATATTAAATTTTTTTTAAATTTTTATTAAAACTTAATTTGAATTGAAACTGTTTGACTTTATACATATGTGAAGTAAAAAACATTTGCCCGGTTACTAGATCAGATCACGAAAGTTGAGCGATTTGAAATCGACTGCTCCAAAGTCAAGTAGATATAATTCGTACGGTTTACCTTCCATTTAATTTAGAAAGCATAATAATATAATATAATATTTTTAATTTTTTTTTTTTATTCACATATATAAAGTCAACCTAGTTTAGTTCGAAATGCAAAAGTTTTGTTCGAAAATCTCTAGAGATTTCCAGGACACCCCTGATTGACTTTTTATAGATATGGGGAAAAATTAAAATTGAGTCCGAAATCCGCAAATGGTTAAGCATTTTAATTCTGGTTGTTGATGTTAAATGTACTCAGTGCAAATATGTACAATATAGACTTGCGATTTTGGTAATGATTGGAACACGATATTATTAAAAACCAAAACTTTTTCTAAATAAGACACATTTTCGACAGATCTGTCTTATAGTAGCTATTAGATATAATCATTTGATTTTTACCAAATTTTACAGATTGTTTTTTTTTTTGATAAATTTTGAAAAATTTAAAAATTGATAATTGCAGAGTTTGAGAACGCTTACTTTAACAAGGAAGAAAGTCGGTCAAGCCCGACTGTAATATACTGTACCTGTTTGTATGTAACTGATAACTTTAAAGTGTAAGGTTTTTTTCAAAATCTGGGGCGGCAACCCTTTTGACTATCGTTTATCTGGTTGGAAAACGCTTATGGGGGCTCGATAAATAATAATGAGTAGAATTATCCTAGTACATAACCTCGTAAAATTATACAATTTGTATATACTTTCCTATTAACATAAACGTATTTCTAAAAGTCACGCGGGAATCACGCGTGATTTTCTCCCACCGCAGGCCATCTAAATTACATCGCTCCTCTCATAGCAAGGTCCCAATTGGCTAAAATTATCAGTAAGCTATTGCCCTCGCCTCTCTCTCTCTTTCTCGTAAGTTCTACCATTGGCTTGTTGTTGTCGTTGCATTAAATTTTCTTTTACATATAGCGCCACTATTGTTCACCTGATCGAAGAAAACGATGAATGGGGGCTTGATAAGAAATGATGAGTAGAATATATGTCTAGAAGGTTCCGAACAACCGAACTCCAAAATTGTGGAAGATATTTTTTTTTCAATTTGCGTGGGAGGCAGGGGGGCGTGGCAAAAATCAAAAACTAAACTTGATCTGCCTGCAAGTATAAGAAATATATGTTCCTTACACCTCAAACCTCTATCTCTTACCATCTCTGAGATCTCTTCGTTCAAGGACAGACGGACAGACGGACAGACGGACATGGCTATATCGACTCGGCTGTTGATGCTGATCAAGAATATATATACTTTATAGGGTCGGAGATGCTTCCTTCTGGCTGTTACATACATTTGCACAAACCCAATATACTCTGTGTACCTTCGGTACAGAGTATAAAAACAAACGATAGCGTAAAATGAAGTCGGCCCTGCTCGACTTCGAAATAATCGTTACTCAGGAAAAGGTTTATTTGAAAAATATATTATTAAACAAGTAAGAAAGTCGGATACGTAATATACTCTGTACCTTTTGTATGTAACTTATAACTTAAGTGTGAGTTTTTTCAAAATCTGGGGTGGTAATCCTTTCTATCGTTCATCTGGTTGAAAAATTATAGCCTCGATAAGTAATGAAGAGTAGAATTACCCTATACATAACTCGTAAAATTATAAAATTTGTATAATTTCCTACACCTAGAAAAAATGCTGTGAAATTTTAATATTTTCACGTTGACTTAAATATTTTTGCCATTGATTTTACAGTTAAATATGGAATTCGTTAATCTGAAGTGCTTACACTTTAAACCGAAATTAAATATGAAAATAGTCAAATTTAATAGTTTTCATTAAATATAAGAGACCAAATTATTAAATTTAAAAAAAAATATTAAATTTTAAATATTTCATAGTAATTATTATTTTAATATATTTATATTAATTTAAATATATTTTTTTTTTTTTTTTACATATTCAATATAAACACCATTTACTTGAAACAAACATTTTCCAACTTTAAAATAAAACCTAAAATAAATATAGTTTCAATTTAATCAGCAAGTTTTTGTGGGTCAAATAGTATGCATAACTGTAGAAAAAGAAACCCCCCCAAAATAGTGTAAAATGACCATTAAGTAGCTGTTTCTCGGAAGGCTCCAACTATTCTTCTATTATTGGTTTTCTGCCTGACGAACTACAGCCAATGACACGAATGCCATAACTGGTTGGGGAGCCCAAACAACAATTGCAAAATTTTTAAAATTAACATACAAAACTTTATTTTTAAGATTAAAACCTATTAAAAGCAATATTACTCATATTTAAAAATAATATTTAACATAAAGCAATACATATTTTTCGTATATTTGAAATAAATATGATTTACTTTAATCTGAATACAGCAATATTTGATTTTAAGTGAATTTCACTTTGATTTTACTATATAATCATATTAAATTCAGTGGTTAAGTATGTTTTCAGTTAAATCAAAGCGCTTTCTATTGGACTTTAATACGTTTTATATTTGAAAACAGCATAGTAAAATTAACTATGATTGTATTAAATTTTACGATTTGCTTTTTCTCTGGGTGTATTAACATAAACGTATCTATATTAGTTACGGGGGAATCACGCTTGATTTCTGATCGCAGGCCATCTTCAATTACATCGCTCCTCTCATAGCAAGGTCCAATGGGAAATTACCAGTTAGCTATTGCCTTCTCGCTCTTTTCGTAAGTTGTGTGGTGGTGTTGTTGTTGACGTTGGTTTTTATTTTCTTTACGTATGGCTCTAATATCGTTCATCTGATCGAAAAACGATGTATGGCGGGTCGATTCAAAATAAGTAGTAGAATATATGTCTAGAATGTTCGAACTATCTATCTTGAAAATTGTGGGAGTTATTTCGTTTTTTTTAATTTGGGGAGGCAGGGGCGTGGCAAAAATTAAAACTAAACTTGATCTGCCTGAAGTATAAGAAATATATGTTCCATACACCTCAAACCTCTATCTCTTACCATCTCTGAGATCTCTTCGTTCATACGGACAGACGGACAGACAGACGGACAGACGGACATGGCCATATCGACTCGGCTGTTGATGCTGATCAAGAATATATATACTTTATAGGGTCGGAGATGCCTCCTTCTGGCTGTTACATACATTTGCACAAACCCAATATACTCTGTGTACCTTCGGTACAGAGTATAATTACAAAATGTCAAGCGTAATTAATTGATTTGCTAAGAACTCGACTATAGTTCATATGATGGTGAAACGGTATATGGTGGATCGATAAGTAATGATGATTCAAATATTTATCTGGAAGGTTTAAACAATCTATCTTCAAAATTGTGGGAAATACGAGGTGTTTTCCAAATTGCGTGGGTGGCAACTTTACTATTGTTCATCTGTTCGAGAAATTGAGTATGGTGGGTCGATAAATAATGATGAGTGGAATAATTTTTTAGAAGGTTCAAACAAGCTAACTCCAAATTGTGGGAGACATAACGATTTTTCATATTGCGGGGGCGTGGCATAAATTTGAAACAAACTTGATCTGCGTGGCAAACGATACAAGTCTACACTAAAAACAAGTAAGAAAGTCGGTCAAGCCCGACTGTAATATACTCTGTACCTGTTTGTACCTGTATTGCGGTTCGATAAGTAATGATGAGTAGAATATATGCCTAGAAGGTTCGAAACACATAACTCTAAAATTGCGGGATATTTGCGGTGTTTTTCAAATTGCGGGGGTGGCAACTCTACTATCGTTCATCTGATCGGAAAACAATGTATGGGGGTTCGATAAGTAATGATGAGTAGAATATATGTCTAAAAGGTTCGAACAACCTAACTCCAAAAATGCTGGATATTTGAGGTGTTTTTCAAATTGCGGGGGTGGCAACTCTACTATCGTTCATCTAAACGGAAAACGATGTATGGGAGCTCGATAAGTATTGATGAGTAGAATATATGCCTAGAAGGTTCGAACAACCTAACTCCAAAATTGCGGGATATTTGAGGTGTTTTTCCAATTGCGGGGGTGGCAACTCTACTATCGTTTATCTGATCGGAAAACAATGTAAGGGGGTTCGATAAGTAATGATGAGTAGAATATATGTCTAGAAGGTTCGAACAACCTAACTCCAAAATTGTAGAAGATATACGGTTTTTTCGATTTGCGGGGGAGGCAGGGGGCGTGGCAAAAAAATAACCAAACTAAACTTGATCTGCCTGCAAGTAAAAGAAATATATGTTCCATACACCTCAAACCTCTATCTCTTACCATCTCTGAGATCTCAGCGTTCATACGGACAGACAGACGGACAGACGGACATGTCTATATCGACTCGGCTGTTGATGCTGATCAAGAATATATATACTTTATAGGGTCGGAGATGCTTCCTTCTGGCTGTTACACACATTTACACAAACCCAATATACTCTTTGTACCTTCGGTACAGAGTATAAAAAGGTAGCTATAGCTCTTATAGTCTCTGAGATCTAGGTGTTCATACAGACGTACGGACAGACGGTCAGACGGAGGTACGGACAGACAGACATGTCTATATCGACTCGGCTATTGATGCTGATCCAGAATATACATACTTTATGTGGTTGGAGATGCTTCCTTCTGCCTGTTACATACATTTCAACGAACTTAGTATACCCTTTTTACTCTACGAGTAACGGGTATTAAAAGATTTTTTCACTAAGACTACACTCAGAAAAAAACGGCTGCCAGCGTTCTAGATCGAACGGGATTGAATATATACCGTTTCGTACTTAAAATTTCAAGTATAATTCGTACTTGATTGTACTTAAAGTAAGTACGAATCAGTCCTAAGTTTAAAATTTACCCAAAATGTTCCTAAAATGAGAACAAAATTCTTAAATCAAGTACGAAATTACTTGAATCAAGAATTTTTTGTACTCAAACGGGAACGGATATAATGAATACCGATTTGTACTTAAAATAAGTGTGGTTCGTTCATGGGTGTCGAGTGAGAGCGCGCACAAGCTGAGAGCAAAAGCAAATTGGCTCTCTTGGCTTTTCTCTTGAGTTTCGTTTTGCCGTCTGGAGCAAACGTACTTGTATGTAACTTGGCGCCTAGTCTCGAAGCGCGACGCGGTCGAGTGCGCTAAGACGCAGCTGTTCTTGTGCTTCAGTCCCGAAGTCCCGAGTTCGATTCCCAGACAAGGAAAGGTAAAGTAAGCTATTATTAATTTATAAATTATTATATGTTTCAGAGGAAAGAAGACTTCAGTGACAAACAGTCGGGTACACAGGGTTGAGCCATTCCAAGAATTTAACCCATTATGTTGAGGTGTTGACTTATTATACACTTGAAAAGTGTATATTAATTTTGCCTAGAAGTTTGTAACGCATAGAAATATTCATTTCCGACCACACAAACTATATATATTCTTGATCAGGACGACGAGCCGAGTTCATTTCCGCTTGTCCGTCCGTCTGTCTGTCCGTCTGTCTGTCTGTCCGTCCGTCTGTCTGTCTGTTTCTACGCGAACTAGTCCCTCAGTTTTGAAGCTATCGAGCTGAAATTTTGCACAGAGTCTTCTTTTTACTGCACGCAACTAATATGTCGGAACCGGCCGGATCGGATGACTATATCATATAGCTGCCATAGGAACGATCAGTCTAAGAACTAGTTCTAGTTAGAAAAACTTTTTTATTTTCCATCGTAGCGTCACTAATCTTGGTATATGTAAGTTTTATATGCTTCCACATAATTCTGGAAAAATGTATCAAAATCGGATCACTATAGCATATAGCTGCCATAGGAACGATCGGTCGAAAATAAGTCTTTGTGAGAAAAACTTTTTTGATTTCCATCGTAGCGTCTCCAATCGTATATATATTTGTTTTATATGTTTCCACGCAATTCTGAAAAATTTATCAAAATCGGATGACTATAGCATATAGCTGCCATATAAACGGTCGGTCAAAGAACTACTTCTAGTGAGAAAAACTTTTTTGTTTTTTTATCGTAGCGTCCCCAATCTTGGTATATATTAGTTTTATATGCTTTCACATTATTTTGAAAAAAATTATCAAAATCGGATGACTATAGCATATAGCTGCCATAGGACCGATCGGTCGGAAAATGTGTTTTACTAAGAAAAGTTTTTTTTTATGTTATCAAATTGTTATTATCAATGATTTAAAAATTTTAAATATCAGATATCTATATCCTATATATATTTTCCTGGTTAAATCAGTTGGAGTAAAGTTTTTCAAGTGTATTAAAACTTCGGCACAGTCGAAGTTAGCTTTGCCTTCTCGTTTTTTTTTTTTTTAACCAATTGGGATTGGAACAGTGCAAGATTTAAAAATTTAAAATATCTGATATCTTATATCCATATATTTTACCGATTGAAAAATCAGCGCGCAAAGTTTTCATGTATTAAAACTTCGGTACGTCAAGTTAGCTTTGCGTTTTTTTTTTTTAACCAATTGGGATTGAGTCCAAAATGTACTTAATGTATCCCGAAACGGTCTTAAATCAAGTACTTCGGGATTGAAAAAATCGTACTTAAACCAAGTATTTGTACTTGTATCAAGATTTTCGTACTTGGGAAAACAAAGTTCTCGTTTTTTTCAGAGTGTAATTTTTCCAGCAAAATCCTTAGCTCTGCTTGAAATCATGAAATATTCATATTTGCAGAGTTTAAGAATCTTAACACTTAAAAGAAAAATATTTTCTCACTAACATTTTTCTTGATAGATCATTCATGTGCTGTTGAAACAAAACTGTGCAAATTTTAGCTCGATAGCTTTTAAACTGACTTAGTAATTTGCGCAGAAATAGACAGACGGACGAAAGGACAGAACTTATTTGACTCTGCTCCTCGCATGGTTGTCATTAGTATTCTCCCCTACCTTGGCTCGTTTTATCAGCTCAGTTTGCGCACTTTGAATATTATCCTTTCGACCGCCCCAAGTTTTGATCACAGATGCCTGCAGGGCGCGACTAAATGCGAAAGTCATGGCCCAGGGTTTGCAAAGGGGAACATTATTGATGGCATTTAAATTGACGGTGGCCTCCTCTTCTGACATGCCACCGCTAAGAAACAAAACGCCTGCCCGGGGAAAACATGACGAAATTAATGACCGAAGAAAGTATTGCATATTTCCAAGTCTTACCCGGCACCGCAGGTGGCACCGTTCGACGAATGGCCGAGACCGTAGCCAACCCGATTTCCGATGGTGCATTAGTCTTATTGCTGTCCTTTCCAGCCATCGCAATATTTGTTCTCAATAGAATGCCCTCCAGAAACACATGGTGGTCACTCAAGGCCTTAAACACGGTAGCCAAGGCAATTTCCAACACTTTTTGTGCTCGATCCAAATCATATTCACCGTTGGGCAACACCTCCGCCTCTACCACTGGCACCAAGCGCTGGGACTGAGAAATGGCCGCATAGCGGGCCAGCACATTGGCATTCTCTATCATGGCCTGGTGTGAGGGCGTGTTCTTGCTGACCTTCAGCACGGAACGCCATTTGGTAAAGCCACAACCCTCCTTCTTGTACTGCGCACAACGTGTAGCCAAATCGTCCAGTCCCTGCGTGGTGAACTCATCCTCCGAACTGAACAGGGGGACACAGCCTTTGTCCACTTTGATGCCCGGAATGATGCCTTTTTTGCGTAAGATTTCAGGAAAGGGAGTACCCTCATCGGTCTTCTGGTAGAGGGTCTCGTGGAACATTACCATTCCGGAGATATTTTCAGCAATCTTCGGATCAGTGGTGAACAGTAATTGGCGATAAATGCGACGATTCTCTTCTGTGTTCTCCATGCCAATCGCTTGAAAGCGCTTGGCCATTGTCACAGCGGATTCATCACAGGCCAAAATACCCTTGCCAGGGGTCACTAGGGCCTTGGCAATGCAGATGAGCTCCTCCTGCAGCTCCTTATTGGGATAGTAAAAATGGGTGGTCATGATGAATAATTTTGACTTTAGTTGATAAAAAAAAAACGATAAGGAAAAAAGATATGAAAGGCAACTGAAATTTAAAGCAGAGTAAAAATGTGTTTTTATACACTTGAAAAGTGTATATTAATTTTGCCCAGAAGTTTGTAACGCATAGAAATATTAATTTCCGACCACATAAACTATATATATTCTAGATCAGGACGACGAGCTGAGTTTAATTCCGTCTGTCCGTCTGTCCATCTGTCCGTCTGTCTGTCCGTCTATCTGTCTGTCTGTTTCTACGCAAACTAGTCCCTCAGTTTTAGAGCTATCAAGCTGAAATTTTGCACAGAGTCTTCTTTTTACTGCACGCAACATATATTGCATATCCAACATATTAATGTTGGAACCGGCCGGATCGGATGACTATATCATATAGCAGCCATAAGAACGATCGGTCGGAAAATAAGTTCTAGTGAGAAAAACTTTTTTGTTTTCTATCGTAGCGTCCCCAATCTTGGTATATATTAGTTTTATAGGCTTTTAGATAATTTTGAAAAAATTTATCAAAATCGGATGATTATAGCATATAGCTGCCATAGGACCGAACGGTCGGAAAATGTGTTTTACTAAGAAAAGTTTTTTTTTATGGTATCAAATTTTTATTATCAATGATTTAAAAATTTTAAATATCTGATATCTATATATTATATATATTTTACCGGGTAAATCAGTTGGTGTAAAGTTTTTTAAGTGTATTAAAACTTCGGCACAGTCGAAGTTAGCTTTGCCTTCTCGATTTTTTATATTTTGATGAGAATAGAGGGTAATGCCAATATTGGTTAAGAGAAGAAAAGTTTTACCAAGTTATCAATAAACGAGAGCATAAGTTAAAGTCCTTTGATTAATATAATCAGGCAATGCCTTGTAATCTTTCTACTTCAATGTCCAATTATGAATTTATTTATTGACTCTTATCTGAGGTCTGAACTTAATTTGTTTGAATTAATGGTGGTGCTTCACCTGCACGTTTAGCACTTGCCTCCTAATTGTTGGCCATCTTAATGACATTCTAATTGGACTTTTAATTGCTTTCTTTGTGCTGCTTTGAGGTCAACTTTTCATTTCGATAGCCGCAGATTAGAATAGGAGAACCGGGACCAGGATAAACTTTCAAAGCATTAATTATATTTGACCACGCGGCTCTTTTTATGACTTTCACTTTAAGAATTTTAATGACAAAAGTTTTTTTGTTAGACGCGGCCGGGCTTTGTCATCCAAAAAACATTATAAAACGAAAATGCGAAATTGTTGGCTAATTTGCAGAGAGTTGAGTCCGCCAATTGGAATTGGGGCACACACATGGTTGTATACGTGGACTCGCACTCGGCTAATTCTAATTGGCGTGGGAAACGCGCTGAGAGCTGCTTTAAAAGGATCGCTGGCGAGACAGTTGCCTAATTTTGTGTAAATTATCGCACGAATTATGAGTCTCGTATGTGAAATTTTCCAAAAATAGTCAAGCGAAAATTAAACACGATAAATATCGCACAAAAACAGCAACGTGCATCGAATTTTCGATTCGGCATCGTCATCAATATTCAAGTTTAGCGATCTCTGAGCAGAGCTGAGTGCGCCAATTAGGCCAGACGCAGTCGCTGTCGCGGTCGCCAGCTTTGTAGGCTTAATCGCACAGCCAATAAATATGATCTACTGCGAAATCTTCGACAGAGACGGAGACGCCAGCGTCGCGCCAAAAAAATGTCTTTGCACCTAATTGAGCGTGCAGCTCGAAGTTCTCTGACTCAGAAGTGGCTTAAAAATTATTAATTGATTATCTATAAACGTTTTAATTGAAAAGTACTGAGCAAAACAAAAACAAAACGAGAAGGCAAAGCTAACTTCGCGGTGCCGAAGTTTAAATACACTTGCAAAAGTTCACTCCAACTGATTTAACGGGTAAAATATATATAGGATAAAGATATCAGATATTCGGGCCAGTTCCCGTTTCCGATTTTGATTAAATTATGTGAAATCGGAATTGTTAATGCTCCCGTTTTCATAAATCGATTGTCTTATTCGGCGATCAACTTCAAACTTTCATTTATCTTCATCCGACTCTCTTGATGGCAAAATATATAAACCGAATTGTCTAATCGTTTTTTGAAAATATGACCCGTCAACAATCCCGATTGATCAAATTCGGATAGGAGAAAAGACCAGATTTATCAATTCAAAAGCTTTAGAAATCAAAATTTGATCACTTTACCATAATAAAAAACTTTTTTTAGTAAAACACATTTTCAGACCATCAAGTCATCCGATTTTGATGAAACCTTCCAGAATTGTGTGGAAGCGTATAAAACTAATTAATACCATCGTCGTTGACGCAACGATCGAAAACAAAAAAGATTTTCTCCCCACAACTAGTTTTTTGACCGACCGTTTCTATGGCAGCTATGATTAGTTTTTCCAGAATTATGTGAAAGCATATGAAACAAATATTTGCCAAAAATTATGATTCAATGGAATACAAAAACCAATCGGACCAATCGTTCCTCTGACAGCAATAAGATATAGTAATCCGATCCGGCCGGTTCCGACATATTAGTTGCGTTCAGTAAAAAGAAAGACTGTGCAAAATTTCAGCCCGATAGCTCTACAACTCAGGAACTAGTTTGGGTAGAAACTAACAGACGGACAGGCAGACAGACGGACAGACAGACGGACAGACGGACAGTCGAAAATGAACTCAGCTCGTCGTCCAGGTCAAGAATATATAAAGTATATGGGGTCGCAAATGAATAGTTATATGCGTAACAAACTTCTGGGCACTTTGCAAGTGTATAAAACGGGGAGAAAACTTACTTGCTTGGTTAAGGTCAAAATACCCTGTACGAACTGATCAATACCTGTTACTTAGGAAGTGAAGCATTCTTCCTTGGGAATGGATTTTACCAAATTGAAAATTTATTTAACTATTTAATTTTTATAAACGGATTAAAAACAGAACTTTAGTCCATTTCCTTTCCAGCCCTTTAGGACCATTAACTTAGCCCATAGAACATTTGAACCGAATTTTACCTACATCAGCCATTCACCGGCCTTGGGGCGGATTTTCGCAAATCGGTAAACACAAATGACTAATTACTTCACATACTTTACTTACAAATTGAGTTTTAAGAAAATCGGATGAAAGAAAATTATTTCCATAAAAATATCTTTTGGGGGGAATTTTTAAAAACACCACCTTAGTTCCAGCTTTCACCTTATATTCACTTCACTTTTACTAAAGAAACATTGAAAATTAAACGTATTGTGAAAATTTTAATATTTTCATTAAGAAATATTGTTTTTATACCCTTGCAGAGGGTATATTAAAATTGTCACGATGTTTGTAACGCATAGAAGGAAGCATTTCCGACCACATAAAGAAGTTATATATTCTTGATCAGCATGACGAGCTGAGTTCATTTCCGTCTGTCCCTCCGTCCTTCCGTCCGTCCGTCCGTCTGTCCTTCCGTCCTTCCGTCCGTCCGTCCGTCTGTCTGTCCGTCTGTTTCTATGCTATCTCCTCAGTTTAAAGCTATCTCGACCAAACTTTGCAAAAAGTCTTTAAATACAAATACGCTGCACATTTGTCGGAATCGGCCGGACCGGATGACTATATCATAAAGCTGCCATATAAACGGTCGGTCCAAAAACTAGTTCTAGTGAGAAAAACTTTTTTGTTTTCCATCGTAGCATCACCAATCGTGGTATATATTAGTTTTATATACTTCCACATAATTTTGGAAAAATTTATCGGAATCGGATGACTATAGCATATAGCTGCCATTGCAACGATCGGTCTAAAAACTAATTCTAGTGAAAAACTTTTTTGTTATCAATGGTAGCGCCTTTCAAAAACTGCAAGGGTATTTAAAACATCGGCGTAGCCGATGTTAGCCTTCTATTTTTATTGTTGAATTTGTTGCCTGATAACCCAAAAACTTAGTCCACAACTTCGAACCTTAACTTTCAGAACATTACCCATTGGTCAATTTTGGTTCGAACCCGAGAACCGGAGCTCCGCAAAAATTATTTGGGTTTGCAGCCCCCGACTAAGTCGTGATACTTTGATATTTGTTTGGCCATCTTCGACCCGTCTCGGTCTTAGAAATTTTGTGGTTAGGCCCGATTTCAAGAACCAGCCTGGAAAAAAAATAGGCCTGTGTTCAGCTGTACCTCATACCCAATTTTTATACTGTACTATGCACATATAGTGAATGCACACTGTACTTCATACATTGATGCATATATATAAATAAACATAACTACAAAGTCCAAGTCCCAATTCATATACATAATTGGCCGAAATACGAGCCAGCCTTTGTTCCCTAACGGAAAATGCAAGTGTCAGCATTTCTGTCACACGCGGACCCCCAATGCTATAAACTCAAGTGCATATACATAGACCCTTGCGCTCCAGCCTAAGCGAGCATAGCCATATATAAAACGAGAAGGCAAAGCTAACTTCGACTGTGCCGAAGTTTTAATACACTTGAAAAACTTTACTTCAAGTGATTTACCTGGAAAAATATATATAGGATATAGATATCAGATATTTAAAATTATTAAATCATTGATAATAAAAATTTAATACCATAAAAAAACTTTTCTTAGTAAAACACATTTTCCGACCGATCGGTCCTATGGCAGCTATATGCTATAGTCATCCGATTTTGATAAATTTGTGCAGACTTGTGTGGAAACATATAAAACAAATATATACTACGATTGGAGACGCTACGATAAGAAACAAAAAAGTTTTTCTCACTAGAAGTAGTTTTTTGACCGACCGTTTATACGGCAGCTATATGCTATAGTCATCCGATTTTGATCAATTTTTTCTGAATTGTGTGACAACATATAAAACAAATATTTACTACGATTCGAGACGCTACGATGGAAATCAAAAAAGTTTTTCTCACAAAGACTTATTTTTCGACCTATCGTTCCTATGGCAGCTATATGCTATAGTGATCCGATTTTGATACATTTTTCCAGAATTATGTGGAAGCATATGAAACTAACATATACCAAGATTAGTGACGCTACGATGGAAAACAAAAAAGTTTTTCTAACTAAAACTAGTTCTTAGACCGATCGTTCCTATGGCAGCTATATGATATAGTCATCCGATCCGGCCGGTTCCGACATATTAGTTGCGTGCAGTAAAAAGAAGACGCTGTGCAAAATTTCAGCTCGATAGCTTTAAAACTGAGGGACTAGTTTGCGTAGAAACAGACAGACAGACAGACGGACAGACAGACGGACAGACGGACAGACGGACAGACGGACGGACGGACGGACAGATGGAAATGAACTCGGCTCGTCGTCCTGATCAAGAATATATATAGTTTATGTGGTCGTGGAAAATGAATATACACAAATAATAGAAGTACTAATAGTCAGAAAGATGAAATTGAAAGACAAGTCCAAAAAAGATAAAAGACCAAATAGTCGAACCATCTGTGTCAGCTTATAATAGCCCAATTAGTGCCAAAAAAGTACACCCCATTCTGACAAGAAAAATATGGCAATTGACTATCGTCAAATTAATAAAAACTGTTGTCTGATAAATTTCCGCTGCCTAGAATTGATGATATTTTAGATCAACTAGGTAGAGCAAAATACTTTTCATGCCTTGACTTAATGTCAGGTTTTCATCAATTTGAACTCGAAAAAGTTCACGCGATATAACATCTTTTTCAACAAACAATGGTTCATATCGCTTCACGCGACTACCATTCGGATTAAAAAATAGCGCCAAATTCCTTTCAGAGAATGATGACTATAGCTTTCTCTGACTGGAACCTTCGCAAGCATTCCTTTATATGGATGACTTAATAGTCATTGGTTGTTCCGAAAAACATATGCTCAAAAAACTTAACCGATGTTTTTGAGAAATGTAGGCAACACAATCTAAAGTTACACCCTGAAAATGTTCATTTTTTATGCATGAAGTCACTTTTTATACACTTGAAAAGTGTATATTAATTTTGCCCAGAAGTTTGTAACGCATAGAAATATTCATTTCCGACCCCATAAACTATATATATTCTTGATCAGGACGACAAGCCGAGTTCATTTCCGCTTGTCCGTCCGTCCGTCTGTCCGTCTGTCCGTCTGTCCGTCTGTCTGTTTCTACGCGAACTAGTCTCTCAGTTTTAAAGCTATCGAGCTGAAATTTTGCACAGAGTCTTCTTTTTACTGCACGCAACAAATATGTCGGAACCGGCCGGATCGGATGACTATATCATATAGCTGCCATAGGAACGATCGGTCTAAGAACTAGTTCTAGTGAGAAAAACTTTTTTGTTTTCCATCGTAGCGTCACTAATCTTGGTATATGTTAGTTTTATATGCTTCCACATAATTCTGGAAAAATGTATCAAAATCTGATCACTATAGCATATAGCTGCCATAGGAACGATCGGTCGAAAAATAAGTCTTTGTGAGAAAAACTTTTTTGATTTCCATCGTAGCGTCTCCAATCGTAGTATATATTTGTTTTATATGTTTCCACACAATTCTGGAAAAATTTATCAAAATCGGATGACTATAGCATATAGCTGCCATATAAACGGACGGTCAAAAAACTACTTCTAGTGAGAAAAACTTTTTTGTTTTTTATCGTAGCGTCCCCAATCTTGGTATATATTAGTTTTATATGCATTCACATAATTTTGAAAAAAATTATCAAAATCGGAGGACTATAGCATATAGCTGCCATAGGACCGATCGGTCGGAAAAATGTGTTTTACTAAGAAAATTTTTTTTTTTATTATTAATTTTTTTTATCAATGATTTAAAAATTTTAAATATCTGATATCTATATCTTATATATATTTTTCCAGTTAAATCAGTTGGAGTAAAGTTTTTCAAGTGTATTAAAACTTCGGCACAGTCGAAGTTAGCTTTGCCTTCTCGTTTACCTATTTTCAATGGTAAATCCCAGTTCGAAACTAACACGAATGAGACTTGAATTAGAGGAATATAATTTCACAGTAGAATATTTAAAGGGAAAAGACAATTATGTAGCCGACGCGCTATCACGAATCACAATAGATGATTTAAAAAAATATACAGACGAACAATAAAATTCTGAAAGTCACTACCAGAAATCAAAGTAAACAGAAAAATTCCTGCGCAGGAAAAGAAAATGAAAAAATAGATTTGCATAAGCAAACTCTAAATAAAGCTTCTCAGCCCAACGTATACGAAGTCATTACAAATGATGAGGTACGAAAAGTAGTGACCTTGCGATTAACAGATTCACTATGCTTACTAAAGCGTGGAAAAAAGTTATAGCAAGAATTGAAGTTAGCAATATGTACACCAATGAAATTCCTCGACTTAGGTCAGTTCTTTCAAAGGCTTGGAAACAGAAGCCGGTCTATTAAATATTAGCCAACTCAAAATTGCACTGAGCGAAAAGATCTTGACACCATATCAATAGAATCTTTTAAAATAATGGGCAATAAAAATATTAAAATCTATAAGGGTAGCGCTACTCAAGCCAGTGTCAAAATTATCAAACAATGATAAAGAAAACGAGAAGGCAAAGCTAACTTCGACTGTGCCGAAGTTTTAATACACTTGAAAAACTTTACTTCAACTGATTTAACCGGTAAAATATATATAGGATATATTTATCAGATATTTAAAATTATGAAATCATTGATAATAAAAATTTAATACCATAAAAAAAAACTTTTCTTAGTAAAACACATTTTCCGACCGATCGGTCCTATGGCAGCTATATGCTATAGTCATCCGATTTTGATAATTTTTTCAAAATTATGTGAAAGCATATAAAACTAATATATACAAAGATTGGGGACGCTACGATAAAAAACAAAAAAGTTTTTCTCACTAAAAGTGGTTTTTTGACCGACCGTTTATATGGCAGCTATATGCTATAGTCATCCGATTTTGATCAATTTTTTCAGAATTGTGTGGAAACATATAAAACAAATATATACTACGATTGGAGACGCTACGATGAAAATCAAAAAGTTTTTCTTACAACGACTTATTTTTCGACCGATCGTTCCTATGGCAGCTATATGCTATAGTGATCCGATTTTGAAACATTTTTCCAGAATTATGTGGAAGCATATAAAACTAACATATACCAAGATTGGGGACTCTACGATTTAAAACAAAAAAGTTTTTCTAACTAGAACTTGTTCTTAGACCGATCGTTCCTATGGCAGCTATATGATATAGTCATCCGATCCGGCCGGTTCCGACATATTAGTTGCGTGCAGTAAAAAGAAGACGCTGTGCAAAATTTCAGCTCGATAGCTTTAAAACTGAGGGACTAGTTTGCGTAGAAACAGACAGACAGACAGACGGACAGACAGACGGACAGACAGACGGACAGACGGACAGACGGACGGACGGACAGATGGAAATGAACTCGGCTCGTCGTCCTGATCAAGAATATATATAGTTTATGTGGTCGGAAATGAATATTTCTATGCGTTACAAACTTCTGGGCAAAATTAATATACACTTTTCAAGTGTATAAATATATAAACGTCTCTCCGCTGCCGCTGTTGGCAGCGCAGCTACGAGACTTAGCTGCATGAGCGCATAAGTGATAATTCTAAGAATAGATATATATGAGAGCTCCAACTGGCCACAGGCCACTCTTAAGAAAACTAAATATATTTGAATAAAGAAAGAAAATAAAAACGAACACATAAGTTAACTCATTGGGAACATTGGACGGATGCCTGATGGCACTGAAGGACTATCTGAAGGCGGATCGGGCATAATACAATACCCGTTACTCGTAGAGTAACGAGAGCGTAAGTTGATGTCGGCCCTGCTCGACTTCGATATACCCGTTACTCAGGGTAAGGTTGCCCAAATTGTGGGAGATATGAGGAATTTTTCAAATTGCGGGGGCGGGATCTTTTCTATCGTTCATCTGATCGAAAAATGATGTGGATCGATAGGTAATGATGATAAAAATATATGTCTAGAAGGTTTGAACAATCTATTTTCAAAATTGTGGGAGATATGAGGTTTTTTCATATTGCGGGGGCGGGGGGCGTGGCAAAAATTTGGAAACAAACTTGATCTGCGTGCAACAATACAAGTCTACACTGAAAATATGGTAGCTCTAGCTCTTATAGTTCCTGAGATCTAGGTGTTCATACGACGGACGGACAACGACGACAGCGACAGACGGACATTCTATATCGACTCGGCTATTGATGCTGATCAAGAATATATATACTTTATGGGGTCGGAAAAGCTTCCTTCTGCCTGTTACATACATTTGCACGAACTTAGTATACCCTTTTTACTCTACGAGTAACGCGTATACTAAGTTCGTGCAAATGTATGTAACAGGCAGAAGGAAGCATCTCCGACCCTATAAAGTATATATATTCTTGATCAGCATCAATAGCCGAGTCGATATAGACATGTCCGTCTGTCCGTCTGTCTGTCTGTCGGTCTGTCTGTCCGTCTGTATGAACACCTAGATCTCAGGAACTATAAGAGCTAGAGCTACCATTTTTTCAGTGTAGACTTGTATCTTCTGCACGCAGATCAAGTTTATTTCAAATTTTTGCCACACCCCCTCCCGCCCCCGCAATATGAAAAAACCTCATATCTCCCACAATTTTGAAAATAGATTGTTCAAACCTTCTAGACATATATTTTAATCATCATTACCTATCGATCCGTCATACATCATTTTTCGATCAGATGAACGATAGAAAAGTTGCCGCCCCCGCAATTTGAAAAATTCCTCATATCTCCCACAATTTGGGCAAACTTACCCTGAGTAACGGGTATATCGAAGTCGAGCAGGGCCGACTTCAACTTACGCTCTCGTTTACATAAAGCACAGGCACAGAACATTATTATAATGCTCTGTGGCACAGGTTCATGTTTTTTGGTCACTGTTAGTACACAAATGCAAAGCCATATCTATTTCCTTGTAAATGTTTACAGATAAAATTCTAGAAAATTCAGCATATACAGACAAGGCCATTGGGAATACAATAACATAAATTTACTTCAATCTTCGCCTGAAGAGGATATTTTTAGATTCACCGCCGAACCAATCCGAATATAACACTAGGCAACATGGTCCAGTTTATAGAAACAGTGGCGGGGATTCTAGATGATTTTCGTGTGCTTAACACAAAGCTGTTTGACAAAATGACCCATCAGGATTTTGATAATTTATAAAGTTGGTTCCGTCCCGAGGATCTTAAAATCTTTCCGTACTATCCCAATCACGATCAATCCAAAATAAAAATTTTATTCCTCAGGTACGCTCAACCAGATCGTACTTCAATATCGAATAACTGCAATAGGAATGATATGCTTCGTTGCATTTGGTTAAGGTGCGGTATAACCAGAGTTTAAAAAAAAATTGATCAAGAAATAGAAAATCAGTGATAATATTGTCGAATTAAATAACCTTCATACCTTTAAGCTCAAATTTTCCATTCATAGCTTCGTTTAATATAGGGAAGTCAACAAAAGCTCTTACCGTCTTTGAGATCTCTTCGTTCAAACAGACAGCCAGACGGCCAGACATTGATATATCGACTTGTCTATTGATGCTGATCAAGAATGTATATTCTTTATAGGGTCCTTCCTTTCAATTGCACAAACTCATTGAACTCTTTGTACCTTTGTTACGGAGTATAAAAACATCTGAATACTGGGTCCGGCGTTTCTTTAAGTCTTTATTATATGCTTTGGAAGAACTCTTCTCAATTTGGTCAAGATCAGACTGCTACAATATATCATACATATAGTTAGAACAACTTTTTTGTTTAAATAATAACTTTTTTAAACTAAGTAGTTTTCAACGCGATGAACTTTAAAAATCTGACAACTATATTATTTTATAAACTTATAGCCAATTGGAAATGTATAACAACTTTGGCACCGACAAAGTTTGCTTTGCCTTCTTGCTTTTATTTCAATTGAAAATTGAGTTTTTTTTAATACTTTACATTTTTCCTTTAGTCTTTCCCCGTTTCTTCAAAATGACTTTCGCCTTAATCTTAACTCCATCTTTGACAGCCAATCGGCCATAAAAAACTTTCGGTAATTGTTCTTTTAGTGTCTACCGCACTCAATAATCATTGGGAAACTCCTAATACCCTCAAACTGGTTAGGGGATTCAATGAACTGCCAGTTGCCTCTTGTCTTTCAATATTAAATTGCCGCCGGTTTTTTCTTCGCAGCTTTGCTGCTGGTCAGCGTTTAGTCAGTCAGGCGTAATTATTGTTATTACCAAATTAAGTAGCCAATTTTTTGTGTCGACTGTTTATCAGAGAGACTGCGGCTACTGTCTTGCTTACGAGCATAATCCGCCAACTACTTACTCGCCAGACATCGGAGTCATAAAAGTGTGTGTGGATTTTTTTTACGATTTTGGTTTTCAATTTTGAGCACAAAGTCGTTTTGACCAAAAACATACACATTTTCAAGGAAAATCTCTTCATTTTTAATGCGCTTGGCAGCAGCAGCAACAACTGGTCACATATGCTGCAAGACAGCAAAAAATCAATAAAAAATATATAAACAAAAAAATGTAAGCTGTGGACAACGGCAGCGACTAGAGCCTGGTGGCTTATAAATCGACTGAGATTAAATCGAGCGCACATAATCATATTTAGCTTTTTGGCCAGCGCTTCGTGGATGTCAACTGCAGGCCAGTCTCGATGTGGCCTCTTGTCCACTTCGTGGTTCGTGGCTTCCCTTCCTGGAGTTGGAGCTGGCTTCCACATGGCCAAAAACAATGGCTAAGCGCCACCATCTATGAATTAATCACGTTCATAATTTTCTGTCGTGTGGCTGTTAATAATCTTTTTTTTTTGAGTTTTCTGTTCGCTTTGTGCTTAATTTGCCTAAAAAAGGACATGCGCTGAACAACAAACGAAATCAGCCAGCATAAAGACATGAGCAAGGGGAGGAGGTCGCGTGGAGTGAAGGAGGCAATCATTTGGTTGCATAATTAGACAATATTTTTCCCGTTTGTTTGGGGTGTTTGTGCTGGCAGCTCTTGGCGCGAAAAGGCTTGTGTGTGGTCATGTTGTAACAATCCATTGTCTGGGTGTACTTACTTATGAATTGTTTGGCCATTGTTCAATATGCAGATGAGGTGTCTAATAACGCAATGGGAATAGTATTTATGCGATCATCTTTAACCAGGGATGCGAACCGGTTCTGAACTGAACCGAATCATATCAAACCGATTGTTCCTACTTGTAAACCGAATATTTTTTCGGATATATTCCCTTATTTGTAATGACGCTTTAGGGCTACAGACACATAATCTTTTTTTACACATGACTATCTGACTTCACCAACTGATGTTGCAAAAGCCATATTCCAAATTTATGAAGATCTCATCAACAAACAAGTAAGAAAGTCGGTCAAGCCCGACTGTAATATACTCTGTACCTGTCAAAGATTGTACGTAAATGAAAACTTTTAGGTGTGGGGTCACACAAACTGTGTAAGTGCCGCCCAAAACGATATCGTCCAGTGCTGCCCATCGTAATTATTTGTTTTGCTTATAACTCGACTATCGTTCATCTGATCCGGAAATGAAGTATAGTGGATCGATGTGAAATGACGATTAAAATGTATGCCTAACTGGTTTGAACAATCTATCTTTCACATTATAGGAGATATGACGTTTTTTATACACTTGAAAAGTGTATATTAATTTTGCCCAGAAGTTTGTAACGCGTAGAAATATTCATTTCCGACCTCATAAACTACAGGGTTGCCCATATTCGACGGACCCATGTTTTTTTTTTAAAAATCAAAAAAAAAAGAAAAATTTGGCGGTTGGCAATCTTAATCATTTAATTTGTTCCAAGTAGATTTGTTTACATCAATTTTTGAATATGATATCTCTCAAATGGCCGCCTCTGGCGTTGATGGCGTATTGTGCCCTTTTTGCAGCATTTTCCATCGTTTTCGCCAACATTTCGGCCGGAATAGCGGCTATTTCTTCACGAATGTTGTCCTTGAGCTCTTCTACGGTCCTTGGCTTGTTAACGTAAACCTTTGACTTCAAATATCCCCACAAGAAGAAGTCAGGCGGCGTCAAATCAAACCACTTTTCGACATCAAACGGCCCGGAAACAATTTCTTCAGAAAATCGATTGTTATGCGACTTGTGTGCGGTGGAGCGCCGTCTTGTTGAATCCAGAACTGCCTCATACGCTTTCGACGAATAATCGGCATCACAAAATTGGTCATCATGTCGCGATAACGCTCCTGGTTGATGGTAACAGCATGGCCATTTTCATTTTGGAAGAAAAACGGCCCAATGACCGTTTTCGCACTAACGCCGCACCAAACTGTGACTTTTTCGTCATGAAGAGGCACTTCTTGAATCTCCTGAGGATTTTCAGTGGCGTAAATACGGCAATTTTGCTTATTTACGGTCCCATTCAATGTGAAATGGGCTTCATCGGACATGATAATTTTGATAATTTTGAGTTTTCACAATTGACTTGTTCTGTTGAATGTAAATTTCAACTATTTCAGAGCGCTCGCGTGGCGTGTATTGTTCCATAGTAAAAATCTGCTTGGACTGACGCTTCAAACGCGGTATGTCATTAAGCGATCTTACATCTCTGTCAAAAGTTATGGCGTTGCCAGATGGGTCCGTCGAATATGGGCAACCCTGTATATAAGTTCTTGATCAGGACGACGAGCTGAGTTCAATTCCGTCTGTCCGTTCGTCCGTCTGTCCGTCTGTCTGTCTGTTTCTACGCGAACTAGTCCCTCAGTTTTAAAGCTATTGAGCTGAAATTTTGCACAGAGTCTTCTTTTTACTGCTCGCAACTAATATGTCGGAACCGGCCGGATCGGATGACTATATCATATTGCAGCCATAGGAACGATCGGTCGGAAAATAAGTGTTAGTGAGAAAAACTTTTTTGTTTTTCATCGTAGCGTCACTAATCTTGGTACATGTTATTTTTATATGTTTCCACATAATTTTGGGAAAATGTATCAAAATCAAATCACTATAGCATAAAACTGCCATTCTAATGTAGCGTCACTAATCTTGGTATATTTTAGTTTTAAATGCTTTCATATAATACAGGAACAATTTATCAAAATCGGATGATTATAGCATATAGTTGCCATAAGAAAATTTTTTTTTATGACATCAAATTATTATTATCGATGATTTAAAAATTTTAAATATCTGATAACTATATCCTATATATAATTTACCGGTTAAGCAGTTGGAGTAAAGTTTTTCAAGTGTATTAAAACTTCGGCACAGTCGAAGTTAGCTTTGCCTTCTCGTTTTAGTCGTTGTTCATCTGATCGGAAAACGATGTATAAGAGCTTAATGAGTTTTGATGAGTAGAATAGATGTCTAGAAGGTTCGAACAATCTATTTCTTAAATTGTGGGAGCTTTGAGGTTTTTTTTTCTAAATGGAGGTGGCAACTCTACTATCGTTAGTCTGATCGTTAAACGATGTATAGGGGTTTGATAAGAAATGATGAGAAAAACAAGTAAGAAAGTCGGTCAAGCCCGACTGTAATATACTCTGTACCTGTTTGCGTGTAACTGATAACTGAGAGCGGCTCAGTTCCATTAGATCCTGCCGTCAAGCAAGCTCCAATTGGGAAATTACCAGTTAGCTATTGCCCTCTCGCTCTCTCTTTTTCGTAAGTTCTACCAATCGCTGTGGTATTGTTGTTGTCGTTGGTTTTTATTTTCTTTTACATATAGCGCCACTATTGTTCATCTGATCGAAAAACGATGTATGGCGGGTCGATTCAAAATAAATAGTAGAATATATGTCTAGAATGTTCGAACTATCTATCTTGAAAATTGTGGGAGTTATTTAGTTTTTTTTTAATTTGCGGGGGAGGAAGGGGGCGTGGCAAAAATTAAAAATAAACTTGATCTGCCTGCAGGTATAAGAATTATATGTTCCATACACTTCAAACCTCTAGCTCTTACCATCTCTGAGATCTCTTCGTTCATACGGACAGACAGACGAACAGACAGACAGACGGACATGGCTATATCGACTCGGCTGTTGATGCTGATCAAGAATATATATACTTTATAGGGTCGGAGATTCTTCCTTCTGGCTGTTACATACATTTGCACAAACCCAATATACTCTTTGTATCTTCGGTACAGAGTATAATAAATGTCTGGAAGGTTTAAACAATCTATCTCCAAAATTGTGGGAGTTTTGAGGAGTTTTGGGGGTGGCAACTCAACTATCGTGCATCTGATCGGAAAGCGATGTATGGGGGCTCGATAAGTAATGATGAGTAGAATATATGTCTAGAAGGTTTGAACATCCTTATTCCAAAATTGTGGAAGATATGAGGCTTTTATCAAATTGCGGGGGCGTCAGGGGGCGTGGCAAAAATTAAAACTAAACTTACCATCCCTGAGATCTCTTCATACGGACAGACGAACAGACAGACGGACAGGGCTATATCGACTCGGTTGTTGATGCTGATCAAGAATATATATAGTTTATAGGGTCGGAGATGCTTCCTTCTGCCTGTTACATACATTTTTTTGTACCTTCAGTACAGAGTATAAAATTGATTAAAAAGATGTGTAGGTGGTTTTAGATTTAGATTTATTAGATATTTGGTTTTTAGTGCTAAAGGTACAGGACTTGTTTTGAAGCATTAATCACTACTTCAATTACAAAACCGATAGGTTGATTACAAGAAGCTTAAAATTAAACATTGAATTCGATACTTATTAAAAACGAGAAGGCAAAGCTAACTTCGACAGTGCCGAAGTTTTAATACACTTGAAAAACTTTACTCAAACTGATTTAACCGGTAAAATATATATAGAATATAGATACAGATATTTAAAATTTCTAAAACATTGATAATAAAAATTTGATACCATAAAAAAAAAACTTTTCTTAGTAAAACACATTTTTCGACCTATCGGTCCTATGGCAGCTATATGCTATAGTCATCCGATTTTGAACTTTTTTCAAAATTATGTGAAAAGATATAAAACTAATATATACCAAAATTGGGGACGCTACGATAAAAAACAAAAAAGTTTTTCTCACTAGAAGTATATGCTATAGTCATCCGATTTTGATAAATTTTTTCAGAATTGTGTGGAAACAAAAAAACAAATATATACTACGATTGGAGACGCTACGATGGAAATCAAAAGAGTTTTTCTCACAAAGACTTATTTTTCGACCGATCGTTCCTATGGCAGCTATATGCTATAGTGATCCGATTTTGATACATTTTTCCAGAATTATGTGGAAGCATATAAAACTAACATATACCAAGATTAGTGACGATACGATGGAAAACAAAAAAGTTTTTTTAACTAGAACTAGTTCTTAGACCGATCGTTCCTATGGCAGCTATATGATATAGTCATCCGATCTGGCCGGTTCCGACATATTAGTTGCGTGCAGTAAAAAGAAGACTCTGTGCAAAATTTCAGCTCGATAGCTTTAAAACTGAGGGACTAGTTCGCGTAGAAACAGACGGACAGACGGACAGACGGACGGACGGACAGACGGAAATGAACTCGGCTCGTCGTCCTGACAAGATATATAGTTTATGGGGTCGGAAATTAATATTTCTATGCGTTACAAACTTCTGGGCAAAATTAATATACACTTTTCAAGTGTATAAAAATAGAAGGCTAACATCGCCACCGCCGATGTTTAAATACCCTTGCATTTTTTTAAATTTTACATTTAACAATTTGTTACCTGATTAATTTAGAAAAATTTAATTTCTCTAAGAACCTGTCCCAAGCTGACCACAGAATGCGATACTTTCCGTAACCACTTGGCTGATCAAGCCAGAAGCCGATTATGTTATGGGAGCTACAATATATTTATCAGATTTTGATCAAAACTAGCAAAATTGTGTTAAAGCAAATTATATTTGCGATTAACAAGTATAAACACTCTACCTTTGATAACAAACAAGTTTTTAACACTAAAACTCGATTTTCATCCGATAGTTCTTATGGCAGCCATATGCTTTGTTATCCGATTTTGATCAAAACTAATGAATACCAAGTTGGTGACGCTACGACGAGAAACAAAAAAGTTTTTCTCACTAGATCTTTTGATCGATCTTTTCTATGGTAGCTATATGAAATAGCGATGAAGCCTTTATGTATTTAAAGACTTTTTGCAAAGTTTGGTCAAGATTGCTTTAAAACTGACATAGGAGATACGTGCTATTTAAGTTTCTGGCTTTTGTCACTTCAAGCCATTTTAGGACCAATTGGCCTTTTCCCAAAAAAAGTTTGGACTTTTATCGATAAAAGCTCAATACAACTCTTTTATGTGTGACCACGTTTGATATTGATTAACGATTAATCAAAAACTTACCTCGGCAGTAAAATGGAATTACCTTGTGAAAATTTTCGTGCAATCATTTTTCAACTTTCGACGTGGATTATCACGACAAGAGTGCAACGATAAACTTAAATCTTTGTATGGCGATAAAGCACCATCCTATAGCACTGTGAAAAATTGGATTAATGAATTCAATCGCGGAAAACATTGATGTGCCAGAAAACATTGATGCCGTGCGTGAACTGATAATGCAAGATCGTCATGTCACATACCGTGAGATAGAGGCATCCTTGGACATTTCTTCCCATCAGCATATTTCTTCCCATCAGCAATGCATGATCACCTGGGCGTTAACTGGTTTGTTCTTGTTGGATCCCGCATAATTTGACAATCGCTCAAAAAATTGCTGAAATAATACGATCGCGGTGCTTCAAAAGACGTTTATAAGATCGTCACAGATGACGAATCATGGATCTATGCTTATGAGCCCGAAACAAAATAGCAATCGACCGTGTGGGTCTTCGAAGACGAGCCAAATCCAAAGAAAGTCGTTCGTGGAAGAAGCACTTCGAAGCAAATGGCCGCCTGTTTCTTCGGTAAAACTGGTCATGTGGCGACTGTTACGCTTGAGCAACGTAGGACGGTCAATTTTGTTTGTCACAATTTGTTTGCCTGAAGTCTTCGGAGAAATTCGAAAAACGAACAAGAGAAAACAGATCATTGTGCACCATGACAATGCGAGCTCTCACACATCAGCTCACACCACCGTCGAATTGATGGGTCATCCGCCGGCACCCAATGATTTCTTTTTATTCCCGCACATTAAGGGAAAAATGCGTGGTCAACGATTTTCGTCGCCAGAAGATGCTGTTGAAGAGTTCAAAAACCATGTTTTGGAGGTGTCTCAATCGAAATGGAAAAAGTGCTTCGACAATTGGTTTGAGCGCATGCGAAAGTGTATAAATCTTGCTGGAGAATACTTTGAAAAACAATAAAACCATTTTTGATCATAAATATTCGCGTTTTCATTATTAGGCCAGAAATATATATATAGCAACCTACGTAGCATAGAAACAGAAAGACGGACGGACAGTCGGATCAACTCGGCTATTGATGCTAATCAAGAATTTATATAGGTTATGGGTTCGGAGATGCTTCATTCTATGCGTTACAAACATCTGCACAATTTTATAATATATGCAAGGGTATAAAAAATGAGTTAATGTTTAAGAATTAAAAGAATTAGAAGAAAAAAAAACAAAAAACTAATGTGAGTTTGATCCAGTTGATATGGAAAATTACTCCGTAAATCATTTCGCGACGAAAAATTGACTCGTCGACAACATCAATTTAACCTATCAGATGCTGCTAATGCTGCAGAGGGTATCATCTTATGGCCCTGGAATAGACGACACCATGTAAGTCGTAAAAAAACAACTTTTAACTATATGTAAACTACTTTTTAAACTTTAAACACGTTTTTCTCAAAACTGTGTTTTTAAAGTCGGTGATCACTAGATCTCATAACCGGCTGATCTGATCGAACAAAATCAACTTTCTTAGATATGTTATACGGGGATTAATCGAAGATTTAAGAGATACGATAATTATTTCAATTTTTTTTTTAATTTTTCTCGAAAATTTTGGACGAAAATTTAAATAATCGTGGACTGTTCACTTTAAACGGCAAATCACGACTGACTTTGTCCGTCTGTATGAACATCTAGATCTCAGGGACTATAAGAGCTAGAGCTACCATTTTTTCAGTGTAGACTTGTATCTTCTGCACGCAGATCAAGTTTGTTTCAAATTGTTGCCACGCCCTCTCCCGACCCCGCAATATGAAAAAAACCTCATATCTCCCACAATTTTTAAAATAGATTGTTCGGACCCTCTAGACATATGTTTTAATCATCATTACCTATCGATCCGCCATACATCATTTTCCCATCAGATGAACGGTAGTAGAGTTGCCGCCCCCGCAATTTCCAAAATTTCTCATATCTCCCACAATTTTGCAAAAGTAAGTATGCAATCTACTTAAAAGAATTATGTTTATAACTATATATTGCACTCAGGCTTAAAGGCGGTGCTTTTGCATAACGAAAACAAGCTTCCATCAATTCTATTGGGATATGGTAAACATTTAAAAGAAACATAAACTATTATGGAAGGAATTCTCTTGAAAATTAGATATGCACACCATCAATCGAAAATTGTAGCTGATCTGAAAGTTCTAAGCATACTCTTAGGAATGCAAGGTGGATATTCAAAATATCCACGTTATATTTGCAAATGGGATAGTCGAACAAAAAACCATTATGAAGTAAAAGATTGGGAACCACGGAATCCATTTGAAATAGGGGAAAATAATGTTAAAAATATTCTATTGGTGAAGACCGAAAACATTATTTTACCTCCAGACAGCAGTTTGTGAAACGCCTAAATAAAGATGACGAAATATTTCTCCATTTGCGAGCAGCGTTCTCAAGAATAAGCGATGCAAAAATTAAAGACGGTATTAAATTATATATATTTAACTTATGTATGGTACATTTTTAAAATTAATTACAATTTCAGGCATTTTCATTCGTCCTTAAATTCGAAAGCTCATAAAAGAAGCCAAATTGAGTACAACTGAAAAAAGATCATGCGTTTTATTCAATTCTGTATGTCAACATTTTTTGGGAAACTGTAGAAGCTCTGACTACAAGAAGGTGGTTCAAGAATTTATAAAAGCTTATGCTGAGATGGCGTGTAGAATGTCCATAAAAGTACATTTTGTACATTCCCACTTTGTGTTTTTTCCAAGCAACCTGAGGCAATTCAGCGACGAGCAAGAAGAACAGTATCACCAAGAAGTATATATCAATATTCATTTCCGACCACATAAACTATATATATTCTTGATCAGGACGACGAGCTGAGTACAATTCCGTCTGTCCGTCTGTCTGTTTCTACGCGAACTAGTCCCTCAGTTTTAAAGCTATCGAGCTGAAATTTTGAACAGAGTCTTCTTTTTACTGCACGCAACTAATATGTCGGAACCGGCCGGATCGGATGACTATATCATAAAGCTGCCATAGAAACGATCGGTCGGAAAATAAGTTTTAGTGAGAAAAACTTTTTTGTTTTCCATCGTAGCGTCACTAATCTTGGTATATGTTAGTTTTATATGTTTTCATATAATACAGTAAAAATTGATCATAATCGGATTACTATATTATATAGCTCCCATAGAAACGGTCGGTCAAAAAACTACTTTAAGTGAGAAAAACTTTTTTGTTTTCTATCGTAGCGTCCCCAATTTTGGTATATATTAGTTTTATATGCTTTCACAAAATTTTGAAAAAATTGATTAAAATCAGATGACTATAGCATATAGCTGCCGAACAGATCGTTCGGAAAATGTGATTTGCTAAGAAAAGTTTTCTTTATGGTATCAAATTTTTATTATCAATGATTTAAAATTTTAAATATCTCATATCTATATCCTATATATATTTAGAAATTGGGACTAGCCGGCTCGAGGTCATGAAAATGTTATGTTTCCATAACATTTGAAAAACAAGTGTACCAACAACACCAAAGTGAGCATGGTTCCTCGTACAGCTGTTTCGAAATCACCAGATTTCCTCATCAGCGAGGTTTTGCTGCCATCTCCAGAGTTTCAGTGGTCTCTCCATGTAGTGTTGCTTGAACCAATTGGGAATTTCAAGCAACCCAAGAATGTAAAAACCCCAAAAGCTGGAGAATGCTTTGAGTGTGTTGGTACCTTGATAACAGCTTCTATCTGTGTGAGTGAGAGTTTAACTCCCCAACTCAACAGCCGTTATTTGTTGAAAAGAAACTGAATTAGTAAAAAGTTTCATGCAAAAACAACATCTTACCTCCTACATGCAGGCTTTGCTTGCATGTAAAACCTTACGGCCGCTGTTGAGTTGGGGGAGTTAAACTCACTCACACAGATAGAAGCTGTTATCAAGGTACCAACACACTCAAAGCATTCTCCAGCTTTTGGCGGTTTTTACATTCTTGGGTTGCTTGAAATTCCCAATTGGTTCAAGCAACACTTGCATGGAGAGACCACTGAAACTCTGACCACTGATTTCCGAAACAGCTGTACGAGGAACCATGCTCACTTTGGTGTTGTTGGTACACTTGTTATACCCTTGCAGAGGGTATATTAAAATTGTCACGATGTTTGTAACGCATAGAAGGAAGCATTTCCTACCACATAAAGTATATATATTCTTGATCAGCATGACGAGCTGAGTTCATTTCCGTCTGTCCGTCTGTCCGTCCGTCCGTCCGTCTGTCCGTCTGTTTCTATGCTATCTCCTCCCTCAGTTTTAAAGCTATCTTGACAAAACTTTGCAAAAAGTCTTTAAATACAAATACGCTGCACATTTGTCGGAATCGGCCGAATCGGATCACTATATCATATAGCTGCCATAGGAACGATCGGTCAAAAACTAGTTCTAGTGGGAAAAACTTTTTTGTTTTTTATCGTAGCGCCACCAATCGTTGTAATTATAAGTTTTATATGCTTCCACCCAATTCTGAAAAAATTGATCAAAATCGGATGACTATAGCATATAGCTGCCATATAAACGGTCGGTCCGAAAACAAGTTCTAGTGAGAAAAACTTTTTTGTTTTCCACCGTAGCATCACCAATCTTGATATATATTAGTTTCATATGCTTTTACCCAATTCGTGAAAAATTTATCAAAATCGGAAGACTATAGCATATAGCTGCGATTTAGCTTTCTTTTTTCAAATGTTATGGAAACATAACATTTTCATGACCTCGAGCCGGCTAGTCCCAATTTCTAAGCAAATAGAAAGGTCGATAAACACTTTTATCCTATATATATTTTACCGGTTTAATCAGTTGGAATAAAGTTTTTCAAGTGTATTAAAACTTAGGCACAGTCGAAGTTAGCTTTGCCTTCTCGTTTAAATTGCAGCGGTGTGGCATGGATGTTATCTAATTTGATCTGATACTCGTTTGTTCATATGGACAGACAGCCGTCTGCCGAGCTTTATCAGCTCGGGTTTTGATGCTGATCAAGAATATATTAGCCTGCACTCAAAAGGATGCGAGCCAACGAACGACTATTTTAAAAGTACCTGATATTGAAATTGTGTGCATGAAACATAAATCGAAATGGTACTGCTGTATTTTAGATGCGATTGGAAATTATCTTGGCTAACAGGGTAACAGCACTCGAGCAGAAGTAATCTTGAGAACCGGGGTTCCGGTTCGGGTTCGGGTTCCAGATTGCATTTTATATATTTATGTACATAATTTATCATTTAATAGAATTCGAAGACGAAATGCCTTTTAATCTGCTGCCTGATGCCGAAAAATGCCTTGGAAGTCAAGCACATAAATGATCTGTCTAGATTGACTAGACAATCAGACATATGAGTAGAAGAGTTCAGCGATACTGCCAACTTGCACTCTCAGCGAAAGTCGTTTCTCTTTCACAGTAGTGGGATTCCTGAAACTGATGTGCTTTTTGTAGCCATGAATCCTGCAAAAGACACAGCCACTTTTGGCTTATAAATAAGAGATGACCTTTATCGGCGTATACGTGATTAAGTCACAGTGACTTGTAGTCACAAAATCACACTGTTGCTTTTTATATGCAGTCACTGTGATTTGATGATTGCCAGTGACAGTGACTTAATCACAGATACGCCGGTATGTCTCATCCCTAACTTATAGTGTGGCCGAACACGTTCTTACATTTCCGCAAATTCCAGTCAGAGCCAAAGACCATATATTATTAGACTGAACGATTGCGACGCCTCTCAATTTGTGGCGCTGTTAAGAGATATGACCAATGTAGATACTTTTAAAATGTTGCCAGCGATGTCAACATGTTGCTAAGGTCTTATCACACATATAGGAAAACACGGTGGTTAGAGCGAGACGGACATTGTCTTGACTGTACTATATAATAATAACAAAAACAGCTGATTATTTCGCTGTTAAGTTTGTGGCGGCAGAGCAATCGTTCAGTCTAATAATATATGGTCTTTGCAAATGTATGTAACAGGCATAAGGAAGCATCTCCGACCCTATAAAGTATATATATTCTTGATCAGCATCAACAGCCGAGTTGATATAGACATGTCCGTCTGTCCGTCCGTCCGTCTGTCCGTCCGTCCTTCCTTCTGTATGAACACCTAGATCTCAGAGACTATAAGAGCTAGAGCTAAACATTTTTCAGGGTAGACTTGTTTTGTCTGCACGCAGATCAAGTTTGTTTCAAATTTTTGCCACGCCCCCTCCCGCCCCCGCAATATGAAAAAACCTCATATCTTGCACAATTTTGAAAATAGATTGTTCGAACCTTCTCATTTCTCCCACAATTTTAAAAATGGATCATTCGAACCTTCTAGACATATATTATGATCATAATTACCTATCGATCCGCCGTACATCATTTTCCGATCAGATGAACGATAGCAGAGTTGCCACCCCCGCAATTTGAAAAATACCTCATATCTCCCACAATTTTGAAGATGGATCATTCGAACCTTCTAGACATATATTTTAATCATTATTACCTCATTATTACCTCGATCCGCCATAATTCATTTCCCGATCAGATAAGCCATAGTAGAGTTGCCGCCCCCGCAATTTAGAAAAATCCTCATATCTCCCAAAATTTGGGCATATTGTAATCTAATAAAATATTCTTAAATAAACCCTGAGTAACGGGTATATCGAAGTCGAGCAGGGCCGACTTCAACTTACGCTCTCGTTCATCATCAAAGTGCAAAAATAAATTCTGTGCTTGAAATTTTTTTTAGAACCGAACCCCATCATTTAGAAATCTAGGTTAGGTTTGGGTTCTCGTGATTATTTTCAATGGGGTTCGGTTCCCGGTTCGGTTCAGGTTCTGAAGGGTTCGGTTCCGGACCGGTTTGCAGCCCTGGACTAAACTATTAGACATTCTATATATGTTTAGAAGAGTTGAGCGATACTGTCAACTTGCATACACAGCAAGTCATTTCTCTTTCACAGTAGTGGGATTCCTGAAACGCCATATCGGCGTAACTGTGATTAAGTAACAGTGACTGGCAGTCATCAAATCAAACTGATACTTTAAATATGCAGTCACTGTGTGATTTGATGATTGCCCGTGACAGTGACTTAATCACAGATTCGCCGGAATGTCTCATCCCTAACTTATAGTGTGGCTGAACACGTTCATACACAATTTCCAAAAATTCTAGTCAGAACTATTTTTTCCAAGAATGAGAACGCCACAGCCAGCTTTGTCTGGCATATTGTTAGAGTGAAAGTGCTAAAAGAATTTTAATTGTGACTTGGTTTAAAAAATTAAGAAACTTAAATGACGTTCAACTTTCCCTTGAATTCACAGTGCCGTTGCATCTCCATACGAACAAAATAATACCCAGAAATACAGTTTCAGATCCAAATTGAATTTCATTGCTTTAGGTTGTGTAATTTTGTCCAGTCTTTTGTTGCGAACGGGAAAAGTGTCGCCGTCCATACATGAATGAATAATTTTTTTGTTCATAATGATGAAACATTTTTTAACATCAAAGCAAAAATAAATTCTGTGTTTTTTTTTTGAACCGAACCCCATCAATAATAAAACAGGGTTAGGTTCGGGTTCGGGTTCTCGTGATTATTTCCAATGGGGTTCGGTTCCCGGTTAGGTTCAGGCATCATC
This sequence comes from Lordiphosa mommai, assembly GCA_018904225.1. Classification (NCBI taxonomy): domain Eukaryota; kingdom Metazoa; phylum Arthropoda; class Insecta; order Diptera; family Drosophilidae; genus Lordiphosa; species Lordiphosa mommai. The sequence continues at coordinate 856,487 of JAEIFT010000072.1, forward strand.
AGAACCTGGACCGAACCGGATCTGAAGGGTTCGGTTCCGAACCGGTTTGCAGCCCTGGTTAAGATAGCTTCTAAACTGAGGGAGGAGATAGCATAGAAACAGACGGACGGACGGAAATGAACTTAGCTCGTCATGCTGATCAAGAATATATATACTTTATGGGGTCGGAGATGCTTCCTTCTATGCGTTACAAACATCGTGACAATTTTATTATACCCTCTGCAAGGGTATACAAATTCGCACTAAACAGTTTTTTGACCATATCTTTAGATTTTGGGGGTCCCCAAGAGAAACCAAGTATGGGGAAGCGCTTTTCTCGACCTTCTCTACAGCGTACACTAGTTCATTTGCCGGGTTATTTGGCACGTAGCACTGTGTTATTATCTGCATCTGTTCTATAAAGAGCTTTTTATACCCGTTACTCATAGAGTAAAAAGGTTATACTAAGTTCGTGCAAATGTATGTAACAGGCAGAAGGAAGCATTTCCGACCCCATAAAGTATATATATTCTTGATCAGCATCAATAGCCGAGTCGATATAGACATGTCCGTCTGTCCGTCTGTCCGTCCGTCCGTCTGTCCGTCTGTCTGTATGAACACCTAGATCTCAGAGACTATAAGAGCTAGAACTACCATATTTTCAGTGTAGACTTGTATCTTCTGCACGCAGATCAAGTTTGTTTCAAATTTTTGCCACGCCCCCTCCCGCCCCCGAAATTTGAAAAAAACCTCATATCTCTCACAATTTTGAAAATAGACTGTTCAAACCTTCTAGACATATATCTTAATCATCATTACCTATCGATCCGCCATACATCATTTTTCGATCAGATGAACGATAGAAGAGTTGCCGCCCACGCAATTTGAAAATACCTCATATCTCCCACAATTTTGAAAATAGATTGTTTGAACCCTCTAGACATATATTTTAATAATTATTACCTATCGTTCAGCCATACATCATTTCCTGATCAGATGAACGATAGAAAAGTTGCCGCCCCCGCAATTTGAAAAAAAAAACTCATATCTCCCACAATGTTGAAAATAGACTGTTCAAACCTTCTAGACATATATTTTAATCATCATTACCTTCCGATCCGCCATACATCATTTCTTGATCAGATAAACGATATAAGAGTTGCCACCCACGCAATTTGGAAAATACCTCATATCTCCCACAATTTTGAAAATAGATTGTTCGAACCTTCTAGACATATATTTTAATCATCATTACTTATCGATTCGCCATGCATCATTTCCCGATCAGATGAGCTATAGTAGAGTTGCCACCCCCGCAGTTTGGAAAAAAAACCTCATATCTCCCACAATTTGGGCGTTCTGTGATCTAATAACATATTCTTAAATAAACCTTATCCTGAGTAACGGGTATATCGAAGTCGAGCAGGGCCGACTTCAACTTAAGCTCTCGTTTAAGTTTAAAAAAAGGCTTTTTAGGGTCTTGCAACTGCGAATAAAACCTTAAAATAATAAATTCACGGCTTTTGGTTAGTTTAAGGGTGGTCACGCTTCTATCCAAATGTAGAGTTCCTCAAATTTTACGAATCAAGATAAAACGAGAAGGCAAAGCTAACTTCGACTGTGCCGAAGTTTTAATACACTTGAAAAACTTTACTTAAACTGATTTAACCGGTAAAATATATATAGAATATAGATATCAGATATTTAAAATTTCTAAAACATTGATAATAAAAATATGATACCATAAAAAAAACTTTTCTTAGTAAAACACATTTTTCGACCGATCGGTCCTATGGCAGCTATATGCTATAGTCATCCGATTTTGATAAAATCTTCCAGAATTGTGTTGACGCATATAAAACTAATCTATACCAAGATTGGTGACGCTACGATGGAAAATAAAAAAGTTTTTCCCACTAGAACTAGTTTTTCGACTAACAGTTTATATGACAGCTATATGCTATATTCATCCGATTATGATAAATTTTTCCACACATATGTAAAATCATCTAAAACTAATATATACCAAGATAGGTGACGCTACGATGGAAAACAAAAAAGTTTTTCTCACTAATACTTATTTTCCGACCGATCGTTCCTATGACAGCTATATGATATAGTCATCCGATCCGGCCGGTTCCGACATATTAGTTGCGTGCAGTAAAAAGAAGACTCTGTGCAAAATTTCAGCTCGATAGCTCTAAAACTGAGGGACTAGTTCGCGTAGAAACAGACAGACGGACAGACGGACAGACAGACGGACAGACGGACGGACGGACAAGCGGAAATGAACTCGGCTCGTCGTCCTGATCAAGAATATATATAGTTTATGGGGTCGGAAATAAATATTTCTATGCGTTACAAACTTCTGGGCAAAATTAATATACACTTTTCAAGTGTATAAAGATAGAACGCTGTCGCGATACAGTGGGTCCACAACATCTGTCTTTTTCCATCTCTTGCAATGCAAAATGGTCCCAAAGTCGATTTGTTTGGAATAAAGTCAAAAAAAATTTTAATTTGTGTAAAAAACGTTTTATTTTCTAAAAGAGAATACCCCAAGTATATAGAACCATAAAATTTAATTATGAAATGCAGCCCTTAATGTTTTGCGAAGACCTGAAAGTCAGCCTTTAATTTTACTGAGCACACGGCTTTTAATGTGGCAAAACTTGCTTAAGCCTATATGACACGACATTAATTGACATTTTATGAACTATAGTTCTTTTTTTGAACTATAGTTCATTTTTTGAACTATAGTTCATTTTTTGAACTATAGTTCATTTTATGAACTATAGTTCTTTTTTTGAACTATAGTTCATTTAATGAACTTTATCCTAAAAATAATCAATAGTTAAAAAATGAATTGCATAAAAAAATTAACCAATAAAATGTCGGTTGTTTTATATCGATTTGGGTAAATTGCACCTCTGCAAAGTTGTGCTGGCAACCGCACTGTCAAAAAATAACACTTTTAGCTAAGTTGGCATTTCCAAATTCCGGTGAATTACCAATCTTCTTCCGATTGCTTAACTGTTAAATGTGTACAAAAAAATTAATATGTCTTCACGAAAGAATCTATTGTTTGGGACCACTTCATTATTGAAGCAGATGGAAAATTTGGCAAATGCTGCTATTGTAAGAAAAAATCCAGAAAATGTGAATTCGCTATATATGTAAATTGCTTATGTTCTTTTTTACCATTAATAAAGTTGTGAAATAAACAGAGATATTCTTCAGAAAAATTTTCGTATCTTGTTGCCAACGATGTCTTTGTCATCTCTACACCGAATGGTTTAGTAGTTATAGCCACGCCTGTACATTCATCTTTAAGCCGTCTGCATGTCCGAATGAAAAGTGTTAAATAAAGTGAATTGGGTTCAAAGAATGAACTATAGTTCAAAAAATGAGTTCAAAAAAAGAACCATAGTTCATAAATGAACTATAGTTCAAAAATGAACTATAGTTCATAGAATGAACTATAGTTCATAGAATGAACTATAATTAAAAAAATGAACTATAATTCAACAATGAACTATAGCTCGAAAGTGAACTAAAAAAAATGAATAAAAATGAACTAATGAACTAGGTCATTGAAATGAACTAGATTCTCCAACTCTAATCTCGAGAGAGAAAATTTAGATGTCGTCAATCAAGGAACTAATCTAAAGGGTATGCAATTTTCAATAATCTAGTTGAAGATCATTTTCCAATCGGTTTAGTAGTTAAAATGCTAAATGCAAAGTATTTCTCGAAAAAATCTATTTTTTTCTCAAAAAACGTGCAAATTTTGTTTTCCTAAAATCTGTAAAAGGTTGAAACTGATAAAAATAAATTGTTTTTTTCTTTTGTTCTTACGAATAGCACTTCTACTAAGAAAATAAGGCATTGGTAAAAATATCTATGGATAAATAAAGGAGCTGTGAGCAATTGAGTACAAGTACTAACAGTCAAATTTCATTGTTTTATGTATTTATTAAAAAATATTTTTATTTTTTCTTCATTTTTGGCCTTGCTCTTAATTTTTTTCTGTGATTTGGCATTTATTGGAACTCTTACATTGAGCAAAACAAAGCAAAAAAAAAAATTTGTTTAATGAAAACGTAAAATAGTAAAATTTGACCCCTAGTTTTTTCACACAATCGCTTACAACTTCGCTATTTATCCACTGATTTTCATCATCAACGCCTTATTTTCTTCGTAATAGGGCAATTTGTAAGAATAAAAGAAAAAACAATTTTTATTTTCAACCAGTTACAGATTTTAGAAAATCAAATTTTTCACGTTTTTGAGAAAAAATCATTTTTTTCGAAATATTTTTGCTTCTTACTTTTAAACTACTAAACCGATTGGAAAATGTTTTTTGACTAGATTATTGGGAATCGCATAACCCTTTCATTAATCCCTTGCTTGACTTCATCTAAAGTTTGTAACTCGAGATATGGCTTTAAAGGTATGGGTACCTACCAAAAAACTAAAAAAAAATTCTAACTCAAAAACGTATCCATAAAATTTTTTTTTAAATTCATTTTTGAGTTCAACATTCCAAAATACACGAGAGCGTAAGTGAAAGTCGGCCCTGCTCGACTTCGATATACCCGTTACTCAGGATATCAACATGTCCAAATTGTGGGAGATATGAGTTTTTTTCCAATTTGCGGGGGAGGCAACTCTACTATAGCTCATCTGATCAGGAAATGATGTATGGCTGATCGATAGGTAATAATTATTAAAATATATGTCTAGAGGGTTCAAACAATCTATTTTCAAAATTGTGGGAGATATGAGGTATTTTTTAAGTTGCGGGGGCGTGAACTTTTCTATCGTTCATCTGATCAGGAAACGATGTATGGTGGATCGATAGGTAGTTATGATTAAAATATATGTCTAGAGGGTTCGAATAATCTATCCTCAAAATTCTGGGAGATATGAGGTATTTCCAAATTGCGTGCGTGGCAACATTACTACCGTACATCTGATCGGGAATTGATGTATAGTGGATCGATAGGTAATGAGGATTAAAACATATGTCTAAAAGGTTCAAACAATCTATTTTCAAAATTGTGGAAGATATAAGGTATTTTACAAATTGCTGGGGCGGCAACTCTACTATCGTTGATCTGATCGAAAAATGATGTATGGCGGATCGATAGGTAATGATGATTAAGATATATGTCTAGAAGGTTTGAACAGTCGATTTTCAAAAATTGTGGGAGATATAAGGTTTTTTTCAAATTGCGGGGGCGTGAGGGGGCGTGGCAAAAATTTGAAACAAACTTGATCTGCCTGCAGACAATACAAGTCTACACTGAAAATTTGGTAGCTCTAGCTCTTATAGTCTCTGAGATCTAGGTGTTCATACGGACGGACGGACAGACGGACGGACGGACAGACGGACAGATCTATATCGACTCGGCTATTGATGCTGATCAAGAAATATATACTTTATGGGGTCGGAAATGCTTCCTTCTGCCTGTTACATACATTTGCACGAACTTAGTATACCCTTTTTACTCTACGAGTAACGGGTATAAAAATAATGGCTTCAATCGGTCTTTTTCGCTGTAAACAAGTGTAATAGGAACGGATGGTTTCTAAACGCGGAACGTCCGCTCTCAATAAAAGCATTCCAATTAAGCCCGCCGTTCTCAGTGTAAGAACGAGAGCGTAAGTTGAAGTCGGCCCTGCTCGACTTCGATATACCCGTTAGATATGAGGAATTTTTCAAATTGCGGGGGCCGGAAATTTTCTATCGTTCATCTGATCGAAAAATGATGTATGGCGGATCGATAGGTAATGATGATAAAAATATATGTCTAGAAGGTTCGAACAATCTATTTTCAAAATTGTGGGAGATATGAGGTTTCTTTATATTGCGTTCATACACTCAAAAAAAAGAAAAACCTAATTTTAAGGCTGAGCAGTTCCTAAAACAATAAATTGCCAATAACTCAACATTCATAGCAATTATTTACCTAAACGATGAGAATTTAACCTAAAACGGAAATTTTAAGACAATTTTTTTATGGCAATACGTCACCAATTTTTATGGTCACGTTTCCTAAGCGTTGGTAATGTCAGTTAATCTTTGAATGTGCCAAGTGCTACACTACTACTTCGAACAATAAGCCGCAATCTGGAATGCAAAATTATCCGTTATGATTATTTGAACTCTTGACATTGCAAAAAAAAAAAAAAAATGTAAAAAAAAAAAACAAGACAAAAATTATTTGGTTCCAAGAGGAATTGAACCCACGACCTCGGCATTCTAAGTCAACAGTCTTACCCACTAGACCACCACTTCTATTACAAATTTAGAGCATAACATACAGCTGCATTCTTTTAAGTCATTTGGCGCATCTTGCTGTATGAGGTGCGTGGTCGTGTGAGCTGAGGTGCGGCCATTTCTGTGTTCCAATCCCCGGGGTCCCGAGTTCGATTCCCAGACGAGGAAAGGTAAATTAAAAAAGTTTTTATAATTCTTATTAAATGTTTTTCAGAGGAAATAATACCATCGGCGAATAAATAACCCCCCATGCATTGGTCTATCTTGTCTTCTGCGCGCCTCCCCCCCCCTCTTCCCACATATTTGTGGAATCAGATTTTTTAGCAATTTTTTGCCTTAAATTAAGGTGAAAACGACCTAAAAATCTAAGGTCATCAGCAACCTTAAAGTTAGGATATGATGTCTTTGGCGCAATTTTGAGTACAAATTGCCTAAATTTTTGGTTATTTTTGACGGTTTCAGGCAATTTATTTCTCTGGGTGTACGGACGGACAGACGGACAGACAGGCAGACAGACGGACAGAGGGACATGTCTATATCGACTCGGCTATTGATGCTGATCAAGAATATATATACTTTATAGGGTCGGAGATGCTTCCTTCTGCCTGTTACATACATTTGCACGAACTTAGTATACCCTTTTTACTCTACGAGTAACGGGTATAAAAATCGGACTTACCCTACTATTGAGAACGAAAAACACGGTTTTCGGTGCATTTAGAACGGATGTTTTTCCGAGTGCACTTTAAGTTGTGTCGGACATCTGTCGGCCGGGTGCTTGCTTTTAAAAGGGGGACTAAGAATTCTTTGTGAGTGAAAAGTTAAAATAAATACTTAATATTCTTACATATACTTAATATTCACATATTGTTAGCCACCACGGTAAAAGGGTTCCAAAAATTGCTGTGATTTCTAATCAAAAACATTTTAAATGAAAGATCCGTTGTCACTGCCACAGCAGCAAGTTCCTAGAGGGATGCCATTCATTGAGAACAAACAGCTGAACAAAGAGTCACTGAACAAAAAAGAACAATTCATCAAGAACATGTTAACTTGTTCAGTTTAGCGAAGAACTCATTTTTGCTAACTCACTTATGAACAACATAACACTACTCTAAATATGTCATAGTTCGGCATTCTTTCCCTGGAGATTGTATTGTAAATTGTGTGAGTTTCCTGTTGCATGTACGTCTAGGTTTTGCTTCCGTGTATGCTCTGGTGGCTGATAATCCAATAGATATGCTTCGTTCTCGAGGTGTTTATGATATCTACTGCATTCCTGCTCTCCAAGATAATCCTCAAACTTATGGACGGCGTCAGCTGATCCAACTTTATACATTAACTAGCTATGTATATACCCGGCGTTAAAACTTTAAATGTGGTGTGCGGATAATAAAAATGGGCATAGATATTTTCGATGATCAAAACCAGTTCCGAACGTGTTTCAACCAGTTTAAAAGTGGTTCAGAGAAATATATCAGATATTATTTATTGGGTGTATCATATATTCTGTGTGTATGTTGGTAATATGGACATGCAGGAATAAGAGGAAACGAGCTGGTGGATACGGCTGCAAAAGCCACTTTAGCTCCGTTAATAATGCACAACACCTTTTAGAAGGTCATTAATAACCTCATAAAAAAAAAATACTATAAACAAATTAAATTAAAAATAATAAAATAATAAAAATTTAAATACCCTTGCAGTTTTTGAAAGACGCTACCATTGATAACAAAAATGTTTTTCTCACAAGAACTTATTTTTTGACCGACCGTTTATATGGCAGCTATATGCTATAGTCATCCGATTTTGATAAATTTTTCCAGAATTATGTGAAAGTATATAATACTAATATATACCACTGTTGGTGAACTAGTTTTTGGACCGATCGCTCCTATGGCAGCTCGGCCATATAGTCATCCGATCCGGCCGATTCCAACAAATGTGCAGCCCTTGTATATTTAAAGACTTTTTGCAAAGATTGGTAAACATAGCTTTAAAACTGAGGGAGAAGATAGCATAGAAACAGACGGACAGATTGACGGACCGACGCACAGTGGCTTGTTTGGCCGATTTAGCGTTGCAAAAATCATAACTTTTGAACGAAAAGAGATATTTGAAAAATTTCAAAGGGACGATGAAAGAGAATTAAAAAGAGCTAAATCATGTCTTTGTAGGTCAACAGGGTAACTCAGGATCGGCTGCTAAAGTTCATATTTTAATACACTAAAAAGATTTCATAAAATAGGCAAAATATTTTAATGCTTTTAACGTTTTATGGAAAATGGTGATTTAAAACTAATTACAATTAACTAATTTTAATAAAAATATAGCTTTAATTTTCTTAAAAAAAAATCTTACTAGTTTAAACCGGTTCTGAACCTGATTAATCCATTTCCAAAGTGCAAAGTACAATGAAATTTGGTGTACAGTTTTTTTAGAAAAGCAAATCCCTGCCTATTTAAACTCGTTTAAAATTCTTTCATAACGGTATCGAAACAGTTTTGTGAAAGAAACAAATGAACACAATGCTAGGGATCCGGGTTTATTAGCTAATGTATAGATAAATATTGAAGTACACCGATACAAAATTCATTCTAAAAGTACCAAAATCTTTAACTTTCTTGGACGAAAGCTTTAGTTCTCAAATCATGAACATTTGGGTTTGTTATTTGATAAACATTTTGGGCTTGTTTCATAAACATTTTGATCTTATTTATTAAAAACGAGAGCGTAAGTTAAAGTCGGCCCTGCTCGACTTCGATATACCCGTTTCTCAGGGTAAGGTTTATTTAAGAATATTTTATTAGATCACAACATGCCCAAATTGTGGGAGATATGAGGTATTTTTCAAATTGCGGGGGCGTAAACTTTTCTATTGTTCATCTGATCAGGAAATGCTGTATGGCGGGTCGATAGGTAATAATGATTAAAATATATGTCTAGAAGGTCCGAACAATGTATTTTCAAAGTTGTGGGAGATATGCGGTATTTTTCAAATTTTAAATAGTCGACATTGCATAGTGTATCACGTATTAAAACATTTTTCAGTTGTACCCATTTTTTCAAAGTTATTGTTGACCAGCAATACTTCGCGAGATGTTGACTAACTTTTCAAAACAAAATACAGCCAATCATGTATAGTGACCAACGCCCAGTCAATTGAAAATCACCACGAAGTTAAATTTTCGGCATTATTCATTTTTAAATCTGGTCAAAAAAGACATACGTTCCACCTTGTTCCACCGAAATATATGTGGAAGTAAGTAAAATTGCTTACTTCGCAGGTCCGAGTTCGACTTAACTCTTGAAGAAGTATTACCATCCAGAAACCACCACACCTTGGTTATAATTTATTTATTTATTTTTTAAGTCACGTACGGATCTGCTAAGTAATTTTTTAAGAAAAGTTTAACCTTGTTGTTCTTTATAATTTATTGTATTCCATTCCTTGGAGGATTGGTTCGAGCCGCGATTGAAGCATTTTGAAGGAATTTAGCAGTTTGCAAAACTATGAAAAAAACCATGCAATTTTAGCATTAAGGTATTTTGGGTAGTCGTACATTAAAAGACTGTTAGAAATTCTAGTTCTTCGCCATTGTACTTTGACAGCTCCTTAAGATCAAGACATCGTTCTCTAATCTACTTTTATTCATGCCCCATTTCTCTTCCCCTTATAAGTATTATGCACAATTTTGGATTTTTAACCGCAACACTCAATTAAATCTCAGTCAGTTTATCACGTGCAGCCAGTTTCGCACATGCCAGACGCCATTTTGTGAAATCTTCATTAAATCAACTTCCAGGCGATTGCACAGACGGCGAAACTTTACGAGCCGCAAAGTAAATGTTTTTCTTTGCTTTTTTCATTAAAATTTACGCATTATCGCATAAATACTTATGGAAAGAGGCTGTTCAGGAGGTTGCCCAATTTTTACCAATTAACGGCAGCGCAATCTCACGTACATCGGCCATGCGTTTGTCGCGTTAACAATGGTGAAGGAGAGGAGAATGGGGAGTGGGGAAGTTGGTGGGTGAGTTTCAATTTCGCGTTGCTTTTTATGGGCATCCAGCCTGGTCCTGGCCTGTCCTGGCCTGTCCTGGCCTGGCGTTGCCATATAGCCCGGGCGCATATCAGTCGTTAAAATGTTTCTCATAATTTCGCTTATGTGCGTGTGACATTTAGCACCGACAACGAAGATTCTCATCACAGAGGGGCGGCGGCAATTATTTTAAACTGTGGGCTGAGCAGGCGCTCAAAAGGCCATTGACAGTGCGGAATTCAGTGGTAAGAAGCAAGAAATTAAAATGGATTTATACACTTAAGAATAGGGGTCAATCGGTAATGCGTTGCAATATCCGTAGCAAGTTATATCGCTACACAGAGAAAAAATTAAGACCATCTCCTCTTTAAGAAACGAGAGTGTAAGTTGAAGTCGGTCCTGCTCGACTTCGTTATACCCGTTACTGAGGGAAAGGTTTATTAAAAAATATATCACGAAATCAGAAATAACCAACGTAATTATTTGATTTGCTTAGAACTCGACTAAAGTTCATCTGATAGTGGAACGGTGTGTGGTGGATCAATAAGTATTGATGATTAATTAATGTCTTAAGGGTTCGAACAGTCTATCTTCAAAATTGTGGGAGATATGAGGTTTTTTACAAATTGCGGAAGTGGCAACTCTATTATAGTTCATTTGATCGGGAAATTATGTACGGTGGATCGAGAGGTAATAATGATTAAAATATATGTCTAGAATGTTTCAACAATCCATCTTCAAAATTGTAAAAGATATGAGGTTTTTTTCCAAATTGCGGGGGCGGCAACTCTACTATCTGATCGAGACATGTTCAGATGTATGGTGAGTCGATAAATAATAATGAGTGAAATAATGCTCAAGAAGGTCCTAACAAGCTAATTCCAAAATGGTGGGAGTTATAAGGTTTTTTCATATTGCGTGGGCAAGAGGGGCGTGGCTAAATTTGAAACAAACTTGATCTGCGTGCAGACGACACAAGTCTACACTTAAAAAAATGGTAGCTCTAGCTCTTATAGTCTCAGAGATCTAGGTGTTGATACAGACGGACGGACGGACAGACGGACATTTTGCACGAACTTTGTATATCCTTTTTACTCTACGAGTAAAAGGGGTATAACGAGTTATACGAGGGTATAAATTTGTATACTTCATGGCATCGGATATGCTTCCTTTTGCCTGTAACATACATTTGCACGAACTTAGTATACCCTTTTTACTCTACGAGTCACGGCCATAAAAACATGTAACATTTTTATTGGCCAACAACTGAAAAAATGTTTCAAGTTATTTGTGCGCTCGACTTGCATCGTTATTTTTTTCACTGTTTGGACAATTGTCGAGCGGCATGGGTCGAAATGAGTGGACGAACCCGAACAAAGTTGTTAAATATTTTGCATATATTTAAAACAATACTTCATTTCGGTTATTTAAAAAAAAAATAAAAAATCGTTTCACGAACAATTCGCAATCGAGCGCGAATACAATGCAATACAGGAAAATATGAAACATAAAATATTTGCCAAAAAATAAACCAAGGCAGTCTACCAAAAATTGTGCGTTCCGTCCCGTTATGTAGTATTTGGCATCCACTTTCCTCCTGTATGCCAGATTTGACTTTGCAGGTGTATCGATAAAATGTCAATTGCATCGCCAACTGCAACAACAACAATCACTATCTCGACAAAACCAACAACTAAGCCAGCAAACAAGGCAATTTAAATACTACACAAAACAGAATTTGCCCACAAACATGTGTAGGAATGTGCGGATTTTTGTTGTAAATCGGGGGAGGGGCTGTAGCTGCGGGCCTGAAAGTTGACATCGACACACAATTAACTTCAAAATACTTCAAGCCATGTTAAGTGTCAATTAGCCGAAAGCAGCTTAGCGCCATGCATGCCAAATTATGTAGTTAAACTATCGAAATGTATTTACATTTCTTGCATGAGTATCATATGTACATATGTGTAATTGCGTATGCTAAACGAGTTGCAATAACCATGACGATGTTTATCGCAATAAGATAAAACCAAAGCCTAATGGTAGACAAATAATGGAAATGCGTTATCAAGATGACGCGGAAAGGCAGGCCTGCTTTGAATGGAAAAATTTTTTTAATTATTTCTCTGTTCAGTCTAAACAAAGCGTCTTAAGACTATTTTTATTCGAGAAAATTAATTGTTTTATTTTGAATCTTTACATAATTCTGTTACTAATCATTAGCAGCGTATTATGTAGTGGTTATCAGATTTTAGGTTTATACTTATACATTTTATAGTTTAAGTTGTGGTTTAATTAACAAAACTTTAGTTTAAGAAATGATTATATGTGAATAGAATGAGCATTGTCCCTATGTATATAACAGGGACCATTATGATTATAACTTCATTAATATACTTATTTATTGATTTTATGTATGTGGGTTTTAAGTGGCGTTTTGTATACCTAGATCCCACTAAACGAAAGCTTAAATATACCTTTTTGGTTGGGTTGAGGAGCCAGCTTTTCTTCCTGGTCCTGCTCCGAAGGATGTGTATTGGCTCCTATTGGGTGGCAAGTCCAACTCCAGCTCAACACATTGCTTTCAATTGTTCGGTCTTACGTTAAGAGAACGATAAAATAAGGTGACAGGGTCCGGGTTTCTCATAAAGACACTGTAATACTGGAATAACACTGTTCGACGCATTAGACATGACGATGGTTAGGTTAGGTTAGGGCGGTTGCTGAATGGGGGGAGACCCTTCAACACACTTAGGCCATTGAGTTGACCCGTTGTGATGCCGCTTGCGGACTCTCTCCGCATCCATTCCTCCTATTTGTGGGGCCTAAAATTGTACGACTTATTTATTTAGTTCCATTGCTGAAGGAACATATTATGGGGCTAGGTCCATCCTGATGCCTTTATGAATCCTGAGATTTGTCTTGGGGATATGACCGAGAGTTCGGAAATATCGGTTAGGAAGTATGAGCCTGGGAATTTCTTTCTTCGACGACTTAGAGCGGGGCACGAGCAAAAAAAGTGTGAGGTAGATTCCACTTCTTCCTCGTCCCTACAGCTTTTGCAGAAATCGTTGTAGGGGGCATCCAGTCTGGCGGCATGTGTTCCGACCAGCCAGTGTCCAGTGATGGACCTGACCACTGCTGCGCAGTTTGCTCTGCCGAGCATGCATGGTCAAGTCAGTCGCGCTGTCCTGCAGGTACTGACTGACTGCCATTTTTGAGTAGCTTTCTGCTTGAATAGTTCTTTAATGATGAGCCTACACGTAGCCATGGGCATACCTACATTTTCCTTATCAGGAAGGAGGTTGGTGGTAGTCCCTTGTCTCGCGAGTTCATCTGCTTTGCCCTCTATATCCCTGTGTCCTGGGACCAAGATAAGGCTTATGACGACATGACGATACAAATTAATCGTTTCGATATAGACACTTGACGATACCGTTGGAAGTCATGTTTGTGCACTCAAATATGGTTGCCAGTTGCTTTCGTTACTTTGGCCATGTAGATTATCATGTCATCATGCGTAGAACAGTGGATCGTCATTATCAAGTCATGAATTTTCCGATACGATACGGCTATTGCTCTGCATACGAAGTAATTTTCAATGGTCAAAACTCAAATGGTAAAGATGTCAAGCGATAAAGACGAATTAATTTTGTTGACATATCTTCGTCATCATCAAAATAAAATAAATCCAAAAAGAAAGTATTGTATGAATCCAGAAGATTATTTATTGCCACTGAAGAATTAGCAGAAGACGATTTAAAGTTTCAAACATTTTACAGAATGCCAAAAAATATATTTAAGGAGCTGGTAATGGTATTCCTTTAAGTGCACAAATTTTATAATTTAGTCTGAATTTTACTCAAACTAGTCCCTAGTTTTAAAGCTATCGAGTTGAAATTTTGCACAGAGTCTTCGTTTTACTGCAAGCTTCTTATATGTTGGAACCCGGATCGGATAAGTATCTTATAGCTGACATAGCAACAATGGGCCGAAAAATAGGTCTTAGTGAGAAACACTTTTTTGTTTTTAATGTTAGCATCCAACGAGAAGGCAAAGCTAACTTCGATTGTGTCGAAGTTTTAATACACTTGAAAAACTTTACTCCAATTGATTTAACCGGTAAAATAAATATAGGATATAGATATCAGATATTTAAAATTTTTAACTCATTGGTAAACACATTTTAGTAGTTAAACACATTTTTCGACCGATCGGTCCTATGGCAGCTATATGCTATAGTCATCCGATTTTGATCAAAACTTCCAGAATTGTGTTGACGCATATAAAACTAATATATACCAAGATTGGTGTCGCTACGATGGAAAATAAAAAAGTTTTTTCCACTAGAACTAGTTTTTTGACCGACCGTTTATATGACAGCTATATGCTATATTAATCCGATTTTGATCAATTTTTCCACAAATATGTAGAATCATCTAAAACTGATATATACCAAGATTGGTGAAGCTACAATGGAAAATAAAAAAGTTTTTCTCACTAAGACTTATTTTCCGACCGATCGTTCCTATGGCAGCTATAAGATATAGTCATCCGATCCGGCCGGTTCCGACATATTAGTTGCGTGCTGTAAAATAAAGACTCTGTGCAAAATTTCAGCTCGATTGCTTTAAAACTGAGAGACTAGTTCGCGTAGAAACAGACAGACGGACAGACGGACGGACAAGCGGAAATGAACTCGGCTCGTCGTCCTGATCAAGAATATATATATTTTATAGGGTCGGAAATGAATATTTCTATGCGTTACAAACTTCTGGGCAAAATGAATATACACTTTTCAAGTGTATAAAAACTCAGGAATTATGAATATTATATGCTTTCAAACAGTTTTACCAAATTTAGACGAGAAGGCAAAGCTAACTTCGACTGTGCCGAAGTTTTAATACACTTGAAAAACTTTACTCCAACTGATTTAACCATTAATATAAATATTATATAGGATATAGATATCAGATATTTAAAATTTTTAAATCATTGATTATAAAAAAAAAAAACACATTTTCCAACCGATCGTTCCTTTGGCAGCTATATGCTATAGTCATCCGATTTTGATAAAATGTTCCAGAATTTTGTGAAAGCATATAAAAGTAATATATTCAAGATTGGGGATGCTACGATAAAAACAAAAAGTTTTTCTCACTAGAGAGTTTTTTTGACCGCTGTTTTATGGGAGCTAATAATATAGTCATCCGATTTTGATAAATGTTTTCTGTATTATATCAAAGCATATAAAACTCATATATACCAAGATTAGTGACGCTACGATGGAAAACAAAAAAGTTTTTCTCACTAGAACTAGTTTTTTGACCGAACGTTTCTATGGCAGCTTTATGCTATAGTGATTCGATTTTGATACATTTCTCCAGAATTATGTGAAATCATCTAAAACTAATATATACCAAGATTGGTGACGCTACAATGGAAAATAAGAAAGTTTTTCTCACTAAGACTTATTTTCCGACCGATCGTTCCTATGGGAGCTATAAGATATAGTCGTCCGATCCGGCCGGTTCCGACATATTAGTTGCGTGCAGTAAAAAGAAGACTCTGTGCAAACTTTCAGCTCGATAGCTTTAAAACTGAGAGACTAGTTCGCGTAGAAACAGACAGACAGACGGACAGACAGACAGACAGACGGACAGACAGACGGACGGACGGACAAGCGGAAATGAACACGGCTCGTCGTCTTGATCAAGAATATATATAGTTTATGGGGTCGGAAATGAATATTTCTATGCGTTACAAACTTCTGGGCAAAATTAATATACACTTTTCAAGTGTATAATAAGATCGGATGACTATATCCTATAGCTAACATAGGACCGAACGGTCTGAAAATGGGTTTCAGTAAGAAATCCATTTTTGTTTTCCATGATAGCATTCTTAAACTCAGTTATTATAAATATTATATGCTGACAAACAATTCAAAACTTGGTAAAAATAGAATGACAGCGATAGGAGCAATCGGCCGTCTATAACAATAACATCGTCTGGGAATCTATTACTTTCTGAGCGCTCGAAGTTATATTAAGTGCCATTGTTTGCAGATATTTTTGTAGATCTTCTACCTCTATTGCACAGGTTGCCAAAAGGCCTACGAATCAAAGGAGGGAAAATGACTGCATTGCATTTACTAAAGATTCAGCGTCAGATCTAGTGCTTAAACTTTCATTATTCTCATTCAACTTTTTCAGAGTGGAAAATATGACTTTGTAATGCATTCGTGTCATAATAACAACTGACGCGTCATGCAAAGAGACAAAGAGCATTGGACAAAATCGGTCTTGGGACTTAAATTATTATTTTCGTGCTGAACACCTGAATGCTTTCCCACCATAACAGCAGCATTGTCATAAGCCTGGCCTCTACCGTTCATTATAAATAAACCACCAGCTTCAAGCTTGCCAAAAATTATGTTTGAAATTCCTTCTGCAGTTTTACAGAAACTTTCATTTATTGAAATCAATAACTTGGACTCCTAAATTTGCAATTACTATATACATACCTCAATTTTCCGCCCACCGCACGCTACGCCACTGATGCAAAATACTTACCAATAAGCAATGGAAAGTTGCACTCTTTAAAAACGCCGAGCAATTAATAAAGGAGGCATTTCGAGGTAGCCTAATCTCCTGTTGTGGCTAATTGTGCAAGATCACCCGATTTGCGCACTCCACACTTCTTTTTGTTGAGCTTTAAAGTCAAGGGCTTGTGTCAACAAGCCCCAGATACTTTAGGCCATCAAAGAGAATATCCGCCAATATCCTATCACCGCGGCACGCCAGAAACTTTGTCAAAAGTACTGGAAAATGCCGTTTGGCCATTAAGACATTAGGTTAAGCCTGCCCACAAGCTGAATTAAAGTTTTTCGGACACAAAACGAGAAGGCAAAGCTGCCTTCGAATATGTGGAAATTTTAACACACTTGCAAATGCTCGTGCACAAATGCACTTGAAAAAGTTTATTCCAACTGATTTAACCGGTAAAATATATATAGGATATAGATATCAAATATTTAAAAATTTTAAATCATTGATAATAAAAATTTGATACCATAAAACAAAAACTTTTCTTAGTAAAACACATTTTCCGACCGATCGGTCCAATGGCAGCTATATGCTATAGTCATCCGATTTTGATAAATTTTTTCGAAATTATGTGAAGTAATATAAAACTAATATATACCAAGATTGGAGACGCTACGATAGAAAACAAAAAAGTTTTTCTCACTAGAAGTAGTTCTTTGAACGACCGTTTATATGGCAGCTATATGCTATAGTCAGCCGATTTTTATACATTTTTTCGAAATTATGTAAAAGCATATAAAACTAATATATACCAAGATTGGAGACGCTACGATGGAAAACAAAAAAGTTTTTCTCACTAGAAGTAGTTTTTTGAACTACCGTTTATATGGCAGCTATATGCTATATTCATCCGATTTTGATAAATTTTTCCACAAATATGTATAATCGTCTAAAACTAATATATACCAAGATTGTTGACGCTACGATGGAAAATCAAAAAGTTTTTCCCACTAGAACTAGTTTTTTGACCGACCGTTTATATGGCAGCTATATGCTATATTCATCCAATTTTGATCAATTTTTCCACAAATATGTAAAATCATCTAAAACTGATATATACCAAGATTGGTGACGCTACAATAGAAAATAAAAAAGTTTTTCTCACTAAGACTTATTTTACGACCGATCGTTCCTATGGCAGCTATAAGATATAGTCATCCGATCCGGCCGGTTCCGACATATTAGTTGCGTGCACTCAAAAGAAGACTCTGTGCAAAATTTCAGCTCGATAGCTTTAAAACTGAGAGACTAGTTCGCGTAGAAACAGACAGACAGACAGACGGACAGAGGGACAGACAGACGGACGGACGGACAAGCGGAAATGAACTCAGCTCGTCTTCCTGATCAATAATATATATAGTTTATGGGGTCGAAAATGAATATTTCTATGCGTTACAAACTTCTGGGCAAAATTAATATCCACTTTTCAAGTGTATAAAAACCAGAAGGCAAAGCTAACTTCGAATGTGCCGAAGTTTTAATACACTTGAAAAACTTTACTACAACTGATTTAACCGGTAAAATATATATCGAATATAGATATCAGATATTTAAAATTTGAAAATCATTGATAATAAAAATTTGATATAAATTTGTTCAGCACGAAAATAATAATTTAAATCCCAAGACCGATTTTGTCCAATGCTCTTTGTCTCTTTGCATGACGCGTCAGTTGAGGCGAGAGAGAGCTGAGGCCGTTATTATGACACGAATGCATTACAAAGTCATATTTTCCACTCTGAAAAAGTTGAATGAGAATAATGAAAGTTTAAGCACTAGATCTGACGCTGAATCTTTAGTAAATGCAATGCAGTCATTTTCCCTCCTTTGATTCGTAGGCCTTTTGGCAACCTGTGCAATAGAGGTAGAAGATCTACAAAAATATCTGCAAACAATGGGACTTAATATAACTTCGAGCGCTCAGAAAGTAATAGATTCCCAGACGATGTTATTATTATAGACGGCCGATTGCTCCTATCGCTGTCATTCTATTTTTACCAAGTTTTGAATTGTTTGTCAGCATATAATATTTATAATAACTGAGTTTAAGAATGCTATCATGGAAAACAAAAAAGGATTTCTTACTGAAACCCATTTTCAGACCGTTCGGTCCTATGTTAGCTATAGGATATAGTCATCCGATCTTATTATACACTTGAAAAGTGTATATTAATTTTGCCCAGAAGTTTGTAACGCATAGAAATATTCATTTCCGACCACATAAACTATATATATTCTTGATCAGGACGACGAGCTGAGTTCAATTCCGTCTGTCCGTCTGTCTGTTTCTACGCGAACTAGTCCCTCAGTTTTAAAGCTATCGAGCTGAAATTTTGCACAGAGTCTTCTTTTTACTGCACGCAACTAATATGTCGGAACCGGCCGGATCGGATGACTATATCATATAGCTGCCATAGGAACGATCGGTCTAAGAACTAGTTCTAGTTAGAAAAACTTTGTTGTTTTCCATCGTAGCGGCACAAATCTTGGTGTATGTTAGTTTTATATGCTTCCACATAATTCTAGAAAAATGTATCAAAATCGGAGCACTATAGCATATAGCTGCCATAGAAACGGTCGGTCAAAAAACAAGTTCTAGTGAGAAAAACTTTTTTGTTTTCCATCGTATCGTCACCAATCTTGGTAGATATTAGTTTTATATACTTTAACAAATTTTTTAAAAAAATTATAAAAATCGGATGACTATAGCATATAGCTGCCATAGGACCGATCGGTCGGAAAATGTGTTTTACAAAGAAAAGTTTTTTTTATGGTATCCTATTTTTATTATCAATGATTTCAATTTTTTTAATATCTGATATCTATATCCTATATATATTTTACTGGTTAAATCAGTTGGAGTAAAGTTTTTCAAGTGTATTAAAACTTCGGCACAGTCGAAGTTAGCTTTGACTTCTCGTTTTAACGATTTATTGAAAATTATGTTTTAAAACTAACTACAATTAACTAAATTTAATAAAAAATATAATTTGAAATTACTTAAAATAATTTATTTTCATAAAAATTTAGTTCTAAGATTGGAATTGTTAATTTGCTTTAAACATGTTGTCAATATAGGTACTCATATCATTAGTTTCTAATGGATCTAATATTTCCGATGAATATTGTTCGGTTGGAAGAGTTCCTCTTCGTTGTGGAAGTGTTCCCATTTAAGCATGAACTCCATACGTAAGATACTTGCATGCAATGGAGAAATGCCGTATTCATAATTATGCTCGTCCGTTTCCGATGTCTCAAACTCCTGAAAGTCCTTTTGCTTCCTCTTCCTAAGAAATATTTCTGAGGGAAAGATTGCTTCGCCACAAACAACAGCGAAATAATCAGCTGTTCTTTGTTTTTCGCTTCAACAAACTTCTGTGTTAAAGACCTTAGCAACATGTTAATCTGGCAACTTTTAAAAGTATCTCAACTCTCTAACGGCCTCATTTTGTCTCAATCTTCCTCTATCCTCTTACTCATGCTCTTGCTGATAGCAGATGCCAATTTTGATTTGGCATTGTGATATCGCACCACAGAGAAAGAGAGATAGAGGGGAAGATTGAGTCCGCTCTCGATATGTGGCGCTGTTAAGTCGTAGCCCGGGTTGAGATACTTTTAAAATGTTGCCAGCGATTTCAACATGTTGCTAAGGTCTTATAACACAGATAGGAAAACACGGTGGTTAGAGCGAGACGGACATTGTCTTGACTGTACTCAGAGAGCGATAATAACAAAAAACATCTGATTATTTCGCTGTTAAGTTTGTGGCGGCAGAGCAATCTTCCCCTCTAGAAATACTACTCTGTGTCTTTACTCTTTCTTTTTCGGCCGCTTTGGTTCTTGAAGTTTCGCTTGCACATGTGAGTGTGCAAGTGAGACAAAAGATATTTACAGGGATGGACAAGTCACTTATGTTACTTATGATAGTTAAACTAATTAATATTGCACATTACTTAATACTAGTCCTTAATACTACTACAATGTTTCGATTTTTAATAAATCATTTTTATACTGATTCCAATGTCGAGTGCTTGTCGACCCAGTTATTATTACATCATTCATGTCCAGAGTCAAGCTTCTTCAGACATCTTAATACTCGTACCCAAAAGGTATTTATAATTTCCGACATCCAATTTATCATAATCTTTGCTTTCATTTATGTTTCCTTTTTTGTAATTAATTAATTAATTTTTACCTAGAGCGCATATGAAATATTGACTTCGACCGAAATTGGCAATGAAATAATTAAGCAATTTCATGCTGACAAATACACGACAGAAGAAAACAGACGTAAAATAGTACAAACTATTTCTGAACATTTTTATATACCTGATACAGCAGAATATGCTACGCTCAAGTTATCAGAAAGAGACAAACTTGCCGAGGAAATCGTAGAAATTTTTCCAACAGAAAAAAAAGTTTTTTTGGGCGGAAAGAAAATAAAAGAAGCTGCCCGACTTGTATTCTATACTATAAGCTTCATAATCACTACCGAAAAAGAAAAAACCCTGCAAAACCCAGCAACACTCAAACAGATGAACCGAAAACTGTTATCGCTTTTAATTCTGATGTTTTGGACTATGTAAGCAAACTTAAATTTTGTTCCGGCTCTGAAGAGGACTACTTTGAATTATGGAAAGCGACATATGCTTACAGAAAATTTTGTATTATGGGCCCAGTCTCTTTGAAATGAATTATAGAAGAGTTTCCTTTATATAAACAAGCGACGGGATATAAATTTGTATGTACGATGTAGAGCTCTCATTGTTAAACAACAATTTCTACGTTTTCCTTATTAACATTTAATTACATTTACATTTCAGATTGAAAAAGACTTCAAGATTCTATATCCAGACAAATTATATATGTTTACAACTAAATGGCTTCAAATCTTACCGAAGCTTAATGATTATTATGAGATGCGTGTAAGAGATAGATATTATAAATTATTATTTTTATCTTCCAAAGGAGATTTCAATTCAAGTAAGTCCTGTTCAGGTCTCGATTAATTTTCGAAATTATCATCAATTATTATCAAATTGTAATCAGAAGTATACAAATTTAACAAGATTTAAACAACACATTAAGGGACATTTAAATTTGAAAACATTCTAAAGGCTACATTCTATTAGCAAAATCACACACCCAGAACCTGTTGTTGAAAGTGAAACTGTTTTTAAAAAGTGAAACTGTTGTTGAAAGTAAAACGATTTTGCACTCCCTTAATAATGCGGGAATTACTTTTCAAAGCTCAAATAACAGCATTTCACATGAATTCAGAAATTCTCAATATTCAGATAAAATTTTTTCTAAATTTGAAAATCATATTGCTGAACTTGGTCAATATAGCTTAATGAAATTCTACGCAAAATATCATTTCTGCAGAAAGGATATTTTGTTTATACAAGAAAATTTTGAAATTTTTAATACAGCTATAGAGGACGCTTTTAAAACACTATTTTTAGAAAATATTCCAAAAGAATTTCAACCAAAAACTAAATCCTTTCTGCCATTTTGATCAAATCCATTTCCTAATATAGACACAGAACACAAAATATTCAAAAATCTTTTTCTTTGCAAAACCAGTGGCGTATAACATTAATAATGATATTACAGAAGTACGGGAAAATAATAGACCCACTTTGGGTCCTGCAAACAAAAAAAAAGGAAAACGCAATGCCTATTGAGTTTCAAATACAGACATTTTTTGAGTTACCTAATGTTCTAGAGGAAACTGTGGAAAACATGGGAATGCTTAAAAATTATTTAAAAATAACTCATTATGTAAACTCAGACTCCTTCAAAGAAACAATGTCCGATTTTGAAAACAAAATTGTTATTCCAATATATTTCTTTATCGACGGACTTGAAGTCCATAACCCATTAGGAAGTCAAGTAAACTCCTATAATGTGTGCGGTGCATATTGCATGTTTCCTGTTATTCCTTAACATTTGCTATCAAAAGTGGAATTTATATTGGTAGCCGCCAATTTTAAAAGCGTATATAAAAAAATTTTGATTCGATCCATTTTTATTTCCTCTTGTAAATATTTACATTTAAAAATCTTGAAGAATTTGGGCTTAATATCAAAACAAAAACAGGAATTAAAAGAGTATATTTATACCCGTTACTCGTAGAGTAAAAAGGGTATACTAAGTTCGTGCAAATATATGTAACAGGCAGAAAGAAGCATCTCCGACCCCATAAAGTATATATATTCTTGATTAACATCAATAGCCGAGTCGATATAGACTTGTCCGTGCGTCCGTCTGTCTGTATGAACACCTAGATCTTATAGACTATAAGAGCTAGTGCTACCATTTTTTCAGTGTAGACTTATAGAAGCAGATGAAATTTTTGCAACGCCCGCACCCGCAATATGAAAAAACCTCAAATCTCCCACAATTTAGAAAATAGATTTTTCGGACCTTCTAGACTTTTATTTTAATCATCATTACCTATCGATCCGCCATACATCGTTTCTTCTTCCCGCCCCCGCAATTTGAAAAATACCTCATATCTCCCAAAAATTTTAAAATAGATTGTTCAAATCTTCTAGACATATATTTTAATCATCATAACTTATCGATCCGCCATACATAATTTCCCGATCATATAAGCTATAGTAAAGTTGCCACCCATCAATTTGGGCATGTTGTGATCTAATAAAATATTCTTAAATAAACCTTACCCTGAGTAACGGGTATATCGAAGTCGAGCAGGGCCGACTTCAACTTGCGCTCTCGTTTTTATTAGCTTATATTCTTGGAGACAATCTAGGTCTTAACGAAGTCCTTGGATTTAAAACATATTTTAATGCAAATTTGTATTGTCGTTTTGGTCTTCGTTCGAAACAGGATATGGCCAAAGACTCATTAGCGCTCTTTCAATTTTCTTGAATTGTAGAAAATTATGAAGTTGATAAATAATGTTAGTTAACTGACATTAAATCAAACTGTTTATCGATCCGCCATACTTCATTTCCCGATCAGATGAGCCATAGTAGAGTTAACGCCCCCGCAATTTGGAAAAATCCTTATATCTCCCACAATTTGGTCATGTTGTGATCTAATAAAATATTCTTAAACAAACGCTGAGTAACGGGTATATCGAAATCGAGCAGGGCCGACTTCAACTTACGCTCTCGTTTTCTCCTAATTTCTTCCTTTTTTCATAAAATTCCATAAATTCGTTGAAAACGGTGAATAAAAGTATGATTTTTTGTTCTTTCCTTACTTTTTAGACGTATTTAAAACGTATTCAAAGGTTTCTAAAACTTACAAATGTAGTTATGACGTCTTTTCAAAATTTGCTTGTGAGGGTGGTCCTATTATTTTTTTCGCAGCTGTATGTACGACATTTTAGAAAAGTTTTTAGTAAATAATACAAATAGTCCAAATCAGCTGATTTCAGACGCTGTGGCTCAGAGAAGGTTGCCAGTCGACTACTCTGTACACCATCTCACTCTAAATCATATAGATCACCTTAAAGAATTAGGTATTATACACGACTCGGAAGGCAATCTGATTTTCTATCATAGGAAACAGTTGTCCTTAGATCCGAGTGATTTAGTATACAATATAAGACAATAATTTCATGTTCCTTAGCATTGGCGCAACTCTCCCTTTTCATCCCCTGTACATAACCCATATTTGCTTTCTCTTCCTTTCAGTTATTTAGTTTTTTCTAGGTTGTTATCTTAGTTAGTAGTACAAACAAACAAACAACAATTTATGTAATGCAGGTTTTCACCCGGATTGTGGGTTTTTCATGTAACGTATATTAAGATCTGAAATGTAAATTTTCTAATCATAATTTAATCCATTCCTTCCCTTTTATTTACCTCTACGTAGGTTGCTATATATATTTCTGGCCTAATAATGAAAACTCGAATATTTATGATCAAAAATGGTTTTATTGTTTTTCAAAGTATTCTCCAGCAAGATTTATACACTTTTGCATGCGCTCAAACCAAGTGTCGAAGCACTTTTTCCACTCCGATTGAGACACCTTCAAAACATGGTTTTTGAACTCTTCAACAGCATCTTCTGGCGAGGAAAATCGTTGACCCACGCATTTTTCTCTTGATGTGCGGGAATAAAAAGAAGTCATTGCGTGCCAAGTCAGGGCTGTACGACGGATGACCCATCATTTCGACGTTTTGGCGGTCAAAAAGGCGCTGGTGTGAGCTGATGTGTGCTCAAGCGGAACAGTCGCCACATGACCAGTTTTACCGAAAAAACGAGAAGGCAAAGCTAACTTCGACTGAGCCGAAGTTTTAATACACTTGAAAAACTTTACTTCAACTGATTTAACCGGTAAAATATATATAGAATATAGATATCAGATATTTAAAATTATGAAATCATTGATAATAAAAATTTGATACCATAAAAAAAACTTTACTTAGTAAAACACATTTTCCGACCGATCGGTCCCTATGGCAGCTATATGCTATAGATCCGATTTTGATAATTTTTTCAAAATTATGTGAAAGCATATAAAACTAATATATATACCAAGATTGGGGACGCTACGATATAAAACAAAAAAGTTTTTCTCACTAAAAGTGGTTTTTTGACCGACCGTTTATATGGCAGCTATATGCTCCGTCATCCGATTTTGATAAATTTTTTCAGAATTGTGTGGAAACATATAAAACAAATATATACTACGATTGGAGACGCTACGATGGAAATCAAAAAGTTTTTCTCACAACGACTTATTTTTCGACCGATCGTTCCTATGGCAGCTATATGCTATAGTGATCCGATTTTGATAATTTTTCCAGATTATTTAAAAAACTAACTATACCAAGATTGGGACGCTAGCGATTTAAAACAAAAAGTTTGTCTAACTAGAACTTGTCTTAGACCGATCGTCTATGGCGCATAGTAAGCACCGATCCGGCGGTTCCGACATATTATTTAATGAATTTCGCGTTTTACAGCCTCGCTGAGCGTCTGAAAACTTTACCACTGTAGAATATAGATATCAGATATTTAAAATTATGAAATCATTGATAATAAAAATTTGATACCATAAAAAAAACTTTTCTTAGTAAAACACATTTTCCGACCGATCGGTCCTATGGCAGCTATATGCTATAGTAATCCGATTTTGATAATTTTTTTCAAAATTATGTGAAAGCATATAAAACTAATATATATACCAAGATTGGGGACGCTACGATATAAAACAAAAAGTTTTTTTCTCACTAAAAGTGGTTTTTTGACCGACCGTTTATATGGCAGCTATATGCTACCGTCATCCGATTTTGATAAATTTTTTCATAATTGTGTGGAAACATATAAAACAAATATATACTACGATTGGAGACGCTACGATGGAAATCAAAAAAGTTTTTCTCACAACGACTTATTTTTCGACCGATCGTTCCTATGGCAGCTATATGCTATAGTGATCCGATTTTGATACATTTTTCCAGAATTATGTGGAAGCATATAAAACTAACATATACCAAGATTGGGGACGCTACGATTTAAAACAAAAAAGTTTGTCTAACTAGAACTTGTTCTTAGACCGATCGTTCCTATGGCAGCTATATGATAAAGTCATCCGATCCGGCCGGTTCCGACATATTAGTTGCGTGCAGTAAAAAGAAGACTCTGTGCAAAATTTCAGCTCGATAGCTTTAAAACTGAGAGACTAGTTCGCGTAGAAACAGACAGACAGACGGACAGACAGACAGACAGACGGACAGACAGACGGACAGACAGACGGACGGACGGACAAGCGGAAATGAACTCGGCTCGTCGTCCTGATCAAGAATATATATAGTTTAGGGGGTCGGAAATGAATATTTCTATGCGTTACAAACTTCTGGGCAAAATTAATATACACTTTTCAAGTGTATAACAAGCGACCATTTGCTTCGAAGTGCTTCTTCCACGAACGACTTTCGTTGGATTTGGCTCGTCTTAGAAGACCCACACGGTCGATTGCTGTTTTGTTTTGGGCTCATAAGCATACAGGGTTGCCCATATTCGACGGACCCATGTTTTTTTTTAAAAAAGTCAAATAAAAAAATAGAAGGCTAACATCGGCTACGCCGATGTTTTAAATACCCTTGCAGTTTTTGAAAGTCGCTACCATTGATAACAAAAAAGTTTTTCTCACTACAACCAGTTTTTTGACCGACCGTTTATATGGCAGCTATATGCTATAGTCATCCGATTTTGATAATTTTTTCCAGAATTGTGTGAAGGGGTATAAAACTAATATATACCAAGATTGGTGACGCTTCGATGGAAAACAAAAAGTTTTTCTCACTAGAACTAGTTTTGACTGACCGTTTATATGACTACGTTAATAAAAACTCTTACTGCTATAGTCATCCGATTTCAATAAATTTTTTTGGAATTGTGTAAAAGCATATAAAACTAATATAAACCAAGATTGGTGACGCTACGATAGAAAACAAAAAAGTTTTTCTCACTAGAACTAGTTTTTTTACTGACCGTTTATATGGCAGCTATATGCTATAGTCATCCGATTTTGATAAATTTTTTTCAGAATTGTGTAAAGGGGTATAAAACTAATATATACCAAGTTTGGTGACGCTTCGATGGAAACAAAAAAGTTTTCTCACTAGAACTAGTTTTTTGACTGACCGTTTATATGGTAGCTATATGCTATAGTCATCCGATTTCAATAAATTTTTTTGGAATTATGTAAAAGCATAAAAAACTAATATAAACCAAGATTGGTGACGCTACGATAGAAAACAAAAAAGTTTTTCTCACTAGAACTAGTTTTTTTACTGACCGTTTATATGGCAGCTATATGCTATAGTCATCCGATTTTGATAAATTTTTTTCAGAATTGTGTGAAGGGGTATAAAACTAATATATACCAAGATTGGTGACGCTTCGATGGAAAACAAAAAAGTTTTTCTCACTAGAACTAGTTTTTTGACTGACCGTTTATATGGTAGCTATATGCTATAGTCATCCGATTTCAATAAATTTTTTTGGAATTATGTAAAAGCATATAAAACTAATATAAACCAAGATTGGTGACGCTACGATAGAAAACAAAAAAGTTTTTCTCACTAGAACTAGTTTTTTTACTGACCGTTTATGGCAGCTATATGCTATAGTCATCCGATTTTGATAAATTTTTCCAGAATTGTGTGAAGGGGTATAAAACTAATATATACCAAGTTTGTTGACGATTCAATAGAAAACAAAAAAGTTTTTCTCACTAGAACTAGTTTATGGACCGATCGTTCCTATGGCAGCTATATGATATAGTCATCCGATCCGGCCGATTCCGACAAATGTGCAGCCTATGTGTATTTAAAGACTTTTTTGCAAAGTTTGGTCAAGATAGCTCTAAAACTGAGGGAGGAGATAGCATAGAAACAGACGGACGGACAGACGGACAGACGGACATGCGATATAGACTCAGCTCGTCATGCTGATCAAGAATATATATAGTTTATGGGGTCGGAGATGCTTCCTTCTATGCGTTACAAACATCGTGACAATTTTAATATACCCTCTGCAAGGGTATAAAAATGAAAATTTGGCGGTTGGCAATCTTAATCATTTAATTTGTTCCAAGTAGATTTGTTTACATAAATTTTTGAATATGATATCTCTCAAATGGCCGCCTCTGGCGTTGATGGCGTATTGTGCCCTTTTTGCAGCATTTTCCATCGTTTTCGCCAACATTTCGGCCGGAATAGCGGCTATTTCTTCACGAATGTTGTCCTTGAGCACTTCTACGGTCCTTGGCTTGTTAACGTAAACCTTTGACTTCAAATATCCCCACAAGAAGAAGTCAGGCGGCGTCAAATCGGGCGAATGCGGTGGCCAGTCCAAATCACCACTTTTCGACATCAAACGGCCCGGAAACAATTTCTTCAGAAAATCGATTGTTATGCGACTTGTGTGCGGTGGAGCGCCGTCTTGTTGAAACCAGAACTGCCTCATACGCTTTCGACGAATAATTGGCATCACAAAATTGGTCATCATGTCGCGATAACGCTCTGGTTGATGGTAACAGCATGGCCATTTTCATTTTTGGAAGAAAAACGGCCCAATGACCGTTTTCGCACTAACGCCGCACCAAACTGTGACTTTCGTCATGAAGAGGCACTTCTTGAATCTCCTGAGATTTTCAGTGGCGTAAATACGGGCAATTTTGCTTATTTACGGTCCCATTCAATGTAAAATGGGCTTCATCGGACATTTTTTAAAAGCACGTTGAGTTTTCACAATTGACTTGTTCTGTTGAATGTAAATTTCAACTATTTCAGAGCGCTCGCGTGGCGTGTATTGTTCCATGGTAAAAATTACATTACAACGCTATCATTGAAAGCAAAAATATTTTCTTTCTAAAACTTAATTTCCGAACGATCGTTCCTCTGGCATTTACAAGATAAAGTTATCTGGTCTCAGAGGTACCGACTTATAAGCAGCGGGCAGTAAAATGCAGATACAGTGTAAAATTTCAGCTCTATAACTAGAGGGAGACAAGTTTGCGTAGAAACCACGAAGGAAGAACGGACAAGGCTCAACCAACGTAAATTGTCATCCTGATCGTACATAAGTTGTCGACCTTAAAACATAAAATGAGTTTAAATCAGGGTGTCAAACCGGAACCGTATACCGAAAAGAACCGATTGAAACTCAGAACCGTAACCGGAACTATTATTCATTATTTGTTTAGTACCTGTATTTCGGAACCTTTATTTTTGGAACCGAAATGACCGAAAAAAACCGAAATATTGTACAGGTTCAGGTTTGGTTCTGAGTTTTTATACACTTGAAAAGTGTATATTAATTTTGCCCAGAAGTTTGTAACGCACAGAAATATTCATTTCATAAACTATATATATTCTTAATCAGGACGACGAGCTGAGTTCATTTCCGCTCGCCGTTCCGTCTGTCTGTCCGTCTGTCCGTCGTCCGTCCGTCTGTCCGTCTGTCTGTCTGTTTCAACGCGTACTAGTCCTCAGTTTTAAAACTATCGAGCTGAAATTTTGCACAGAGTCTTCTTTTTGCTGCACGCAACTAATATGTCGGAACCGGCCGGATCGGATGACTATATCGTATAGCTGCCATAGGAACGATCGGTCGGAAAATAAGTCTTAGTGAGAAAAACTTTTTTTTTCCATCGTAGCGTCACCAATCTTGGTATATAATAGTTTTATATGATTCCACAAAATACTGAAAAATTGTATCGAAATCGGAGATATACAATACCCGAACAGGTAAAATCGAAATTTTGTTTTATCGAACGTATAGCATATAGTTTTATAGCTTTATAGGCCATAGAAACGGTCGGTCAAAAAACAAGTTCTAGTGAGAAAAACTTTTTTGTTTTCTATTGTATCGTCACCAATCTTGGTAGATATTAGTTTTATATGCTTTTACAAATTTTTAAAAAATTTATAAAATCGGATGACTATAGCACATAGCTGCCATAGGACCGATCGGTCGGAAAATGTGTTTTACTAATAAAAGATTTTTTTTTATGGTGTCAAATTATTATTATCAATGATTTCAAAATATTTAAATTTCTGATATCTATATCCTATATATATTTTACTGGTTAAATCAGTTGGAGTAAAGTTTTTCAAGTGTATTAAAACTTCGGCACAGTCGAAGTTAGCTTTGCCTTCTCGTTTATATATCAGTTTAATTGTTTCAATAAGCGTTTCAAGGTAAAACGCAGTGTAAACGTTAGCAAAAACTTACAAATATGAAGTTAAGGAACCATCTTTTATATACTGAAATTCAAGTACTTAGGTTGGACCTCGTCTGGCGGTACCTTAACCAATTGTACGATTTAAGTGCAATTTTTTATTGTGTTTCCAATGACCCTGTCCGTATATTCTGAATTTTGTAGAATTTTATCTTGAATTATTTACATTCCAGTTATAAGTGTTGTTACTGTGTGTTGCTACTACAAAAGTGCCCGTGGAACGCGAACCTAGGCTTTATTTTAAAAACTGGATATGAGGTGATGCTTAGAGAAGTCTCCAGATTCAGAATTTAAAGGTCTAATACTGGGCTAATCAAAAAAATTGGATTTTGTCGTACTGTGTTACCTGTTGATTTATGTGAAAAAGTAATGTCCAAATTTTCAAAAGGATCGGTTCAGTAGATTTTGAGTTCTATTGTTCAATCCATAAAACGATGATTCCCCTTCATAATATGATTGCCTTGTAATTTCAGTTTTATTGCTTCAATCAGGGATTTCCGCCAGGGTAAATCGCAGGGTAAACGTAAGCTAAAATTTACAAATGTTAGGTTAAGGGATCATCTAGTATATACTCAAATTTTCAATAAAAATATCAATTTCATATTATTTCTATTTTGGTTCGATAATTTCCAAATATTATTAATTTATCCTTTATTTTTGCATTTACAAAGGAAACGAACTAATAATTGGACCAAATGGGCTTAACCTAACAGCAGGGTTAAAATGTGATCGGTAACGTCATTTGAAAACAGTGTACTTAACATTCCATCATATATCAAACGTTTTTGTTGCTCTTCCAGTTACACAAATATTATTAAGACATTTGTTTTCTGGGGTAAAGTTTATTATGTTTAATTTTCTTTCATTCTAACTACTTTCTGTTTTGTAGGTTGCTATCCAATTATACCGGTACATACTGGTACGTACCGGTGTACCGAAATAAAAACCAAAAATACAACTATAAAAGAACAAACAGAAACAAAAATTTGCGAATAATTTCGAGAAAATTTTAGCTCTATTACAGCACACAACCGTTCAGTAGAAATTATGCCAGTAAATTAGTTAATATTCGATGTACCTAAAAATTTTTTTTTGTATTTATTAGCAATAGCAACCTCATCTTTAAGACACAGTTACCTTATAAAACTTATATATAAATAGATATTACAAAATATTAAACAAGAGAAGAAAGAAAAGAAGATAATAAAGAGTAAACAAATAGAGGATCCCCTTCCAACCCGGTGGGGGTAATTTAGTCAGTTTCAATGACAAGCTACGCCCCTACTCGCAGCAGAAGTGATCGGAAGGGATTTATGATAAAGAAGTTAGATTCTCAAGAATTAAAGACTTAAGGCCCGCATCCGAAATATTACCATTAAGGAGATGGAAGAACTTATTATAGTCCCTACACAGAACGCGAAAGGGACAGTTAGATGTTTATGTAGTAGAAGCAATAGGAAGCCACAAGAGGGTAAAGTTCCGTGTAAGTCTCGACGGAACATTAAAGTTGATATATGTACATCCTTTGAAAGACACACAGACGGAGAAAGGGATTCGGGATAACAGAAGAAATTACAGCTGCTTTCAACTAGGGACTTCGAGCGGTTACCGGGCAGGTAAAAATCAGGTATCAGGGCCGGTCGTTTAAAACGCTGTAACTAACGAGTTTTATTCGGATTGAGTTAAAATTTTTACACAATATTCTCGACATATTGTTCATTCAAAAACACATAAAAAGGGGAAAAAAAAATATCAATTGGAAGTTATTACAGTTAAGCCAACCAGCACGGGATCACTATGGGAAGTCTTTCAGGAGACCTGAAGCAAGATTTCTCTAAAACGGTGCCAGGAATTAATTGAATTGATTCCCAGACGTTGCGCAGCCGTTATAGTCAATAAAGGCATCGCAAATAATCATTAAATTTATATAATAATCTTAGCCTTAATTTAAGTGAATTTTGTAATTTTAAGTGCATATTTGAAAGGAGGTCCTATTTTTTCGCCTTATTTACTTAATTATATCTTTACCTTATAGGCATATTCAAATTGTGCTGATTTTTGTAACGCATAGAAGGAAGCATCTTATCACAAGTGCCGCTTTTTGCCGCCACAGCGCTGCTTTTGTCGCTATATTTAAAAATTGATGTTATATTCAAACTTTTGCTGGTACAGAGTCTATTACAGTCGGGTTTGACCGACTTTCTTACTTGTTTTCTTTACATTTTTTCAAGTTTATTGTTGTTCTTAAAACATTTCCGAATTCTAATAAGGGTACCATATAAATTTCGTCAGATCGGATTATATTCCATTATTTCTAATTTTCAACTTTTGCATTAATGGCATTGGGAACAGCCGCCCTATGCTATTCATACATTTGTACGTGCTCCTCACATGCACAATTTCAACTTTCGCATTCAGCCTAAATAAATATTGTACACATATTGAAAAAGTTTTGTATAGAACCTTTAACTCGTGGCCATTAAATGTGACTCTTGCTGTGAGCTGAACTCACATAATTTCCAAACATTTCCCCTGTTTTGGCCAAAAACCAAAACCATCCAAAAATGGCCAGGTCACAATAAACAAAATTGAAAATCAATAAAAATCAAAATGATTTAGGTGAAGAAAAAAAAAACAAAAACATGAAATGCCCAAATATAATATGCAGACCGCAAAACACAATAAAAGTGGACAACCCACAACAAAAAAGACACGAAAAATCGTGTTCAAGTGCCACGTTTTGTCTAAACGGAGAGGCGGAGGCGTGGCAGGGCCATGACTCCCTCCAACATTGCTTGTGCAAACAAAATGTGGCCGCTGCTGTTTTTGTTTTTGCATGCGCTGACAATATTGCAACAGCAACAACAACAACTGCGGCCACCCGAAAGAGGGCAAACAAACAAAATCAACGATGAACATTTTTGTAGGGCCTGGACACGTAAACAATTGCCGGAATGACACTAATGGTGGCCCTCTTAAAGTCGCTTAAAGCATTCAATAAGGCGCAAGCAAGACAAGAAACAATTCCAGATGCAATAAAAGGCCAATAACAATGCAATAATCATAACAGCAAACCAGGCAGAGCCACAAAGTTGCTGCCACAGGAACAACAGCAACAACAACAACACTATGGCCAACAGTTGCTAGCAATATCAGCAATAAAAGTTGTAGCAATTATCATTTGAAAGTGCATTGTTCCAGTTGTCAGATGTGGCGCGCAGCAACTGCAGCTCGTGCCAAGAGCAACAGCGCCACAGCAGCAACATTGTCTACATCAGCGGCTTGAAAATTAATATGCACAAACTGCTGCAATTGCAATTTGTTGAAGAAACAATGACGATGACGCCGAGGCATAAAGAAATATTTTACATATTGTCGCATAAATTTCAAAGCGATTATCACTGAAGAATATCAATTAGATGCGAGTCTTGGGGGAGGCAAGTCATTGTTTAATATGGAGCAGGCTCACATAATGAGTTATAGAAATGCCTTTCTCATGGTTTATTAAATGAAATACGACATTGGCAAATAATGCGTTTTGAATTTGTAATTAGACCGCGAATAGAATTTGATAAACTAAAAGAAATTTGATTTTAGTTGCAATCATTGGAGAATACAGCAATGTGGTATAATTTAAACCAGGAAATCGAACCGAATCGAATTTCGGTACGTACCGGTATAATTTAAAAATCCATTAATCCGAAGATATACTAAAAAAGGTAGCAACCTACACAACAGAAAGTAGTTATAAAGAAGGAAAATTAAACATAATAAACTTTACCTCAGAAATAACATGTCCTAATAATAGAAGAGCAAGAAGAACTGTTGATATCTGATGAAATGTTAAATATACTGTTTTCAGATAACGTTACCGATCACAATTTAACCCTACTGTTAGGTTAAGTCCATTTGGGCCAATTATTAATTCATTTCCTTTGTAAGTGCAAAAATTAAGGATAAATTAATAATATTTGAAATTTATTGAATCAAAATAGATGCAAAGAAATAAGATGAAATTGTTATGTTTATTGAAAATTTCAGTATATATATACACCCTGATTTAAACTCATTTTATGTTTTAAGGTCGTCTACTTATATACGATCAGAATTACAATTTACATTGATTGAGCCTTGTCCGTTCTTCCTTCGTGGTTTCTACGAAAACTTGTCTCCCTCTAGTAATAGAGCTGAAATTTTACTCTGTATCTGCATTTTACTGTCCGCTGCTTATAAGTCGGTAACTCTGAGACCAGATAACTTTATCTTGTAAATGCCAGAGGAACGATCGTTCGGAAATTAAGTTTTAGAAAAAAAATATTTTTGCTTTCAATGATAGCGTTGTAATGGAACTTTCTATTAAGTTTCTGGCCTAGGTCACTTTTAGCCATTTTAGGACCAATTGGCCTTTTCCCAAAAAAAGTTTGGACTTTTGTCGATAAAAGCTCCATACAACTCTTTCATGTGTGACCACTTTTGATATCGATTAACGATTAATCAAAAACTAACCTCAGCAGAAAAATGGAATTAACTCGTGAAAATTTTCGCGCAAAAATTATACACTTGAAAAGTGTATATTAATTTTGCCCAGAAGTTTGTAACGCATAGAAATATTAATTTCCGACCCCATAAACTATATATATTCTTGATCAGGACGACGAGCTGAGTTCATTTCCGCTTGTCCGTCCGTCCGTCTGTCTGTCCGTCTGTCCGTCTGTCTGTCTGTCCGTCTGTCTGTTTCTACGCGAACTAGTCTCTCAGTTTTAAAGCTATCGAGCTGAAATTTTGCACAGAGTCTTCTTTTTACTGCACGCAACTAATATGTCGGAACCGGCCGGATCGGATAACTATATCATATAGCTGCCATAGGAACGATCGGTCTAAGAACAAGTTCTAGTTTGAAAAACTTTTTTGTTTTCCATCGTAGCGTCACTAATCTTGGTATACGTTAGTTTTATATGCTTTCACATAATTCTGGAAAAATGTATCAAAATCGGATCACTATAGCATATAGCTGCCATAGGAACGATCAGTCGAAAAATAAGTCTTTGTGAGAAAAACTTTTTTGATTTCCATCGTAGCGTCTCCAATCGTAGTATACATTTGTTCTATATGTTTCCACGTAATTCTGAAAAAATGTATCAAAATCGGATGACTATATCATATAGCTGCCATAGAAACGATCGGTCTAAGAACAAGTTCTAGTGAGAAAAACTTTTTTGTTTTTTATCGTAGCGTCCCCAATCTTGGTATATATTAGTTTTATATGCTTTCACATAATTTCGAAAAAAATTATCAAAATCGGATGACTATAGCATATAGCTGACATAGGAACGATCGGTCGGAAAATGTGTTTTACTAAGAAAAGTTTTTTTTTATGCTATCAAATTTTTATTATCAATGATTTAAAAATTTTAAATATCTGATATCTATATCCTTTATATATTTTTCCAGTTAAATCATAAATATCTATATCCTATATATATTTTTCCAGTTAAATCAGTTGGAGTAAAGTTTTTCAAGTGTATTAAAACTTCGGCACAGTCGAAGTTAGCTTTGCCTTCTCGTTTTTCACAACTTTCGACGTGGATTATCACGACAAGAGTGCAACGATGAACTTAAATCTTTGTATGGCGATAAAGCACCATCCTATAACACTGTGAAAAATTTGTTTAATGAATAAAGTCGCGGGCGGCGCTCGCTCGAATACGAAGGTCGTGAAGGTCGTCCAAAAACAGTCGTTGTGCCAGAAAACATTGATGCCGTGCGTGAACTGATAATGCAAAATCGTCATGTGACATACCGTGGGATAGAGGCATCTTCATTCATTTCTTCCACCAGAAAAGAAATTCTGACGTTTATAAGATCGTCACAGGTGACGAATCATGGATCTATGCTTATGAGCCCGAAACAAAACAGCAATCGACCGTGTGGGTCTTCTAAGACGAGCCAAATCCAACGAAAGTCGTTGGTGGAAGAAGCACTTCGAAGCAAATGGTCGCCTGTTTTTTCGGTAAAACTGGTCATGTGGCGACTGTTCCGCTTGAGCAACGTAGGACGGTCAATTCTGAGTGGTACACCACAATTAGTTTGCCTGGAGTCTTCGGAGAAATTCGAAAAACGAACAAGAGAAGACAGATCATTGTGCACCATGACAATGCGAGCTCTCACACATCAGCTCACACCAGCGCCTTTTTGACCGCCCAAAACGTCGAAATGATGGGTCATCCGTCGTACAGCCTTGACTTTGCACCCAATGACTTTTTTTTATTCCCGCACATCAAGAGAAAAATGAGTGGTCAACGATTTTCGTCGCCAGAGGATGCTGTTGAAGAGTTCAAAAACCATGTTTTGGAGGTGTCTCAAACGGAGTGGGGAAAAGTGCTTCGACAATTGGTTTGAGCGCATGCAAAAGTGTATAAATCATTCTGGAGAATACTTTGAAAAACAATAAAAACCATTTTTGATCATAAATATTCGAGTTTTCATTATTAGGCCAGAAATATATATAGCAACCTACGTAGCTACCAGATTTAATTTTGGGGGCAGCCTAAAATGAGGCAACATTTCACACGCCGAAACTAGATTTTGCGCCCAGAGAAGGTGGAGCGAAAGTCGGGAAAGCGGCTTACAGCACAAAGCCTTAGTTCAAGGATTTGGCCCCTTTCTCTCATCCCTTGTTTTCTTTTGATCTTGCCACCAAGGGCTCAGTCTTTTCCAGTAAAAGTTAAAATCGCGCTGTGACAAAATTAATAATCAAACATCTGTGGAAAAAGACAATTTTGAGATTGGCAACCTCAAGTCATTCATATATTGCCAGTGCCAAACAAAAGGGTGAGTCCGCGCAGGCTGTGTAGTTGCTTTTGCTTTTTTAAAGTAGCCACTCGAAAAATCCACTGTTGGTCAATGGTCTAAAAATTCTTTTCGATTTTTGTTTTGTTTTCATTTCGCAAACCTGATTACTAATTCCTAAACAGCTGTTGGATTTTGCTATGATGATTAAAAGTGGAGCCTAAGAGCGGCTTGCCAAACGTCCCCATTTATTTTTGCTAATTAGAGCGCTTAAAACATCAGCTGCTAAGAGAGCGCACTCATACGCCTGTCCATGTTTGATCTATGCTCTACGCTTTGTTCCCTATTCTAATGGAAAAGAGCGCGCGAGGCTTGTGACCAGTGTTGCCAATTTGTCCTTTTTCCGGATAGATCTGTCCTTTTTAAAAGTGGCATTTCCGGAAAATTTTAATTTGTCCCCTAACCGGAAAAAATGCCTTTTTTATTTTATTATATCCTTTTTTCATCCTTTTTTTAGTTTTATAAATTTGTCATAAAATTTATCATTTATAACTACGTGGCATCGCTTTCATATGGATTTCCCGCTTTCGATAAGCATTTTTGAAAGCAATGCAACTCTGCTTTGTGTATAATCGAAATCATACGTATCAAACATCAGTTAATTGCGATTTGATGTTTTGATGTGAAACATGCCGAAGAATACATATAAACAAAAATTCCGCGAATCGTGGTGTTCAGAACCAGAATTAAAGAATTGGCTGGGCCGAGATGCCAAGGATCCAGATAAGGCATACTGCAAGTACTGCAATTGCAGTTTAAATCCAAAAATTGATCAAATACGAGCACATGGCCTCACAAAATACAGTGCCGTTCACTCAAGTCAACGAAATTGCCTTTCAACCCATTATAACACCTACAGTTTGTCGTCAGGAAGCAGCATTTGCAATGTTTTGTGCCCAACATGCTGCATTCAATTCTGTTGGACACTTAAGCGAGTTGTGCAGCTTACAATTCGGCGCCAAAGACATTAAATTGCATAGGACCAAATGCACAAACATAATTAAAAACGTGTTGGCCCCACACTTTGACGAGGAACTCAAAAAGGACATTGGCGACAACAAGTTAAGTTTATTAATTGATGAGTCGACCGATATTTCAATTAATAAGGTTCTCGGTAAGAACCAATCTTATAAATATATTATTACAATTTGAATAATTATATTTAAATTTTGTATAGGTGTCGCCATAGTTTATTATAGCTATCAAAGATTGGACATTACATCTACTTTGTTGTCGTTGATTCCATGATTGATTGATGAAACGGACAATGCTAATGTTATGGTGGGTAAAAACAAAAGCGTTTCTGTTGAATTAAGGAAGTCCGTGCCATCCTTAATATTAATTAAGTGCGTCTGCCATTTGGTACAATTGGCGGTTAATGCAGCTTGTATCAAGACCTTGCCACAATGCTTAGAATTTCATATAAGCGAAACCTACTCATGGTTTTCCAAAAGTTCGAGAAGACAGATTGCTTATAAAATGTTATATCAGGATATAAATAGTGATGAGGTAGAGTAAAATATTCTTCATTCTTTGTTATACATGCCATATATTTGTTTTCTAAGGCTGGGTTCACACTGTTCGACGCATGAGACATAACAATCTAGTTAGCCTTCATGTTGTATTGTTTTAATTGTCAAACGAGAAGGCAAAACTAACTTCGACTGTGCCGAAGTTTTAATACACTTGAAAAACTTTACTCCAACTGATTTAACCGGTAAAATATATATAGAATATAGATATCGTATATTTAAAATTTTTAAATCATTGATAATAAAAACTTGATACCATAAAAAAAACTTTTCTTAGTAAAACACATTTTCCGACCGATCGGTCCTATGGCAGCTATATGCTATAGTCATCCGATTTTGATATTTTTTTTTCAAAATTATGTGAAAGCATATAAAACTAATATATACCAAGATTGGGGACGCTACGATAAAAAACAAAAAAGTTTTTCTCACTAGAAGTGGTTTTTTGACCGACCATTTATATGGCAGCTATATGCTATAGTCAACCGATTTTGATACACTTTTTCAGAATTGTGTGGAAACATATAAAACAAATATATACTACGATTGAAGACGCTACGATGAAAATCAAAAAAGTTTTTCTCACAACGACTTATTTTTCGACCGATCGTTCCTATAGCAGCTATATGCTATAGTGATCCGATTTTGATACATTTTTCCAGAATTATGTGGAAACATATAAAACCAACATATACCAAGATTGGGGACGCTACGATTTAAAACAAAAAAGTTTTTCTTACTAGAACTTGTTCTTAGACCGATCGTTCCTATGGCAGCTATATGATATAGTCATCCGATCCGGCCGGTTCCGACATATTAGTTGCGTGCAGTAAAAAGAAGATTATGTGCAAAATTTCAGCTCGATAGCTTTAAAACTGAGGGACTAGTTTGCGTAGAAACAGACAGACAGACAGACGGACAGACGGACAGACAGACAGACGGACAGAAGGACGGACGGACAAGCGGAAATGAACTCAGCTCGTTGTCCTGATCAAGAATATATATAGTTTATGGGGTCGGAAATGAATATTTCTATGCGTTACAAACTTCTGGGCAAAATTAATATACACTTTTCAAGTGTATAATAACAAATTATTCTCAATGAAAACAAGACAACAGAAGGGCCTACTAGATTATCATGTCTCATGCGTCGAACAGTGTGAACTCAGCCTAACAATAGTTGGATTTTTTTCAAATTATTAATTTGTGTGTCTGTTATTTATTCTATCTAAATACTAAAAGTAAATTTTGTCGTTATGCTTGTCTCATGTGTTTCAAAATTATGTTATTTATTGTAAATAGATTTTAACTTCTTGTTGGTTTATTTTTTTATTACTAAGGATCCTCTTAAGATACCTAGTGTAAGCGACACGAGGTGGCTTTCAATTGAGCATGCAGCTAAACGGATTGTAGACCAATGAATTGAATTGAAGTTTCATTTCAATACTTTAGCATTGACTGAAAAGTGCCACAAAGATTCAATTTTAAGTGGATTGTTCACTGAGGTCAATTATCTTTACATGATATTTTTAAAGCCCATTCTGGACGTAATGCAGCGCATTAATAAAAATTTCCAATCAAATAACTCCAACCCGACAAAATTATTGGAGGACTTAACATATGGATTTACATTCCTAGGAACCAAAATAATTCCACCTGATTTGCAAATTAATATTGTAGAAGATGATTTCGAAGAACACATAAAAGAGATTTGTACCTCGGCTACGAGTTTGAGTCTAATTTGAAAAAAACAAAGCTAACTTCGACTGTGCCGAAGTTTTAATACACTTGAAAAACTTTACTCCCACTGATTTAACCTGTAAAATATATATAGGATATAGATATCAGATATTTAAAATTTGAAATCATTGATAATAAAAATTTGATACCATAAAAAAAACTTTTCTTAGTAAAACACATTTTCCGACCGATCGGTCCTATGGCAGCTATATGCTATAGTCATCCGATTTTGATAATTTTTTTCAAAATTATGTGAAAGCATATAAAACTAATATATACCAAGATTGGGGACGC
This sequence comes from Lordiphosa mommai, assembly GCA_018904225.1. Taxonomy (NCBI): domain Eukaryota; kingdom Metazoa; phylum Arthropoda; class Insecta; order Diptera; family Drosophilidae; genus Lordiphosa; species Lordiphosa mommai. The sequence continues at coordinate 897,556 of JAEIFT010000072.1, forward strand.
TACGATAGAAAACAAAAAGTTTTTCTCACTAGAAGTAGTTTTTTTGACCGATCCGTTTATATGGCAGCTATATGCTATAGTCATCCGATTTTGATAAATTTTTTTCCAGAATTGTGTGGGAAACATATAAAACAAATATATACTACGATTGAGACGCTACGATGGAAATCAAAAAAGTTTTTCTCCAAAGACTTATTTTTTTCGACCGATCGTTCCTATGGCAGCTATATGCTATAGTGATCCGATTTTGATAAATTTTTCAGAATTATGTGAAGCATATAAAACTAACATATACCAAGATTAGTGACGCTACGATGGAAAACAAAAAAGTTTTTCTAACTAGAACTAGTTCTTAGACCGATCGTTCCTATGGCAGCTATATGATATAGTCATCCGATCCGGCCGGTTCCGACATATTAGTTGCGTGCAGTAAAAAGAAGACTCTGTGCAAAATTTCAGCTCGATAGCTTTAAAACTGAGAGACTAGTTCGCGTAGAAAGAAACAGACAGACAGACGGACAGACAGACGGACAGACAGACGGACAGACGGACAGACGGACAGACGGAAATGAACTCGGCTCGTCGTCCTGATCAAGAATATATATAGTTTATGGGGTCGGAAATGAATATTTTCTATGCGTTACAAACTTGTCAAAATTAATATACACTTTTCAAGTGTATAAAATAAATAAAATCGATGATGTAACTGAGCTAATTATGTTTTTTTAACGTTTTAGAGCTCATTACTCAGTTAAAAACAAGTAAGAAAGTCGGTCAAGCCCGACTGTAATATACTCTGTACCTTTTTGTATGTAACTGATAACTTTAAAGTGTGAAATTTTTTCAAAATCTGGGGGTGGCAACTCTTTCGACTATCGTTCATCTGCTTGGAAAACGATGTATGGGTGCTCGATAAGTAATGATGAGTAGAATTACCCTAGTACATAACTCGTAAAATTATAAAATTTGTATATAATTTCCCATTAACATAAACGTATCTATATTAGTCACGTGTGATTTCTGACCGCAGGTCATCTCAATTGCATCGCTCCTCTCATACTTGGTCTTTGCCTACTTACACAAATATCTATGGGAAAGAAGGCGGGGGGAAACTCAGATTTTTTATATAAGTATATTAATTCTCATGGTGAACCAACGCCGCTCTGAAAAAACTAAGAAATATAAATATTATTTAACACCTTGTCTGGGGATCGAACTCGGGACTTAGCACAAATCGAATGACGTCTCAACGCAGTCAGCCACCGCACACGCGTGCGGGCAAACGCTAAAGAGGCACTTATATGAGCATATTGTTTGTCTCTTTCCTTCTTATGCACACGTTACGCAAACTTTTGCATTCGTTTTGCTTCGTTGTTGTTTTTTTCGGCCTACGTTGCGTGAGAGAGTCAGCGTGCAGCTGCATTCTCTCTATCGCTCTTTTTTTGTTATGTTTAGGCACAAAAATTACAATAATTATTTTATTAAAAATATAACAATATTTGAATAAATAATTATTCATATAATGAATTATTTATATATATACTGAATTTTATAATAAATTCTGCTTTTTTCGCCACAATATTTGAATATGATCAGAAACTCGGTCATGAATTTGCAGCGCCAACTCACCTCTGAATTCACCCATGAGTTCAGCCATGAAAGGGAGCAATTGCTTCCGCTGGAACTGAAGGGTAGTTATACCGACTCTGCGGCAACAAACCATTTTGGATTTGGCTTCCTTCGCCCTCAGCTTGTTGTCATTGCCATGGTCAAATGCTGAAGTGGAACGGGTGTTTAGCCAAGTCAATTTGGTAAAAACAAAATTGCAAAATAGGCTTCATATTAGCACGTTAAATTCCATTTTGGCAATTAGGTTGGTCTTTACTAAATTTCATTTCGCTTAGAACCTGTCCCAAGCTTACCAACAGATTAAGCCACTTTCCGTAACCATTTGGCTGACCAAGCCAGAAGCCGATTGTGGTATGGGAGCTATACGATATTTTTATCCGATTATGATCAAACCTAGCAAAATTGTGTTGATGCAAATAATATTTACGATTAACAAGTATAAACACGCTTCCTTTGATAAAAAAAAGTTTTTAACACTGAAACTCGATTTTCATCCGTCTGTTCTTATGCTATTGTCATCCGATTTTGATCAAAACTAATGAATACCAAGTTGGGTGACGCTACGACGAGAAACAAATAAGTTTTTCTCAATAAAACTAGTTTTTTGACCGATCTTTTATATGGCAGCTATATGAAATAGCGATCCGATCCGGCCGGTTCCGACAAATGTGCAGCCTATATGTATTTGAAGACTTTTGGCAAAGTTTGGTCAAGATAGCTTCAAAACTGAGGGAGGAGATAGCATAGAAACAGACAGACGGACAGGGCTAGATCGACTCGGCTATTGATGCTGGTCAAGAATATGTATAGTTTATGGGGTCGGAGATGCTTCCTTCTAGGAGTTACAAACATCAGCACAATTTTAATATACCCTCTGCAAGGGTATAAAAACAATGTATAAAATTTCCCGTAATATTCTTGTCTGCTTGAAAAAGTGAGTTAAACCTGAGTTGATTTGAAATTTTCATCTAAAAATCCCTTTTAAATTTTTTGTGCTTTTGCCACGCCCATGAAGCAGTCCGTTGCAATTTTTTGCTTTTAACCGCAACTTCTTCGTTATTCCTTTATTCGATTCTTTTTGTGTTGAGCAGACCAGCGTGTGTTTGCTATACAGCAGCAAAGACCATATATTGAATTTTGCTGTATTTTTCAGTTATCGTGGGGCTGGTCATTAGAGAGAAAGATTCTGACGAACCTTAACTTTGAATGTTGCTGTTTCGCTCTCAGAGCAAAATAATCAGCTGTCTATTTGTTATTACGAGTACAGATACAACGACCGCCTGTTTTACTTAATTTGTGGCACTGTTAGTACTCGTGTAGCCTACCAGGCCTCATTTGAGATACTCTTTACAATGTTGCCAGAGCGATTTAGCAAGATGAGGGGAAGATTAGACGGCTCTCAAATTAGGCGCTGTTAAGTAACAGTACGAGTTGAGATACTTTTAAAATGTTGCCAGGTTTCAACATGTTCTAAGGCTAATGAAAACACGGTGGTTAGAGCGAGACGGACATTGTGTTGACTGTACTCAGAGAGCGATAATAACAAAAAACAGCTGATTTATTTTGCATGTTAAGTTTTTTTTGTCAGAGCGACAATAACAATTATTTCGCTGTTAAGTTTGTGGCGGCAGAGCAATCTTTCCCTCTAGAAATATTTACTCTATGTTTATGCAACTGAACATTTAGTTCTCCAGTCTCAAGTGCTAAAAAGTAATCAATTTTATAAGTTAATCCTTTATAATCTAAATTATTATAACAAGGTTTAGAAAATGTTGATCAATCAAAATCTGACGTATTGATATTACAAAAAACGCTTTCTTTTTCAGCTAAAAATGTTCTGAATTTTAATGCAGCTTTCAAACTTAACGAAAACGATATGTTTTTCCTGCACATAACATTTCTAGAAAAAATTTTAGCTTCACGGTGTTTTCCTTAAAGTCTAAAATTTCAAAAGTGCTTGGGAGGACCACTTTTTTATAATTTCTCCATAATGTGTAAGAAAATTAATTTTGGGCTTAAGCGTCTTCTTAAACAATCGAACGTAATCTTCATTATGTTTACATATTAAAATCGATAATTTATTTATAAGTTCCGTATCAAATTTAGTTTGAAGTAAAATATCAACTATTTTAATCATATTAATAACGAACTTTCAGACTTCGTTGTCAACATGCACTAAATCGCCAATAATACGTGAAAAAAATTAACTAGAGTCATCATTTCACAAGCCGATGATTTTATTTGTACTATTTTTAAGCTGTTGCAGTTGCCAATTCCGTTTCACCATAGTCAAACATATCTTTTCGATAATTGAAATTTTTTATGGTAAACAATTTTTCTTCTAAAATCAAATACATCAAACCTTCACAAACGTCGTATCTACACACACCCTCGAACAAATCGTGCATTAAGTCGACAATAAAATTATTAATATAAATAAAATTATAAAATTATTAATATTTATATAAATTGACACAATTTAGTCATCAATTTGAAACTATTGGGTATTTAATTATTCTCAATACTCAAAGTATCAAGTTGATAATTCGATAGTATCAAAATAATATATTCGATGTTATCAAAATGACACTAATTTGTATAAGAATGACATTTCTTTGTATTAATTTTTAAAGTATCAATTTGAAACTTTTTTGTATCTTTTTGATACTAGCCTTTAACAATTTGGCAATAATAAATAAAAAATATCGTACATTTTTATTTTTTTTGAAATTTGGTTAATAATTTAGCCGGCATACACAAAAAGGGTGTGTTTAACGGCTTAATCGAAGACGGCCAAAATTGTTGAGAGTTACACAGATTGTTTCAAGTTTGCCATATCTCTCAATAGACTCCTTCTTGCTGCTACGCATTTGTCGCTTACTATCAAGTGCCATTTTTATACACTTGAAAAGTGTATATTAATTTTGCCCAGAAGTTTGTAACGCATAGAAATATTCATTTCCGACCCCATAAACTATATATATTCTTGATCAGGACGACGAGCTGAGTTCATTTCCGCTTGTCCGTCCGTCCGTCTGTCTGTCCGTCTGTCTGTCTGTCCGTCTGTCTGTCTGTTTCTACGCGAACTAGTCTCTCAGTTTTAAAGCTATCGAGCTGAAATTTTGCACAGAGTCTTCTTTTTACTGCACGCAACTAATATGTCGGAACCGGCCGGATCGGATGACTATATCATATAGCTGCCATAGGAACGATCGGTCTAAGAACTAGTTCTAGTTAGAAAAACTTTTTTATTTTCCATCGTAGCGTCACTAATCTTGGTATATGTTAGTTTTATATGCTTCCACATGATTCTGGAAAAATGTATCAAAATCGGATCACTATAGCATATAGCTGCCATAGGAACGATCGGTCGAAAAATAAGTCTTTGTGAGAAAAACTTTTTTGATTTCCATCGTAGCGTCTCCAATCTTGGTATATATAAGTTTTATATGCTTTCACATAATTTCGAAAAAATTTATCAAAATCGGATGACTATAGCATATAGCTGCCATATAAACGGTCGGTCAAAAAAGTACTTCTAGTGAGAAAAACTTTTTTGTTTTTTATCGTAGCGTCCCCAATCTTGGTATATATTAGTTGTATATGCTTTCACATAATTTTGAAAAAATTTATCAAAATCGGATCACTATAGCATATAGCTGCCATAGGAACGATCGGTCGGAAAATAAGTCTTAATGAGAAAACCTTTTTTGTTTTCCATCGTAGCGTCACCAATCTTAGTATATATTAGTTTTACATGCTTTCACATAATACTGAACAAATTTATCGAAATCGGATGACTATATCATATAGCTGCCATAGGAACGATTGGTCAAAAAACTAGCTCTAGTAAGAAAAACTTTTTTGTTTTTCATCGTAGCGTCACCAATCTTAGTATATATTAGTTTTTTATGCTTCCATACAATTCAGGAAAAATGTATCAAAATCGGTTGACTATAGCATATAGCTGCCATACGGTCGGTCAAAAAACAAGTTCTAGAGAGGAAAATTGTTTGGTTTTCCATCGTATCGTCACCAATCTTGGTAGATATTAGTTTTAAATGATTTTACAAATTCGTGAAAAATTTATCAAAATCGGATGACTATAGCATATAGCTGCCATAGGTCTGATCGGTCGGAAAATGTGATTTACTAAGAAAAGTTTTTTTTATGGTATCAAATTTTTATTATCAATGATTTTAAATTTTTTAATATTTGATATCTATATCCTATATATATTTTACAGGTTAAATCAGTTAGAGTAAAGTTTTTCAAGTGTATTAAAACTTCGGCACAGTCGAAGTTAGCTTTGCCTTCTCGTTATATCATCTATGTGCTGAATAACAACTTGAGAATTACAAGTGTCAGCATTTATGCAATTTGCTTTGCTAGAGAGAATTTAATAGACATAGCCTCAAGTTTACACCTCGTATATTAATTTGATACGTTCTTTAATTATATTGATACAAAAAATAAAAAATGCTTGTTGTAGTTTCAATTTGAGACAACGCTTATCAAATTAAAATTGATACGAATTTTTTTGGGTGCAGTTACGTGAAAATATTTCAATCTATTACATAAACAGTTTGATTTAATGTCAGTTAACTAACATTATTTATCAACTTCATAATTTTCTACGATTCAAGAAAATTGAAAGAGCGCTAATGAGTCTTTGGCCATATCCTGTTTCGAACGAAGACCAAAACGACAATACAAATTTGCATTAAAATATGTTTTAAATCCAAGGACTTCGTTAAGACCTAGATTGTCTCCAAGAATATAAGCTAATAAAAACGAGAGCTTAAGTTGAAGTCGGCCCTGCTCGACTTCGATATACCCGTTACTCAGGATAAGGTTTATTTAAGAATATGTTATTAGATCACAGAACGCCCAAATTGTGGGAGATATGAGGTTTTTTTCCAAACTGCGGGGGTGGCAACTCTACTATAGCTCATCTGATCGGGAAATGATGCATGGCGAATCGATAAGTAATGATGATTAAAATATATGTCTAGAAGGTTCGAACAATCTATTTTCAAAATTGTGGGAGATATGAGGTATTTTCCAAATTGCGTGGGTGGCAACTCTTCTATCGTTTATCTGATCAAGAAATGATGTATGGCGGATCGGAAGGTAATGATGATTAAAATATATGTCTAGAAGGTTTGAACAGTCTATTTTCAACATTGTGGGAGATATGAGTTTTTTTTTTCAAATTGCGGGGGCGGCAACTTTTCTATCGTTCATCTGATCAGGAAATGATGTATGGCTGAACGATAGGTAATAATTATTAAAATATATGTCTAGAGGGTTCAAACAATCTATTTTCAAAATTGTGGGAGATATGAGGTATTTTCCAAATTGCGTGGGAGGCAACTCTTCTATCGTTCATCTGATCGAAAAATGATGTATGGCGGATCGATAGGTAATGATGATTAAGATATATGTCTAGAAGGTTTGAACAGTCTATTTTCAAAATTGTGAGAGATATGAGGTTTTTTTCAAATTTCGGGAGCGGGAGGGGGCGTGGCAAAAATTTGAAACAAACTTGATCTGCGTGCAGAAGATACAAGTCTACACTGAAAATATGGTAGCTCTAGCTCTTATAGTCTCTGAGATCTAGGTGTTCATACGGACAGACGGACATGTCTATATCGACTCGGCTTTTGATGCTGATCAAGAATATATATACTTTATGGGGTCGGAAATGCTTCCTTCTGCCTGTTACATACATTTGCACGAACTTAGTATACCCTCTTTACTCTATGAGTAACGGGTATAACGAGAGCGCAAGTTGAAGTCGGCCCTGCTCGACTTCGATATACCCGTTACTCATGGTAAGGTTTATTTAAGAATATTTTATTAGTTCACAACATGCCCAAATTGATGGGTGGTAACTTTACTTTAGCTCATCAGATCAGGAAATTATATATGGCGGATCGATAAGTTATGATGATGAAAATATATGTCTAGAAGGTTCAAACAATTTATTTTTCAAAATTGTGGGAGATATGAGGTATTTTTTTACCCGCTACTCGTAGAGTAAAAAGGTTATACTAAGTTCGTGCAAATGTATGTAACAGGCAGAAGGAAGCATTTCCGACCCCATAAAGTATATATATTCTTGATCAGCATCAAAAGCCGAGTCGATATAGACATGTCCGTCTGTCCGTATGAACACCTAGATCTCAGAGACTATAAGAGCTAGAGCTACCATATTTTCAGTGTAGACTTGTATCTTCTGCACGCAGATCAAGTTTGTTTCAAATTTTTGCCACGCCCTCTCCTGCCCCCGCAATATGAAAAAACCTCATATCTCCCACAATTTTGAAAACAGATTATTAGAACCTTCTAAACATATATTTTAATCATCATTACCTATCGATCCGCTATACATTATTGTCCGATCAGACGAACGACAGAAAAGTTGCCGCCCCCGCAGTTTGAAAAATACCTCAAATCTCCCACAATTTTGAAAATGGATTGTTCGAACCTTTCAAACATAAATTTTTATCATCGTTACCTATCGATCCGCCTTACATCATTTTCCGATCAGATAAACGATAGAAGAGTTGCCACCCACGCAATTTGGTAAATATCTTATATCTCCCAAAATTTTGAAGAGAGATTATTTGAACCCTCTTGACATATATTTTTATCATCATTACCTATCGATCCGCAATGCATCGTTTCCTGATTAGATGAACGATAGAAAAGTTCCCGCCCCCGCAATTTGAAAAATACCTCATATCTCCCACAATTTTGGAAATAGATTCTTTGAACCTTCTAGACATATATTTTAATCATCATAACTTATCGATCCGCCATACGTCTTTTCCCGATCAGATGAGCTGTAGTAGAGTTGCCACCCCCGCAATTTGGGCATGTTGTGATCTAATAAAATATTCTTAAATAAACCTTACCCTGAGTAACGGGTATATCGAAGTCGAGCAGGGCCGACTTTAACTTACGCTCTCGTTTTGGCTTGGAATCATCTATTTTTACCACATAAATCTATGAAAATGTGGTCCTCGAACGGCATTTCGTTAAACCAGCTTTCCCGGTCCCAATATATGTTACCGGGAGATAGATGTATTCTATTTCAAAACTAAAACGCCAGCCCCTATTTAAGGTGCAAATCAATATTCAGGTAAATTTTCGAAATTAAAATTGAACTTGTACAAAATTAAATTATTCTACATTAACTTCTTGATACGTAAACTCAATTTCAATTTCGATTTTCATTTTGCGCTCACTTAAATTGTGTGTCTGTCATCTATCTGGCCCATGTGGCAGTGCAATTAAAACCAATCCAGGCAATTAGCCCAAAACCCCAAAAACCCGTCTCTGACTCTGTCGTTCTGCTGTGCGTTTTAATAATGCAACCACATAAATCTTTTCATTAAAGTTCAATTAATCAACAGCTTCCTGTCACAGCGCATAAATCTCATAGCACGCAGACAAACGCACTCTCCCACACTCACGCACATTCATAGGAAATGCAGATGTGAATGCATCCAATATGCGCCCATCGCACCATTTAAGGTATTTCCCACAATTTTGCTGCTGTATAGCAAAACCAAACAAATGTGCTATGGGTTGTACTTACAACGAAATTTGCCACGCCTACGGCTTATTGCTTGGCACTTCTGCCCCGGCCGCATCCTCCCCCTTTCCCGGTTGTACAGGTAATAACTTGGCCGGCTAACAAACATTTACATAAGAGAGGAGTGCGTGATCGAATTTCCTGGGTCAAGAGATATCTGGACTTATCAGCAAGACGTTTTCCGTGTACCTTGTGTCACGCTGTCAACTCGAACACGAGAAGCCGCAGTAGGTGGCACCCAAGGGCTGACCACCAAGTGTTTGCCCCAGTCTGATTACATTTTCAACAGCGACAACATGGCACAAAGAATGGGCAGGTGTTGCATGGCAGGGGCGTGTCTCTCTGTTTGTGTTTCTGCCGGGCAATTAACAAGCAATAAAAGACCGAGCAGAGCGCCGGACCAGCGTTGATAAATGTTTTGTCGCTTAACAAAAGTGCAGCTCGACATGCAATTAATCGAAAAGATTTCGCAACGCCCAATTGAATAAAGTCCACAGACTGATTGATTCGGGAGCTAGCGAGCTGGCGCACGTCTTTCGCTTGAACTTTTGCCAAAAGAACTTGGCGCTTTGAATGCCAAATGAGGCACCTGGCTCAGCGCTTGTTTTATGAATGAAAACAGCGGCGTGGGTGGCCGCCCAACACGAAATGCAAATTAAAGCGAAAAAGTGTTACACGACTTTACGAGCGCATTCATTGACTGCAAATCGAAACGTGCGCCACGCCAACGCCAGTGGCAATTACCAGGTGACTGCTAACTGGCAAGGTTATGGCTCTGACTCTGGCTCTGAGCGAAGCCGCGCAAATATTTGGCATGCCACAAGGCATACGCAAAAAATAAACCAAAGACAAAGCATTGAAAGAAACTACGATTTTTTAGTGCATTAAGGAAAAACTGTTATTTTACATTTTTGAGTGGGTGAACACTGATTTTCTGAAGTCCTGTGAAAAACACCTGCCTTATAGTCAATTCACACTAGCCATCGTCTACCGTCCACCGTCAATGATCGTACGTAAGAACTTGCCGTGGCAAATTTTCCTAAAATATTCCACCGTCGGCTGGTAATGTTTATATCCCCCAGTTTTTTCACACGGCCGATATGCGATATTTTTGGGTCCACCACTAAAAAATTGATATTCACAACGAATTGTCAGCGTAAATTGAATGTCAAAATCAAAAATGCCGGTCTGCGGAACAGGTGGTTAAATTTGATAAATAAAATTTAATTTTTTTCATTAGAATATAATTCATTTCCGTGCCCTTATTTATATTAAAGAGTCAACGTCAACATCGTCCCGTACTGTGTGGACCCCAGAAATGGACCTCTGGGACGAGTACATAGAGGACTTAAGAGGCAGCAGGAACAACACCCACATCTACCAAATGATGGCCATGGTATTCCAGGAACGAGAGTTTGACGTCTACTGGACGGACATTAGGACGAAAGTGGAGAATGTGACTCGGAATAATACCGTAACCGGATCCGTTAACCGAAATAAACCGTTTCAAGCCAAGCACCGGTATCGAAACCGGAACCGATTATACATTTTTTTTGAGAACCGAAAACCGTTAACCGTTATAATAGGAACCGAAAAAACCGGACCCATACCGTAACGATAAAACCGGTACTGTTTCGGTTTTTAGTCGAGCTAAGCAGACTTGTCAAGTTCGTGTGGAGTCATCTTCCAGTTCTCATTAATTGTTGTATGTGTTTAACAGATTGTGCAGTAAACATCAACAAATAACACTAGTTTACAGCGAAAAAGACCCATTGAAGCCATTATTTTTTAATGATTTATTTTGGAATGTTGAACTCAAAAATGAATTTCAAAAAATTTTTTATGGATACGTTTTTGAGTTAGAATTTTTTTTTAGTTTTTTGGTAGGTACCCATACCTTTTAAGACATATCTCGAGATACAAACTTTAGATAAAGTCAAGCAAGGATTAATCAATTCCCAATAATCTAGTCAAAGAACATTTTCCAATCGGTTTAGTAGTTTAAAAGTAAGAAGCAAAAATATTTCGAAAAAAATTATTTTTTTCTCAAAAACGTGAAAAATTGGATTTTCTAAAATCTGTAAATGGTTGAAAATAAAAATCTAAGAATGGTTTTTTCTTTTATTCTTACAAATTGCCTTATTACAAAGAAAATAAGGTGTTGATGACGAAAATCTGTGGATAAAAAGTGAAGTTGTAAGCAGTTGTGTGAAACAACTACGGGTCAAATTTGACTATTTTATGTGTTCAAGCCTAGTATCCACCACTGCGAAAACAAAAAATTCCTGGCATACTTCATATAAAAACAAGTAAGAAAGTCGGTCAAGCCCGACTGTAATATACTCTGTACCTGTTTGTATGTAACTGATAACTTTAAAGTGTGAGGGTTTTTCAAAATCTGGGAATGGCAACTATTTTGACTATCGTTTATCTGGTTGGAAAACGATGTATCGAGGCTCGATAAGTAATGATGAGTAGAATTACCCTAGTACATAACTCGTAAAATTATAAAATTTGTATATAATTTCCTAATAACATAAACGTATCTATATTAGTCAAGCGGGAATCACGCGTGATTTCTGACCGCAGGCCATCTCAATTGCATCGCCCCTCTCATACTTGGTGTTTGCCTCCTTATCAAATATCTATTGGAAAGAGGGAGGGGGAAACAAAAAGCTGCGCAGTCCAGTTAACTAAGGCCGTCAAGCCAATTCTAATTGGGAAATTACCAGTAAGCTATTGCCCTCTCGCTCTCTCTTTGCCGTTGTTGTCGTTGAATTAAATTTTCTTTTACTTATAGCGCCACTATTGTTCATCTGATCGGAAAACAATGTATGGGGGCTTGATAAGAAATGATGAGTAGAATATATGTCTAAAAGGTTCGAACAACCTAACTCCAAAATTGTGGAAGATATTACGTTTTTTTCAATTTGCGGGGGAGGCAGGGGGCGTGGCAAAAATCAAAACTAAACTTGATCTGCCTGCAAGTATAAGAAATATATGTTCCATCAATCTGAAACCTCTATCTCTTACCATCTCTGAGATCTCTTCGTTCATACGGACAGACGGACACGGACAGACGGACATGGCTATATCGACTCGGCTGTTGATGCTGATCAAGAATATATATACTTTATGGGGTCGGAGATGCTTTCTTCTGGCTGTTACATACATTTGCACAAACCCAATATACTCTGTGTACCTTCGGTACAGAGTATAAAAACTGTGCCAGGAAAAATCCTAATTTTTTTTTATTGTTTGTAAATTTTTTCCTGTCATTGGTATCCAGCAACATGAACGAAATCCACAGTTTGTTATCGATAGTTGGCCTATCGTTGGCGTGTGTGGATGCCAAAAATTTTGACACACAACACAGGAATATATTTTCTACAATTTTATTTGACGTGATGAGCGAAAATATGGATTCAAAAATTGTGAGGAAGACTAATAAAAGAACTGTAAATTTCCAAGTGGAGGATAAGTCTGCACTAATAAAGGCAGTCAAGGCAAGACCGTGCCTTTGGAATATTTCAGAAAAAAAGCATTTTGACAATATTTCTGTAAAAAGTGCATGGGAGAGTGTTGCTGCCGAAATGAAAAAGGAAGGTGAGTTAAAATGTTAACGAGTTGAAGTGTAAATAATAATTATGTATACATAGTGAAAGACTGCAAGAGCGCTTGGGCATCTTTGCGCGACAGCTTCCGCTACCATCGAAGCAAGCTGGCTAAAAGTGGCAGCGCGGGAGGCATCGACTTGGAACAGCCAAAAGTTAGCGAAACTGTAGACTGGCAGTTTGCTGTGGAAATGGATTTTCTGCCTGTGATGTCGTTGGAGAGACGGTAAGTTGACCACCGTCACAATATTCTGCGTGCATCAAACACCTTTTTTTTACAGTACCAAAGCAAGTGCCAGTTCTTTTGTGGATAGCCCAGCATGCAGCCCTGATGCATGCTCGAGTCCCCTCGTGACTTTGATTGAGGAAGAGTCAAGCTGGCACCTAACAGATGATGACGCCGAGGCAACCACATCGTCTGTTTATTCTTATGTGAGTACTATTTACCTGTTTCTTATGACAACTTTATATAGAAAGACAATTTACAGAAGTCGAAGTCAGCAAAAAAACGAAAAGTGGAGGAGCGCACAGCTACCGATAACCTCGCTGGGATTCTTGGGGAATACATTCAAAACAAGAAGAAGGCCCGCACAATCTTCCCATTTTGGGATGAGTTGCTGAGCAAATTACCAGCCGATGTAGCCACATCAACTGAAGTTGAGGTTACTAATTTGCTGTATTCCAAAGTGCAGCAGTACAGCAAGAAGTAGAATGCCCCCTATAAAATAAAAACAATAAATTATTAATATTAAATAATAATTAAATTCTTTATTATTGGTGCAAACCAGCAGATTCATTTTGCCAAGGTAGTGACCCGGCTGTAGAGTTGACAAAATCCTTAATATTATTTCTAATATATTTAGGATAATCCTGTACGCGACCACGGTAGGCTTTAGCATTAGTCTCTGCACGATTTTCAACTCCAAGGGGTTCAACCGTGGATCCATAAATATTTGGACATGTTCGCATCAAATAATTGTGCAGATAACAACATGCTGCAGTAATGTTTTGCGCTCTTTCTGGACCACACCGCAAAGTGTCTTGCACAGCCATCCACCTATTACTGAGAATGCCGAATGCGTTCTCAATGCAGCGTCGAGCTCGACTAAGCCGGTAGTTAAATATCCTTTCTGCTGCGGATAGGCTTCTGGACCCAAACGGTTTCATTATGCGCTTGTGCGCTTGTTTATCACCTAATTGATACACGATATATTACGTATGTAATATGTATGCACATGCAATGGACTTACTCAAGAACAATGGCTAATTTGGCTTTTAATGGTATGGCGTCTGGGCGTGAGTTTCGCTTTGGCATTAGGTATGGTTCCACCAAAGAATATAGATGATTAAACTGCGTTTCTCCCATATGAAACGTCTGGTAAAACATCCTCGGGTTCTGCACCATATTCTGAAACTATGAATCGAGCAAGAGAGCAGCAATGTATTATAAATATATACACATTTTATATTTATTAAAATACTCACATCATTTTGAAATCTTCCTTTTTGTGACCGCAGCTGTAAATATGGGTTCACCCAACATTTGTGGCTCCTGCGTTTTCTCTTTACCTCTTCCTTTTTTTTGCAACAACATATGCTGCCACCAACCATCATAAAAAAATAACAGCTTCAATGGGTCTGTACTTTTTTTATTTTTGTAAACTAGTATAATTAAATCGGAGTTATTTTTTGGACGGCTATCTAATCCTTTTCCGATTCGACGGAACCTAGCTTTTAGGTGCCCAAATGCATTTTTACCTACACTCCTTCCTTTAGATACACGATAATTAATTGTTTTTTGTTGCATTGAAGCTGTACAAAACAAATAATATGCACTTACATTATCAGAGGATGCGTGAGTCACAAACTAATACACGGTGAAGTTGACTCTCCGGAGTTAATTAGTCAACTTAGATTCAACGTCCCCTGTAGGGTTACAAGAAACTTTTTCCCTCTTTCTCTTCAACGTTGTACTTCTAATTACACTTTATATGAACCATTTCGTGTTGTCTGCGCAGATTATAACAGTCTTTACCACCTCTTAGGACCTGAATGTTCTCTTTCCTTATTAAAAACTCGCACATTAATCCATTTAGCTCGAAACTAGAACTATTCGTATAATGATTGCTTGTATAACCATTGTATACTATATTTTATTTTTTTTTTGTGTATTTGTAAAATATATGTGTTAATTATTTTAGTTTTTCAAGCATTATTACACACCCCACCCCAAACACAACAAAACAAACAAAAATACTAATTACAAATTTATACATTATTAAGCTTTTTGTTATAATTTTTTTTCTTTCCCTCGCGTTTCTCGTTGTCGCACGTCATGCGACTGCGCCCCTCGGTCGGTTGGGCGGGTGGTGGTTTGCTGTTTGCTCTGGGTTCCGCGCGTAACAAGCACTGGCTTGGTGTCGCATGGGCCACTTGAACGTACTGCGCATTGTACGTCAACGTCCATATATACAACTGATTTAACTGGAAAAATATATATAGGATATAGATATCAGATATTTAAAATTTTTAAATCATTGATAATAAAAATTTGATACCATAAAAAAAAACTTTTCTTAGTAAAACACATTTTCCGACCGATCGTTCCTATGGCAGCTATATGCTATAGTCATCCGATTTTGATAATTTTTTTCGAAATTATGTGAAAGCATATAAAACTAATATATACCAAGATTGGGGACGCTACGATAAAAAACAAAAAAGTTTTTCTCAGTAGAAGTAGTTTTTTGACCGACCGTTTCTATGGGAGCTATATAATATAGTTATCCGAATTTGATAAATTTTTTCAGAATTGTTTGGAAACATATAAAACAAATATATACTACGATTGTAGACGCTACGATGGAAATCAAAAAAGTTTTTCTCACAAAGACTTATTTTTCGACCGATCGTTCCTATGGCAGCTATATGCTATAGTGATCCGATTTTGATACATTTTTCCAGAATTATGTGAAAGCATATAAAACTAACATATACCAAGATTAGTGACGCTACGATGGAAAACAAAAAAGTTTTTCAAACTAGAACTTGTTCTTAGACCGATCGTTCCTATGGCAGCTATATGATATAGTTATCCGATCCGGCCGGTTCCGACATATTAGTGGCGTGCAGTAAAAAGAAGACTCTGTGCAAAATTTCAGCTCGATAGCTTTAAAACTGAGAGACTAGTTCGCGTAGAAACAGACAGACAGACGGACAGACAGACAGACGGACAGACAGACGGACGGACGGACAAGCGGAAATGAACTCAGCTCGTCGTCCTGATCAAGAATATATATAGTTTATGGGGTCGGAAATGAATATTTCTATGCGTTACAAACTTCTGGGCAAAATTGATATACACTTTTCAAGTGTATAAAAATATATATATTTCAAAAATTATTTTATTTATGTAACTAACACGCGCATTTTTGCCACGCCTGTATTATACTTGTGTGTGAATTATTTTTTCTGCCAAATGTAAGCAAAAAACGAGAAGGCAAAGCTAACTTCGACTGTGCCGAAGTTTTAATACACTTGAAAAACTTTTCCCCAACTGATTTATCCGGTAAAATATATATAGGATATAGATATCAGATATTTAAAATTTTTTAATCATTGATAATAAAAATTTGATACCATAAAAAACTTTTCTTAGTAAAACACATTTTCCGACCGATCGGTCCTATGGCAGCTATATGCTATAGTCATCCGATTTTAATCAATTTTTTCTGTATTATGTAAAAGCATATAAAACTAATATATACCAAGATTGGAGACGATACGATGGAAAACAAAAAAGTTTTCCTCACTAGAACTGGTTTTTTGACCGACCGTTTATATGGCAGCTATATGCTATAGTCATCCGATTTTGATACATTTTTTCAAAATTATGTGAAAGCATATAAAACTAATATATACCAAGATTGGGGACGCTACGACAGAAGACAAAAAAGTTTTTCTCACTAGAAGTAGTTTTTTGACCGACCGTTTATATGGCAGCTATATGCTATAGTCATCCGATTTTGATACATTTTTTCTGAGTTGTGTGGAAACATATAAAACTAATATATACTACGATTGGAGACGCTACGATGGAAATCAAAAAAGTTTTTCTCACAAAGACTTATTTTTCGACCGATCGTTCCTATGGCAGCTATAAGATATAGTCACCCGATCCGGCCGGTTCCGACATATTAGTTGCGTGCAGTAAAAAAAAGACTCTGTGCAAGATTTCAGCTCGATAGCTTTAAAACTGAGAGACTAGTTCGCGTAGAAACAGACAGACAGACAGACAGACAGACAGACAGACAGACAGACAGACAGACGGACGGACGGACAAGCGGAAATGAACTCAGCTCGTCGTCCTGATCAAGAATATATATATTTTATGGGGTCGGAAATGAATATTTCTATGCGTTACAAACTTCTGGGCAAAATTAATATACACTTTTCAAGTGTATAATAAGAAAAGATACTTGCCACAAAATTTTTGTCGCCCATGTGAGAAATAATTCGAATTGCATTTGTATTGGTGTGTATGTGAGAGTCGCTTCCCTTCAGTTCCCAAGGCACTACCTCCCTAATTTCGCTAGCGAATCACTAGCGAATTCGGCGTTAGTTATTCGCTAGTGTCCAGGTTATCCGGCAGTAGATAAGCGCTGGCTGACATGCTTGAAAGCAAAACGAAGAGAGCAAGTGCGTTTTGCTTTTAACTTCTTTCTTCAAGTCAGAGTACATAAAGAATGCCAAATCGAGTTTTTTTTCGGTTTATCGACGGTAAAATACCCTTTGATATCAATGTAAACATATTTATATATAAATTGCTTTAATACTTTATTATTTATATGAGAATTTAATGTAAGGAAAAACATTGAAACAATAGCAGTTTATATATATAATTTTAATTATAATAATTATTTAGGGGATTCACGACAACTTGCTTAATAGATAACCTGTTAAAAAATGAAATCTCCAACAACAAAATGTACTACCGAAAAATAAGCTGACATCACCAGCCTAGAGCTGGGTCATGTGGTTGCCTGGTTAAAATTCAATTTCAGTATTGGTAAACACTTGCCTGAATTGTAGTATTTTGATGATAAAGCGCCACTATTTTATAAAGCACACTAAGCTGTCACTTCGACCTTGGTGACAATGGTGTAGAGGTTAAGGTGTGAGACTGGAAGTCAACAAAACCTGAGTTCAAATTACGGTAAGGTCGGTCTATAATTAATTTTTTTTTTTGTTCTTTAAGAACCTTTTAACGATTGCAATTACATAAAATGCAATCACATATTATTTTAAGCCATTATCTTTTCGTATATTTTAAATTTACGTAACATAAATTTTTTCAATATAGTTGGCTCTGATTTATTGAGTTTTAATAATCAAGAAATTTACTCAAAAGTGTGTTCACGACAGATGAAGATTAAATATTATTTTTCAATAGGTTATCAAATAAGCAAGTTGTCGTGAATCCCCTAATTATTTATATAATTATAATTTTTTAAAGGAATAAAATTATTATCCTCCGATCGTTCTATAACAGCAGATTATAAAATTATGATTTTTGTCAAAAGAAAATGAGAAAATTGATTTAACCGGTAAAATATATATAGGATATAGATATCAGATATTTAAAATTTTTAAATCATTGGTAATATAAAAGAGTTCAACCTGACTGATTGGTGACCGTCGCACAGCCCAAACCGTAAGAGATAGCAAGCTGAATTTTTTACTGTAGTTTAATCTTACTCCGAAAGTGAGTACTAAGGCGGGGTTTTGGAAAATTCCGCCGGGAAATGTGGAAAATTCGCAGAAAACTTTTGTATGCAACTTTTTTGTTTATCATCCGATCAGCTCCACACTAATTTTAAAAAAACCGCAATAAAAATTCATCAACAACTGCATACCATGGGTTTAAAATCAATTAATTGGCCGAAAGTATACTTTCCAAACGATTAGCTCCAAATTTATTTTCAAAACTACACATTCACGAATATGACTTTTACATTTTGGAAAAACCTACCGGAAAATGGCCGGAAAAGTGTTGTTGCTCAAAACTCACATGTTTATCATTCGATTAGCTCCAAGCTTATTGACAAGCTCTAAATTGCAAAAAATATTATCTACCCGTTTTTCTCAGTGTGGAAATCCGGAAAATAGCCGGAAAATTGTATATGGAAAAAACTGTTTTTTTCCAATTGATTTCAAACTCGGAAAATACATACAATACAATAACACATTATGGAAAATAATTAGACATATGATTATTCGGTGGTGGAATTTCTGCCCCCGGTTCGGAAAATGGAGGGAGTGGTTAAGTTCATCGACAATGGTTATTTGTGAGCCGGTTAAAATGATATTCGTTTTGCTGGCTTTATTTACCGAATAATGGAATAATTTTTTATTTTGGGAAAATTTATTGCAAAGGTCGGAATATGAGTGCGGGTTCATGGCAAACCGTTATATTTCAGCTGTTCTGTATTTAATTTAGTTTGAAAGTTCTATGGGTCAATTAAATAGGATTTTTTTTTAGCTTTGCGCAAATGCACCCTCAAAGTCGGGTAATGGGTGTCAGGGTAGTTTAAAAGCCAATTTTTATTTGTAAACCGAACTGAAAATGGAAAATTCACACCAAAATGAATAAAATTTATTTTCTTAGCTCTACGGGCTAAATAAATAAAAATTTTTAATATCCAGCCAAGTTCGGAAAACGGGAGGTTTAATGTCAAAGCTGATTTTTTCACCTCTAGGAGGGATTTTGGAGTAATCCGTTCTATTTGAGACGAATATTGATATAATAAGCTGCAAATAATTTTTCAGTTCGGCTATACAAAGCTATGGCGAAGCGAAGCACGCCGGGACCTATGCTAGTTGGTAATAAAAATTGTATACCATAAAAAAAACTTATCTTAGTAAAACACATTTTTCGACCGATCGAGCCGATCGGACCATAGAACCTATGGCAGCTATATGCTATAGTCATCCGATTTTGATCAAATCTTCCAGAATTGTGTTGACGCATATAAAATTAACTAGCATAGGACCCGGCGCGTTTCGCTTCGCCACTATCAATATAGCCGAACTGGAAAATTGTTTGTAGCTTATTATATCAATATTCGGATCAAATACAACGGTTTACTAAAAAATCCCTCCTCGAGGTGAAAAAGTCAGCTTTGATATTAAACCTCCCGTTTTCCGAACTTGGCTGGATTTTACGATATTACAAAATTTTTAATTTGGCCCGTAGAGCTAACAAAACCAAATTTTATTCATTTTAGAGTGAATTTTCTACTTTCAGTTCGGTTCACAAATAAAAATTGGCTTTGAAACCACCCTGACACCCATTAGAGCTTGCAAACCAAATTTAATACAGATCAGCTCAAATATAATGGATTCACATGAACCCGCACTCATATTCCGGCCTTTGCAATAAATTTTCCCGAAATAAAAAAAAATGCTTCCATTTATTGAGTCCATAAAGCTAGCAAAACGAATATCATTCCGATCGGCTCAAAAATAACCATTGTCAATGAACCCAACCACGACATCCATTTTTCGAACCGGGGGCGGTTCCATAATGTGTTTACAAACAGAATTTGAAGTCAATCGAATGAAAAATAGTTTTTTCCATATTTTCCGGATTTTTCACACTGTGAAATTCGCAAAGATAATATTTTTGTAATATAGAGCTTTGCCAATAAGTTTGGAGCTAATCGAATGATAAACATGTGAGTTTTGAACAACAACACTTTTCCGGCCATTTTCCGGTAGGTTTTTCCAAAATGTAAAAGTCATATTCGTGAATGTGTTGTTTTGAAAATAAATTTGGATCTAATCGTTTGGAAAGTATACTTTCGGCCAATTAATTGATTTTTAACCCATTGGGGTGTAGTGGGCTAATTTTGCGGAAAACTGGTATGCAGTTGTTGATGGATTTTTATTGCGGTTTTTTTTAAATTAGTTTGGAGCTGATCGGATGATAAACAAAAAAGTTGCATACAAAAGTTTTCCGCGAATTTTCCACATTTCCCGGCGGAATTTTCCAAAACCCCGCCTTAGTACTCACTTTCGGAGTAAGATTAAACTACAGTAAAAAATTCAGCTTGCTATCTCTTACGGTTTGGGCTGTGCGACGGTCACCAATCAGTCAGGTTGAACTCTTTTATAGATTTTGTATAGATAGACTAGCATATAACCCGGCGCGCTTCGCTTCGCCACCATCAGTATAGCCGACAAAATGATGAAAAAAAAAACGTTTGGCAATGATCCCACCCCCGCCCCCATTTTCCGACCTACAGAAATGAGAAAATTATTTTCCACCTATTTGGCCCATTGAGCGTACAAACGCTGAAACCATCCCCGTTATGCGCAAAGCTTAAAACTTTATCCTATTTAATTGGCCCATAGAGCTTTAAAACCAAATTTAATCGCTAAAGCCACAAACCGATTTTGAAGCCAATCGGATTAAAAATAGGTTTTATCATCGGAATTTTCGGGTATTTCCCGACTTTTCGTGAGGATTTTCCAACATTGGAAAATCTCATGTCTAATTATTTTGCATTCTTTCCTTACAAAACCGAGTTTGAAGTCAATCGAATGAAAAATAGTGTTTTCCATATAGAATTTTCCGGCCATTTTCCTTGTGGGTGGATTTTCCACAATCGAAAAATTTCATGTCTAATTATTTTCCATACTATGATTGCAAACCGAGTTTGAAGTCAATCGGATGAAAAATATTTTTTCATATAGAATTTCCCGGGCATTTTCCTTGTGGGTGGAGTTTCCACCAACAAAAAATCTCATGTCCAATTACTTAGCATACTGTCCTTACAAACCGAGTTTGAAGCCAATCGGATGAAAAATAGTTATTTCCTTATGGAATTTTCCGGGAATTTCCCGACTTTTCGGGCGGATTTTCCATCATCGGAAAATCTCAAGTTTAATTATTCTGCTTACCGTCCTCACAAACCGAGTTTGTAGTCAATCGGATGAAAAATAGTTTTTTCCATCAAGAATTTTCCGGCCATTTTCCTTGTGGGCGGATTTTCCGGAATCGGTGAAACAGGTGTCCAATTATTTCGCTTACTTTAGTTACAAACTAAATTTCAAGTCAATCGGATGAAAAACAAAATTTTCCCCATAGTAGCTTTTCCGGGAGTTTTCCACCCCTTAGGAAAGGAATTAGAACTAGTTTTTTGACCGACCGTTTATATGGCGGCTATATGCTATATTAATCCGATTTTGATAAATTTTTCCACCAATATGTAGAATCATATAAAACTAACATATACCAAGATTAGTGACGCTACCGTGGAAAACAAAAAAATTTTTCTCACTAAAACTTATTTTCCGACCGATCGTTCTTATGGCAGCTATATGATATATTCATCCGATCCGGCCGGTTCCGACTTATTAGTTGCGTGCAGTAAAAAGAAGACTCTGAGCAAAATTTCAGCTCGATAGCTTTAAAACTGAGGGACTAGTTCGCGTAGAAACAGGCAGACAGACAGACAGACGGACAGACAGACGGACGGACGGACAAGCGGAAATGAACTCAGCGCGTCGTCCTGATCAAGAATATATATAGTTTATGGGGTTGGAAATGAATATTTGTATGCTTTACAAACTTCTAGGCAAAATTAATATACACTTTTCAAGTGTATAAAAAGTAGAACTGCCCTTGAAAAAAATAAAAATGCGAAAAAATAATAGGACCACTTTCGCATTTTTCATAGAAACCGGTATATTTCGCAGAATTACTTTGATGAAAAGCACGTGGTTAAGGGATTTGACTTTGATTTTATTATTTTGATCATCAAGAGTAAGTAAGTAAGTACCACGGCTCGTGGAAAATACTTGAGTTCGGAAAATAGCGATTTCATTAAAAAAATAGAAGGCTAACATCGGCTACGCCGATGTTTTAAATACCCTTGCAGTTTTTGAAAGTCACTACCATTGATAACAAAAAAGTTTTTCTCACTACAACTAGTTTTTTGACCGACTGTTTATATGGCAGCTATATGCTATAGTCATCCGATTTTGATAAATTTTTCCAGAATTGTGTGAAGGGGTATAAAACTAATATATACCAAGTTTGGTGACGATTCAATAGAAAAACAAAAAAGTTTTTCTCACTAGAACTAGTTTTTTTACTGACCGTTTATATGGCAGCTATATGCTATAGTCATCCGATTTTGATAAATTTTTCCAGAATTGTGTGAAGGGGTATAAAACTAATATACAAAGTTTGGTGACGATTCAATAGAAAACAAAAAAAGTTTTTCTCACTAGAACTAGTTTTTACTGACCGTTTATATGGCAGCTATATGCTATAGTCATCCGATTTTGATAAATTTTTCCGGAATTGTTCGAAGGGGTATAAAACTAATTTATACCAGGTTTGGTGACGATTCAATAGAAAACAAAAAGTTTTTCTCACTAGAACTAGTTTATGGACCGATCGTTCCTATGGCAGCTATATGATATAGTCATCCGATCCGGCCGATTCCGACAAATGTGCAGCCTATGTGTATTTAAAGACTTTTTGCAAAGTTTGGTCAAGATAGCTCTAAAACTGAGGGAGGAGATAGCATAGAAACAGACGGACGGACAGACGGACAGACGGACATGGCTATATAGACTCAGCTCGTCATGCTGATCAAGAATATATATAGTTTATGGGGTCGGAGATGCTTCCTTCTATGCGTTACAAACATCGTGACAATTTTAATATACCCTCTGCAAGGGTATAAAAAATAGAAGGCTAACATCGGCTACGCCGATGTTTTAAATACCCTTGCAGTTTTTGAAAGTCACTACCATAGATAACAAAAAAGTTTTTCTCACTACAACTAGTTTTTTGACCGACCGTTTATATGGCAGCTATATGCTATAGTCATCCGATTTTGATAAATTTTTCCAGAATTGTGTGAAAGGGTATAAAACTAATATATGCAAAGTTTGGTGACGATTCAATAGAAAACAAAAAAGTTTTTCTCACTAGAACTAGTTTTTTACTGACCGTTTATATGGCAGCTATATGCTATAGTTATCCGATTTTGATCAATTTTTCCAGAATTGTGTGAAGGGGTATAAAACTAATATATACCAAGTTTGGTGACGATTCAATAGAAAACAAAAAAGTTTTTCTCACTAGAACTAGTTTTTTTACTGACCGTTTATATGGCAGCTATATGCTATAGTTATCCGATTTTGATCAATTTTTCCAGAATTGTGTGAAGGGGTATAAAACTAATATATACCAAGTTTGGTGACGATTCAATAGAAAACAAAAAAGTTTTTCTCACTAGAACTAGTTTTTTTACTGACCGTTTATATGGCAGCTATATGCTATAGTCATCCGATTTTGATAAATTTTTCCAGAATTGTGTGAAGGGGTATAAAACTAATATATACAAAGTTTGGTGACGATTCAATAGAAAACAAAAAAGTTTTTCTCACTAGAACTAGTTTTTTTACTGACCGTTTATATGGCAGCTATATGCTATAGTCATCCGATTTTGATAAATTTTTCCGGAATTGTTCGAAGGGGTATAAAACTAATTTATACCAGGTTTGGTGACGATTCAATAGAAAACAAAAAAGTTTTTCTCACTAGAACTAGTTTATGGACCGATCGTTCCTATGGCAGCTATATGATATAGTCATCCGATCCGGCCGATTCCGATAAATGTGCAGCCTATGTGTATTTAAAGACTTTTTGCAAAGTTTGGTCAAGATAGCTCTAAAACTGAGGGAGGAGATAGCATAGAAACAGACGGACGGACAGACGGACAGACGGACATGGTTATATAGACTCAGCTCGTCATGCTGATCAAGAATATATATAGTTTATGGGGTCGGAGATGCTTCCTTCTATGCGTTACAAACATCGTGACAATTTTAATATACCCTCTGCAAGGGTATAAAAATAGAAGGCTAACATCGGCTACGCCGATTCTTTAAATAACCTTGCAGTTTTTGAAAGGCGCTACCATTGATAACAAAAAAGTTTTTCTCTTAGAACTAGTTTTTGGGTAGACCGTTTATATGGTAACTATATGCTATAGTCATCCGATTTTGATAAATTTTCTCAGAATTGTGTGGAAGCATATAAAACTAATATATAACACGATTGGTGGCGCTACGATGGAAAACAAAAAAGTTCTTCTCACTAGAACTAGTTTTTGGGCCGACCGTTTATATGGCAGCTATATGCTATAGTCATCCGATTTTGATAATTTTTTTCGGAATTGTGTGGAAGCTTATAAAACTAATATATACCACGATTGGTGATGCTACAATGGAAAACAAAAAAGTTTTTCTCACTAGAACTAGTTTTTGGACCGATCGTTCCTATGGCAGCTATATGATATTGTCATCCGATCCGGCCGATTCCGACAAATGTGCAGCGTATTTGTATTCAAAGACATTTTGCAAAGTTTGGTCAAGGTAGCTTTAAAACTGAGGGAGGAGATAGCATAGAAACAGACGGACAGACGGACGGACGGACGGACGGACGGACAGACGGACAAACGGAAATGAACTCAGCTCGTCATGCTGATCACGAATATATATACTTTATGTGGTCGGAAATGCTTCCTTCTATGCGTTACAAACATCTTAGATTTTATACCCTCTGCAAGGGTATAAAAATCGATATTAATTGGAAAATCCTTTAGAGAAGTTGTTCGATTGGTTGCGTATTCAAATAAAATAATACGAAACTACAAAGAAAAGACTGAAACAATTGCACAAAAGCGATTCCTGGCCCAGTTTCACGTCAAAAGACAGGGATCATTTTAGGGCTGCAACTGAGCTCAAAAAGAACCCAAATATAACTGCGTCTGTGCAAAACAAGGAGGTCCAGGAAAAGACCCTCTTTTAAAAGTCACACATATTAGTAAGCGCATGAAATTCGCAAAGGAACATATAAAATGGCCAGCTCAAAAATGTTGGAATATTTTGTTTAAAGATAGTAATGAGAGAGTAATGTTGTTATGTTTTGTGGAAAAGGTTCTCGTTTATACGCCAGGAGTCCTCTAAACTCAGAAAACAATCCAAAATACACTGGAAAAATCATGAAACATGAAGACTCAAGTGTAATGGTATTTGGATGTTTTTCTTACTATTCTTACTTACTTTCGACTATATTGTATCAATACCTTAATGGATCAACATGTAAATATCCATATTTTTGATATTTAATGCTTCCTATCACAGAATATGAGATGTCGCTAGTTTGGGTCTTCCAACAAGACAATGACCCCAGGAAAAAGCAAAGGAATGGTTAAGAAAAAATTCAATGACAGTTTTAGAGTGGCCTGCGGAGTCACCAGACCTCAATCTCATCGAAAATCTGTTGTCTAATGTCAAAAGGCAGTTACTACAGCTAAGCCAACCAGCACCGGATCAGTATGGGAAGTCTTTCAGAAATCCTGAAGCAAGATTTTTCTAAAACGGTTCCTGGACTTGGTTGAATCGATTCCAAAACGTTGCGCAGCCGTTGTCGCGAATAAAGGCAACGCAACTAAATATTGAATTTATTGAATAGTCTTAAATTTAATAGACAATTAGCTGTAGGTAATAATTTAAGCGAATTTTGTAATTTGAAGTGTATATTTTAAAAGTGGTCCTATTATTTTTATACCCGTTACTCGTTGAGTAAAAAGGGAATACTAAGTTCGTGCAAATGTATGTAACAGGCAGAAGGAAGCATCTCCGACCCCATAAAGTATATATATTCTTGATCAGCATAAACAGCCGAGTTGATATAGACATGTCTGTCTGTCCGTCCGTCCGTCCGTCCGTCCGTCTGTATGAACACGTAGATATCAGAGACTATAAGAGCTAGAGCTACCATTTTTTCAGTGTAGACTAGATTTGTGTGCACGCAGATCAAGTTTGTTTCAAATTTTTGCCACGCCCCCTCCCGCCCCCGCAATATGAAAAAAACCTCATATCTCCCACAATTTTGAAAATAGATTGTTCAAACCTTCTAGACATATATTTAAATCATCATTACCTATCGATCCGCCATACGTCATTTTCCGATCAGATAAACGATAGCAGAGTTGCCACCCCCGCAATTTGAAAACGAGAGCATAAGTTGATGTCGGCCCTGCTCGACTACGATATACCCGTTACCGTTAGGGTAAGGTTTATTTAAGAATATTTTATTAGATCACAACATGCCCAAATTGTGGAAGATATGAGTTTTTTTTTCAAATTGCGGGGGTGGCAACTCTTCTATAGCTCATCTGATCGGAAAATGATGTATGGCGAATCGATAGGTAATGATGATTAAAATATATGTCTGGACGGTTCGAACAATCCATTTTCAAAATTGTGGGAGATTTCAGGTATTTTTCAAAATTCTGGGGCGGGAACTTTTCTATCGTTCATCTGATCGGAAAATGATGTATGGCGGATCGATAGGTAATGATGATTAAAATATATGTCTAGAAGGTCCGAACAATCTATTTTCAAAATTGTGGGAGATATGAGGTATTTTTCAAATTGCGGCGGCGGGAGGGGGCTTGGCAAAAATTTGAAACAAACTTGATCTGCGTGCAGACAGTACAAGTATACACTGAAACGAGAAGGCAAAGCTAACTTCGACTGTGCCGAAGTTTTGATACACTTGAAAAACTTTACTCCAACTGATTTAACTGGAAAAATATATATAGGATATAGATATCAGAAATTTAAATATTTTGAAATCATTGATAATAATAATTTGACACCATAAAAAAATCTTTTCTTAGTAAAACACATTTTCCGACCGATCGGTCCTATGGCAGCTATATGCTATAGTCATCCGATTTTTATAATTTTTTTCAAAATTATGTGAAAGCTTATAAAACTAATATATACCAAGATTAAGGACGCTACGATAAAAAAAAAAGTTTTTCTCAATAGAAGTAGTTTTTTGACCGACAGTTTATATGGCAGCTATATGCTATAGTCATCCGATTTTGATAAAATTTTTCAGAATTGTGTGGAAACATATGAAACAAATATATACTACGATTGGAGACGCTACGATGGAAATCAAAAAAGTTTTTCTCACAACGACTTATTTTTCGACCGATCGTTCCTATGGCAGCTATATGCTATAGTGGTCCGATTTTGATACATTTTTCCAGAATTATGTGGAAGCATATAAAACTAACATATACCAAGATTAGTGACGCTACGATGGAAAACAAAAAAGTTTTTCCCACTAGAACTTGTTCTTAGACCGATTGTTCCTATGGCAGCTATATGATATAGTCATCCGATCCGGCCGGTTCCGACATATTAGTTGCGTGCAGTAAAATGAAGACTCTGTGCAAAATTTCAGCTCGATAGCTTTAAAACTGAGAGACTAGTTCGCGTAGAAACAGACGGACAGACGGACAGACAGACAGACGGACAGACAGACGGACGGACGGACAAGCGGAAATGAACTCAGCTCGTCGTCCTGATCAAGAATATATATAGTTTATGGGGTCGGAAATGAATATTTCTATGCGTTACAAACTTCTGGGCAAAATTAATATACACTTTTCAAGTGTATAACGAGAGCGTAAGTTGAAGTCGGCCCTGCTCGACTTCGATATACCCGTTACTCAGGGTTTATTTAAGAATATTTTATTAGATTACAATATGCCTAAATTTTGGGAGATATGAGTATTTTTCCAAATTGCGGGGGCGGCAACTCTACTATGGCTTATATGATCGGGAAATGAAGTACGGCGGATCGATAGGTATTAATGATTAAAATACATGTTTAGAAGGTTCGAATGATCCATCTTCAAAATTGTGGGAGATGTGAGGTATTTTTCAAATTGCGGGGGCGGCAACTTTACTATCGTTCATCTGATCAGGAAATGACGTATGGCAAATCGATAGGTAATGATGATTAAAATATATGTCTAGAAGGTTCGAATAATCCATCTTCAAAATAGTGGGAGTTATTAGGTATTTTTCAAATTGCGGGGGTGGCAACTCAGCTATCGTTTATCTGATGGGAAAATAATGTATGGCAGATCGATAGGTAATGATGATCATAATATATGTCTAGAAGGTTCGAAAAATGTATTTTCAAAATTGTGGAAGATATGAGGTTTTTTTCATATTGCGGGGGCGGGAGGGGGCGTGGCAAAAATTTGAAACAAACTTGATCTGCGTGCAGACAAAACAAGTCTACACTGAAAAAATGGTAGCTCTAGCTCTTATAGTCTCTGAGATCTAGATGTTCATACAGACGGACGGACAGACGGACATGTCTATATCAACTCGGCTGTTGATGCTGATCAAGAATATATATACTTTATGGGGTCGGAGATGCTTCCTTCTGCCTGTTACATACATTTGCATGAATTTAGTATACCCTTTTTACTCTACGAGTAACGGGTATAAATACCTCATATCTCCCACAATTTTGAAGATGGATTATTCGAACCTTCTAGACATATATGTAATCATCATTACCTATCGATCCGCCATACATCATTTCCTGATCACATGAACGATAGAAAAGTTCCCGCCCCCGCAATTTGTAAAAGACCTCATATCTTCCATAATTTTGAAGAGAGATTATTCGAACGCAATAGACATATATTATGATCATTATTACTTATCGATCAGATGAGCCATAGTAGAGTTGCCGCCTCCGCAATTTGGAAAAATCCTTATATCTCCCACAATTTGGGCATGTTGTGATCTAATAAAATATTCTTAAACAAACGCTGAGTAACGGGTATATCGAAATCGAGCAGGGCCGACTTCAACTTACGCTCTCGTTTTCTCCTAATTTCTTTCTTTTTTAAGTAATTAGAACCGTCTCTCCTCCTTCTTTTATTAAAAAATAAAAAAGAACTTTTTCACCCATTTATTTTTATCTTCCACAACTAACAAGACTTTTTAGGCAAAACGTCAAAATTCTGTGAAACTTTGTTTTCCAAACCACAACAAAAATTTTAATATTCCACACAATTCTGAAAAAATTTAATTCCATAAATTCTGATAGAAAACGGTGAATAAAAGTATGAATTTTTGTTCTTTCCTTTAACACTAAGCCGTTTTTATTATAAAATCGTATTGAAAACGGTATAAAGTTTTTTGTTTCTAAAACTTACAAATGTAGTTATGACGTCTTTTCAAAATTTGCTTGTGAGGGTGGTCCTATTATTTTTTTCGCAGCTGTATGTACGACATTTTAGAAAAGTTTTTAGTAAATAATACAAATAGTCCAAATCAGCTGATTTCAGACGCTGTGGCTCAGAGAAGGTTGCCAGTCGACTACTCTGTACACCATCTCACTCTAAATCATATAGATCACCTTAAAGAATTAGGTATTATACACGACTCGGAAGGCAATCTGATTTTCTATCATAGGAAACAGTTGTCCTTAGATCCGAGTGATTTAGTATACAATATAAGACAATAATTTCATGTTCCTTAGCATTGGCGCAACTCTCCCTTTTCATCCCCTGTACATAACCCATATTTGCTTTCTCTTCCTTTCTGTTATTTAGTTTTTTCTAGGTTGTTTGTTATCTTAGTTAGTAGTTCAAAAAAACAAACAACAATTTATGTAATGCAGGTTTTCACCCGGATTGTGGGTTTTTCATGTAACGTATATTAAGATCTGAAATGTAAATTTTCTAATCATAATTTAATCCATTCCTTCCCGTTTATTTACCTCTACGTAGGTTGCTATACATATTTCTGGCCTAATAATGAAAACTCGAATATTTATGATCAAAAATGGTTTTTATTGTTTTTCAAAGTATTCTCCAGCAAGATTTATACACTTTTGCATGCGCTCAAACCAAGTGTCGAAGCACTTTTTCCACTCCGATTGAGACACCTCCAAAACATGGTTTTTGAACTCTTCAACAGCATCTTCTGGCGACGAAAATCGTTGACCACGCATTTTTCCCTTAATGTGCGGGAAATAAAAGAAGTCATTAGGCGCCAAGTCAGGGCTGTAAGGCGGATGACTCATCAATTCGACGTTTTGGGCGGTCAAACAGCGCCTTTTTGAGCTAATGTGTGAGAGCTCGCATTGTCATGGTGCACAATGATATGTGTTCTCTTGTTCGTTTTTCGAATTTCTCCGAAGACTTCAGGCAAACAAATTGTTATGTCCCACTCAGAATTGACCGTCCTACGTTGCTCAAGCGGAACAGTCGCCAGATGACCCGTTTTACCGAAGAAACAGGCGACCATTTGCTTCGAAGTGCTTCTTCCACGAACGACTTTAGTTGGATTTGGCTCGTCTTCGAAGACCCACACGGTCGATTGCTGTTTTGTTTCGGGCTCATAAGCATAGATCCATGATTAGTCACCTGTGACGATCTTTTGAAACACCGCGATTATATTTTTTCAAAATTTCATTGCACCACCACACGAGCCTTTTTTGAGCGATTGTCAAATTGTGCGGGTTCCAACGAGAACAAACCTTTTTACGACCAGGTGTTCATGCAATATCGAATGTATGCTGGTGGAAGAAATGCCCAAGGATGCCTCTATCTCACGGTATGTCACATGACGATCTTGCATTATCAGTTCACGCACGTCATCAATGTTTTCTGGCTCAACGACTGATTTTTGAGGACCTTCACGACCTTCGTCTTCGAGCGAGCGTCGCCCGCAATTGAATTCATTAAACCAATTTTTCACAGTGCTATATGATGGTGCTTCATCGCCATACTCGTAGAGTAAAAAGGGTATACTAAGGTCGTGCAAATGTATGTAACAGGCAGAAGGAAGCTTTTCCGACCCCATAAAGTATATATATTCTTGATCAGCATCAATAGCCGAGTCGATATAGACATGTCCGTCTGTCCGTCCGTCCGTCCGTCTGTATGAACACCTAGATCTCAGGGACTATAAGAGTTAGTGCTACCATTTTTTCAGTGTAGAGTTGTATTTTCTGCACGCAGATCAAGTTTGTTTTAAATGTATGCCACGCCCCATCCCTCCCCCACGATATGAATAAAACCTCATATCTCCCACAATTTTGGAGATAGCTTGTTTGAACCTTCTAGACATATATTTTCATCATCATTACCTACCGATCCGCCATACATCATTTCTTGATCAGATGAACGATAGAAAATTTCCCGACCCCGCAATTTGAAAAATACCTCAAATCTCCCACAATTTTGAAAATGTATTGTTCGAACCTTCCAGACATATATTTTAGTCATCATTACCTATCGATCCGCCTTACATAATTTTCCGATCAGATGAAAGATAGAAGAGTTGCCACCCACGCAATTTGGAAAATATCTCATATCTCCCACAATTTTGAAGACAGATTATTCGAACCCTTTTCACATATATTTTAGTCATCATTACCTATCGATTCCCCATACATATTTTCTTTAAACTTTATAAAAAATGTAATTTATTTAATTTTTTCAGCAAATCAACGCAACCAACAAATAGGCAGGAAAATGTTGCAGGGCGCAGACTAAAACATATGTGATCTTAGGAAGGCAACAGCTGATCAAATAACTATCGATATGACAGAAAATAATTATCGATAAACTAGTTGGAGTGTTCACTATCGATATTAAACAAAAATTTGCCACAATTCAAAAGTTGAAAATTCGACTTATTGCCAGCTAGCTTGGGCGTTTCGCCCATAGTGCGTCCGCCCGTCTGTTCGTCTGTTTCTATGCTATCTCCTCCTGCATGACGAAACTTTGCAAGAAGTCTTTAAATACAAATACGCTGCACATTTGTCGGAATCGGCCTGATCGGATGACTATATCATATAGCTGCCAAAGGAACGATCGGTCCAAAAACTAGTTCTTGTGAGAAAAACTTTTTTGTTTTCTACTGTAGCTTCACCAATCGTGGTATATATTAGTTTTATATGATTTCACACAATTCTGAGAAAATTTTTGAAAATCGGATGACTATAGCATATAGCTGCCATATAAGCGGTCGGTCCAAAAAGTAGTTTTAGTGGAAAAAACTTTTTTGTTTTCCATGGTAGCGTCAGCAATAGTGGTATATATTCGTTTTGTATACTTCTACACAATTCTGGGTAAATTTATCAAAATCGGATGACTATAGCATATAGCTGCCATATTAACGGTCGGTCCAAAAACTAGTTTTAGTGGGAAAACCTTTTTTGTTTTCCATGGTAGCGTCACCAATCCTGGTATATATTAGTTTTATATGATTCCACACAATTCTGGGTAAATTTATCAAAATCGGATGACTATAGCATAAAGCTGCCATATTAACGGTCGGTCCAAAAACTAGTTTTAGTGGGAAAAACTTTTTTGATTTCCATTGTAGCATCACCAATCGTGGTACATATTAGTTTAATTTACTTCCACACAATTCTGGAAGAATTAATCGAAATCGGATGACTATAGCATATAGCTGCCATAGGAACGATCGGTCTAAAAACTAATTCTAATGAGAAAAACTTTTTTGTTATCAATGGTAGCGCCTTTCAAAAACTGCAAGGGTATTTGAAACATCGGCGTAGCCGCTGTTAGCCTTCTTCTATTTTTATACCGAAAGTGATTTATTTGAAGTTTGTAACGCTGAATTCATTCCGACCCCAAACATATATTGATCGCCGGCTGAGTTCTTTCGCTTTCGTCGTCCGTCTGTGTCTGTCGTTCCGTCTGTCTGCTTCTGTTTCCGCAAACTCCCATTGCATCGGCATTTTTGTATCCTGCGCTGTGCGGCCGGTCTGATATAGCTATGGAACGATCGGTCGAGTCTGTGAAAACTTTTTGTTTTAAATCGTAGCGTCCCCAATCTTTATGTTGGTTTTATTGTTTCCATATTGGATTGTATCAAAACGATCACTATGTGCTGCTGGAACGATCGGTCGATAGTCGTTAAAAACTTTTGATTTTCATCGTGCGTCTTCAATCTGTTATTTTGTTTATATGTTTCCCACAATTCTGAGTGTTCAAAATCGGTTACTATAGCATAGCTGCTATATGGTCGGTCAAAAACCACTTCTAGTAGAAAACTTTTTGTTTTTTATCAGCGTCCAATCTTGGTATTTTAGTTTTATATGCTTTCCTAATTTTGAAAAAAGTATCAAAATCGGATACTAGCTTAGCTGCCATAGGACCGATCGGTCGGAAATTGTTTTACTAAAAAGTTTTTTTTATGGTATCAAGTTTTTATTATCATGTTTAAAAATTTTAAATATACGATACTTTTTTATATATTTATTAGTTGAGTAAAGTTTTCGTGTATTAAAACTTCGGCACAGTCGAAGTTAGTTTTGCCTTCTCGTTTTTTATACTCTGTACCGAAGGTACAAAGAGTATATTGGGTTTGTGCAAATGTATGTAACAGCCAGAAGGAAGCATCTCCGACCCTATCAAGTATATATATTCTTGATCAGCATCAACAGCCGAGTCGATGTGTCCGTCTGTCCGTCCGTCCGTCCGTCTGTCCGTATGAACGCTGAGATCTCAGAGATGGTAAGAGATAGAGGTTTAAGGTGTATGGAACATATATTTCTTTTACTTGCAGGCAGATCAAGTTAAGTTTTTTTTTGCCACGCCCCCTGCCACCCCCGCCACCACCGCAATTAAAAAAATTATATCTTTCACAATTTTGGGATAGGTTGTACCTTCATAATTTCTACTCATCTACTAGGCCCCGTTTTCGACAGGACCCCGATTTTAAAAACCCCTCAAAAATCCCTTTTTGTTCAGCTTCTAGGCATATATTCTCTATCTCGTTTTCGTCGATGACGATAGTAGAGTTGACACCCCGCAATTTGAAAACTCCTTATCCCGCAATTTTAGAGTTAGGTGTTTCGAACCTTCTAGACATATATTCTACTCATCGTTACTTATCGAACCCCACATTGTTTTCCGATCAGATGAACGATAGTAGAGTTGCCACCCCCGCAATTTGAAAACACCTTAAATATCCCGCAATTTTGGAGTTAGGTTGTTCGAACCTTCTAGGCATATATTCTACTCATCATTACTTATCGAGCTCCCATACATCGTTTTCCCATCAGATGAACGATATTCGAGTTATAAGCAAATCAAATAAGTACGCTGGGCAGCACTTGCGCAGTTTGTGTGACCCCACACTTTAAAGTTATTAGTTATATACTGTTACGTAGGGGAGTGGAGTATCTCCTGATACTTTCTTTTGGGTAGATGCCTCTGTAGGAGTTGACACTTTAAATGTCAAAGGAACTTGGGGGTTGAGGCGACTGGAGCAGAAAACTGTCACTAGCACAAAAGACACTTGCGTTCAGTTTCACTTCTTTATTTCAACTAACTCTTAAACCTAGCTTACTGTATGCTTAGACATAAGTGTGGTGAAAAACTTCCGCTACAACTAATACATAAGTGACTAACAAATACCATATACAGTTAAACTTTATTACTTCAAATATGTGCGTTTGTGTGCAACTTTGTAACAACTCAGATGGAGCGCAAAAGACCATGGGCGGTGGAAAAAAAGTTCCCTTAGGTCCGACAGGTGCA
This sequence comes from Lordiphosa mommai, assembly GCA_018904225.1. NCBI lineage: Eukaryota > Metazoa > Arthropoda > Insecta > Diptera > Drosophilidae > Lordiphosa > Lordiphosa mommai. The sequence continues at coordinate 932,907 of JAEIFT010000072.1, forward strand.
AGACAACGTCCAGCCAAAGACCGTGCTTTGGGCCACTGGCAAGCCCGCAGTCCCTTGGATGATTCCAGCCCTGAGAACATCTGAGTACATGTCAGCTCCAAGTACTATCGCCACCGTACTCGGACGATAAAAACGATCATCAGCCAGGGTGAGATGCTCAAATTTCTTGCGCACCTGCTCATCAATCGGAGTGCTTGGAGTTCGTATGTGTAGATCAAGATTCAGAACCACCTCCAATCTGAACTTCTTATCCATCATGGACCGGAGCACTGCTGAGCTCGCTTCCTCCTGGCCTATAGTGACGACTTTGAGGTGAAACGCACTTGCCAAAGACGCATTAATGCGAGACATTGACTCGCAGGGATCAATTAGGGCCCGGGTTTCGTACGTAGTGGTACCATTGTCGATAATCACTGTGGTCAAGGATGGCGATTGGAGAGGAGTACCAGACTGGCAGCGTGGTGGCTGAGGATTTGGTACAGGAGCCTTTCGTGAAGATTGCTCCTTCCGGCGATCGTTGAAATGTAGGAGCGTGTGATGACTCTTATCACAAGCACGACAAGTGTCTCCACTTCTACATGTTCGTCCGGAGTGCTGGTGAGCGAGGCAATTTGAGCAATATTTGTTTATCAATACTGCCCTCAAACGCTTCTCTACACTTAAGCGTAGGAAACGCCTGCATCTCTTTAGCGGATGGATGCCTCGGCAGACTCGGCAGCGGTAGGACTCCGTACCTCGAGTACATCTACGCTCATTGGCTTCTTCGTCAGTTTTGCGTGGACGGGGTGCCATGGTATCAAACTATGAAAAAGGATGAAGATGATGGATTAGCGCAATCGAATGATGGTAATGAAAGGAAAGAATGCTGATAGTGGAATAGCTTAAGCGAGACATGGATGTAACGGACAAAACAATTTATGAAATAGAATTAGCTTAAGCAAATTATGGATTTTGTTATATGTGGGCTTGGAGGTCAGCTTCAGTAGGAAGAAATATCAGCTTGACAATAGGTCTTTTTATAATTCCCCGAGCTGTGCGAATGTCCACTACTCGCACGTTATTATCTGCATCTGGATACAAATTCGCAATTCGGCCCAGTCTTCATTCGTTTACCGGCATGTTATCCTCCTTGATAATCACCATGTCGCCAATTTGGAGGTTCTTTGTAGGTGACTGCCACTTATTTCTCTTATGCAGTTCTTTCAGGTACTCATCTTTCCACCGCATGCAAAACTGCTGGTTAAGAGCCTTGAGCCGTTGCCAGCGGTTTATTATGGACATGGCATCGTTCTCAATCTCAGGCTCAGCTACGGAAAGAAGAGGACCGCCGATTAAGAAATGTCCTGGGGTCAGAGCTTGTAAATCTGCTGGATCTTCTGACATTGGAGAGATTGGCCTTGAATTGAGGCAAGCTTCAATCTTGGCAAGGAGAGTGGATAGCTCTTCGAAGGTATACTTTATGGATGAAGTTGACTTATACAGGGTTGCCCATATTCGACGGACCCATGTTTTTTTTTAAAAAATCAAAGAAAAAAATAAAAATTTTGCGGTTGGCAATCTTAATCATTTAATTTGTTCCAAGTAGATTTGTTTACATCAATTTTTGAATATGATATCTCTCAAATGGCCGCCTCTGGCGTTGATGGCGTATTGTGCCCTTTTTGCAGCATTTTCCATCGTTTTCGCCAACATTTCGGCCGGAATAGCGGCTATTTCTTCACGAATGTTGTCCTTGAGCTCTTCTACGGTCCTTGGCTTGTTAACGTAAACCTTTGACTTCAAATATCCCCACAAGAAGAAGTCAGGCGGCGTCAAATCGGGCGAACGCGGTGGCCAGTCCAAATCACCACTTTTCGACATCAAACGGCCCGGAAACAATTTCTTCAGAAAATCGATTGTTATGCGACTTGTGTGCGGTGGAGCGCCGTCTTGTTGAAACCAGAACTGCCTCATACGCTTTCGACGAATAATTGGCATCACAAAATTGGTCATCATGTCGCGATAACGCTCCTGGTTGATGGTAACAGCATGGCCATTTTCATTTTGGAAGAAAAACGGCCCAATGACCGTTTTCGCACTAACGCCGCACCAAACTGTGACTTTTTCGTCATGAAGAGGCACTTCTTGAATCTCCTGAGGATTTTCAGTGGCGTAAATACGGCAATTTTACTTATTTACGGTCCCATTCAATGTGAAATGGGCTTCATCGGACATGATAATTTTGTTCCAAAATTGCTCGTCATCTTCGGCCATTTCGATGACTCTTTGGGCCCATTCCAATCGACGAGGCTTGTCCGCAGGCAACAATCTTTGCGTCAATTGAATTTTGTACGGGAACAAATGCAAATCAACGCGAATAATCCGTTGTAAAGTGGACCGAGCCATGCCCAACTGCTGAGAACGGCGTTTTTGGGATGTTCTTGGGGACCTCTCAACACTGGCTCGTACGGCAGCGATATTCTCGGCCGATCGCCTTGGTCGACTTTTATTTGGCCTCTTCGGATTAGAAAGAGCCTCACCAGTCGAAAATTTTTCGTATAAACGCTTAATGGTGTTCTTAGAAGGCGCACTTTTCACATTTTTTAATTTTTTAAAAGCACGTTGAGTTTTCACAATTGACTTGTTCTGTTGAATGTAAATTTCAACTATTTCAGAGCGCTCGCGTGGCGTGTATTGTTCCATGGTAAAAATCTGCTTGGACTGACGCTTCAAAAGCGGTATGTCATTAAGCGATCTGACATCTCTGTCAAAAGTTATGGCGTTGCCAGATGGGTCCGTCGAATATGGGCAACCCTGTAAACGAGAGCTTAAGTTGAAGTCGGCCCTGCTCGACTTCGATATACCCGTTACTCAGGATAAGGTTTATTTAAGAATATGTTATTAGATCACAGAATGCCCAAATTGTGGGAGATACAGGGTTGCCCATATTCGACGGACCCATGTTTTTTTTTAAAAAATCAAAGAAAACAATAAAAATTTGGCGGTTGGCAATCTTAATCATTTAATTTGTTCTAAGTAGATTTGTTTACATCAATTTCTGAATATGATATCTCTCAAATGGCCGCCTCTGGCGTTGATGGCGTATTGTGCCCTTTTTGCAGCATTTTCCATCGTTTTCGCCAACATTTCGGCCGGAATAGCGGCTATTTCTTCACGAATGTTGTCCTTGAGCTCTTCTACGGTCCTTGGCTTGTTAACGTAAACCTTTGACTTCAAATATCCCCACAAGAAGAAGTCAGGCGGCGTCAAATCGGGCGAACGCGGTGGCCAGTCCAAATCACCACTTTTCGACATCAAACGGCACGGAAACAATTTCTTCAGAAAATCGATTGTTATGCGACTTGTGTGCGGTGGAGCGCCGTCTTGTTGATACCAGAACTGCCTCATACGCTTTCGACGAATAATTGGCATCACAAAATTGGTCATCATGTCGCGATAACGCTCCTGGTTGATGGTAACAGCATGGCCATTTTCATTTTGGAAGAAAAACGGCCCAATGACCGTTTTCGCACTAACGCCGCACCAAACTGTGACTTTTTCGTCATGAAGAGGCACTTCTTGAATCTCCTGAGGATTTTCAGTGGCGTAAATACGGCAATTTTGCTTATTTACGGTCCCATTCAATGTGAAATGGGCTTCATCGGACATGATAATTTTGTTTTCACAATTGACTTGTTCTGTTGAATGTAAATTTCAACTATTTCAGAGCGCTCGCGTGGCGTGTATTGTTCCATGGTAAAAATCTGCTTGGACTGACGCTTCAAACGTGGTATGTCATTAAGCGATCTGACATCTCTGTCAAAAGTTATGTCGTTGCCAGATGGGTCCGTCGAATATGGGCAACCCCGTATGAGGTTTTTTTTTCCAAACTGCGGGGGTGGCAACTCTACTATAGCTCATCTGATCGGGAAATGATGCATGGCGAATCGATAAGTAATGATGATTAAAATATATGTCAAGAAGGTTCGAACAATCTATTTTCAAAATTGTGGGAGATATGAGGTATTTTCCAAATTGCGTGGGTGGCAACTCTTCTATCGTTCATCTGATCAAGAAATGATGTATGGCGGATCGATAGGTAATGATGATTAAGATATATGTCTAGAAGGTTTGAACAGTCTATTTTCAAAATTGTGGGAGATATGAAGATTTTTTCAAATTGCGGGGGCGGGAGGGGGCGTTGCAAAATTTTGAAACAAACTTGATCTGCGTGCAGAAGATACAAGTCTACACTGAAAATATGGTAGTTCTAGCTCTTATAGTCTCTGAGATCTAGGTGTTCATACAGACAGACGGACAGACGGACGGACGGACGGACGGACAGACGGACATGTCTATATCGACTCGGCTATTGATGCTGATCAAGAATATATATACTTTATGCGGTCGGAAATGCTTCCTTCTGCCTGTTACATACATTTGCACGAACTTAGTATACCCTTTTTACTCTACGAGTAACGGGTATAAAAAGAGTCTTAAAACTCTTCACACCTGCTTCCCAAAGGCCCCCCATGTGAGGAGCGCTTGGAGGATTGAAACGCCAGGTCAAGTTTTGATAGCTATATTTGGTTGTGACAAGTGTCTTTGCTGCTTCCTGGAAATCGTTCATTAGGGCTCTGGAGGCACCTACAAAGGTCTTACCATTATCTGAATGCATTTGCTGTGGACAGCCACGTCTCGATACAAAACGAGCAAATGCGGCCAGAAACTTTTCGGTTGTCAAGTCAGTTGTGACTTCTAAGTGGATTGCCTTAGTGCTAAAACACACGAAGACACACACATCACCTTTAGTTATGCGGCAGCCGCGACCTGCGTAATTTTTGACGTCGAAAGGACCTGCAAAGTCGACACCTGTGTGGGTAAAAGGACGAGAGAATGTAGTTCTCCCTTTTGGGAGTTCTCCCATGAGTTGGGTTTGAATCTTCTTCTTTTGGATCACGCAAATTTTGCACTTATTGATTGCCGTTTTGACCAGGACCTTAAGCTTAGGGATCCAGTACTTGGAACGGATAAGGCGCATCGTCAATTGGTTTCCTCCATGGAGTGATATGAGGTGTGTGAAACGGACAAGCAATCGCGCAAAAGGACAAGAATACGGGATGATGATTGGATGGCGTTCGTCATAACTCAAGGTGTCAGATGCTCTCACCCTACCGCATGCCCTCAATATCCCTTCCTAATCGAGAAAGGGGTTTAAGTTGATAATGTTGCTAGAGGACGGAAGCGGTCGCTTGTCGAGAAGACAAGCGAACTCTTTTGGATACTGCTTTCGCTGCCTATATCCAATAAGCAAGTTCTGAGTCTCGGCCAGTTCCTTGCTACTAAGGTCAACTGGAAAATGCGTAAGACTTTTTTTGCATCGTTTTATAAATCGTATTATAAATCAAGAAAGTCGAAAGATGGAGGCACCATAGTGAAAGTGCATTTGACAGAGCGTTGTTCCATATCAGTATCATGTACTGCTTTGAGCAATGGCCGTGCCACCACAACTTATTAATCAGCAAATCTTCTGCTGACACACCTCTGCTTGCGTGGTCTGCTGGGTTGTGTTCGGATTGAACATGGAACCATTGGTTAGAATCAGTGGATTCAGCAATTTTAGACACCCTATTTGCCACAAATGTGGTCCAATTGCAGGGTGGCTTATTGAGCCAAGCCAAGACGATTGTGGAATCAGTCCAACAATACGTCTCAAAATCTTTAGCAAGCAATTGAGGCAGAACTGTTGCTATCAATTCAGATAAGAGCACCGCACCGCATAATTCTAGCCGAGGTAAGGATACAGTTTTAACAGGAGACACTCGGGTTTTAGCACAAAGAAGATTAATTGATACCCATTGCTCCGACTCTATACGCACGTAAATTGCAGCGCCGTACGCTCGTTGTGAGGCATCACAGAACCCGTGGTATTGCAATTGTGCTTTCGGATCAAATTGGACCCATCTAGGAATGCGCACATCACTTAGGATTGGATAACTAGCAAGAAAATCCTGCCACCTTAGGAGAAGGTCAACTGGTAGTGGCTCATCCCACGCAAGCTCTCTTAACCAGATTTCTTGCATGAACATTTTTGCTCGGACAACGAAGGGTGCCAGCCAACCCAGGACAGAACTTCACGCTTCGTGTATGACTCGGATATCTTTATCTTTGGTGGGTCGAAGAAAAATTGATCACTGGTTGCTTGCCACCGTATTCATAGCGTCTTTGCGACACTGGCGTCCTCAATCTCAAGAAAGTCAGCCGATTGTAGGTGGTCTTGAGGAATATCTGTTAGTACTTCCTTGGTGTTAGAAGCCCATTTCCTTAATGGGAATCCAGCACTGTCGAGAGCCATACGGAGTTCTCTAATGGCTGCAATAGCCCTTTTCTTGCAATGAGCACCTGCGAGAACATCATCGACATACATAAAATTGGAAATTATATCGCTTGCCAGTGGATACTGTTCCCTCACAACCTGAGCAAGTTGTTGTAGAACACGTATGGCTAAGAACGGAGCACAAGTCACTCCGAAGGTAACTGTGTGGAGTTCAAAATCACAAAGCTCTTCATTCTTGTTGCGGAAAATAATTCGCTGGTACGGTGTGTGTTTTGCATCCACGAGAATCTGCCGATACATCTTCGTGATATCAGCGTTAAAAACGTAACGGAAAAAACGCCACTTAAGGATCTGCATTGTTAGATCGGATTGCGGCACAGGACCTGGATATAAAATGTCATTTAAGCTTTTGCCGTTCAAGGATGGACTGGAGGCATTAAATACTATACGGAGCTTTGTAGTAGTGCTGTCGGGTTTGAAAACAGCATGGTAAGGCATATAAAAATTTCTAGCATTGGAATTTGGAGATACTTGGCTCATATGGCCTAAGTTCAAGTACTCCTGTATGACGGAATCATATTGCTCTTTGAAAGGAACGTCTCTCTTTAACCGGTTTTCGTTTTTGAGAAACTGAGCTAACGCTATGGATCGTGAATGTCCCAAATCTATGTGGTCAGGGTTTCGGAAGGGTAATGTTACCATATATCTGCCGTTATCATTTCTCTTTGTGGTTTGTACAAAATTGCTCTCACATATGGAATTGGATTCTTTGGTCAGTTTTATTGGAAGGTCCTCCACCTCCCAAAATTTTGTCAGAAGCTTGTCCAGTGCAATATCTGAACTGACCGAAACTTGAGTCGAAAATGCGAATATAATCTTGGAATTAGCTTGTGGAATTGGACCTGTAAGAATCCATCCGAAGATAGTTTCCTGCCCAAGCAGAGTTCCACATATGTTCGGTGTGGAGCCACTTAATAAGATGGATGGTAAAATATCCGCTCCTATAAGAACGTCTATTTGTGAACTTTTAAAAAAGCCAGGGTCAGCCAACTGGAGATTTGGCAAATTTCGTAGCGAATCTTGTGGAATTGGGTACGTTGGAAGATTCCCTGCTAATTGTGGCAGCACAAATGCCGAAGCGTCAATGTGGACTCGTGGCTTTATAGGAGAGTCGACTTGGAAGTGGCACAACTTATGGGGCTGGGCTGAAATTGCTTGATTTAGCCCAGAAACTTGAGCTTCTACGGACTGGTAAGGCAGCTTTATCTTGTTAAACAACCGCTCAGAAATAAAGGTTGCTTCTGAGCCTGAGTCAATTAGCGCGCGAGTTGGATACTTGTCACCTAAATGACTCACGTGAATTATTGCCGTGCCAAGGAGAACACCTTGCGTGTTTGCAGCAAAATAATGTTGCACATTTGTTTGTTGTGGAGTAGGAGTGGACTGTATTGATGAAGAGTTGTTGCTGATTGAGGGTGCTGTTGATGAGGATGGAGGGGGATCACCCCGATGTAGTAAAGTGTTATGTCGCTTTTTACATGTGAAACAATTGTAAGTGCTTGTACACTCCCGGAGTTGGTGCCCTCTTGCAAAGCAATTTAAACACAGTTCTTGTTGGCGAATACAATTTGCTCTTTCGTGGACAGGCATTTGAAGAAACCGAGGACAAAAACGGATTGGGTGATGCTCTTTGTCGCAGATCCTACACTTTCGAGCTCTAAACTTTACTTTTGCCTCAAAGGTGTTGAGTTTTTTCGGAATTGGATTGGGTTTGAATGACCTAACATTACCTTGAGTGCTTGGACCTGGATTTAGATCCTCGATGGCCTCTAAAGTACGATGTCTCTCACTAAGAAAGTCATGCAGCTCTTGCCATTTAGGTATATTAGTTTTGTCTATTAACGACTGATCCCACAAGGATAGCGTGAGCTTAGGCAATTTGGATGAGCAAAGGAATATTAAGAGACAATCCCAATTCTCTGTTTTTATATCGGAATGCTCTAGACACCTTGAAATTGTGCTTTGCAATTCTTTGAGGGCTGGACCAGATTCAACGGACACGGAAGATAGGTTGAATAATATTTTAAGTTGGCTGTTTACTAGTTGTCTCTTATTTTCAAAACGGTCTGTGAGATCTTTCCATGCCGATGAGAACCCATCGTTGGTGAGTGGAGATTTGGAACGATCGATCGCGCCTCACCACTTGTCTTAGCGGTAAGATGAAATAACTTTTCAACCGGTGTTAGTCGAGTGTTGTTAATGTAGACCGCTATAAACAAGTCCCTAAAAGTGGGCCACCGCAAATAATCTCCCGCAAATACCTCAGTATCGCATGGCGGAAGACCACACCCCCTGGATGACGGAGCTGTAAATTGTGGAGTTGGTGTGCTTGATACTGAGGCATTTTCTATTTCCTCACACAACTGAGCTGTACACTGCTCGAAGGCGGAATAGCAGTATTCATATTTTGCCTGCTTGGCTGGAAAGTCAACATCGCTAATGTCTTGCTGTTCATATTCTCTTTCGACCTTGTCCCATAGTGATTTTATTTGGTCTCGGCGGATCTTGAGTTGATATAGGGATACTTCAATGGTGGAGGGAGCCGTAATTCTGCCCACAAACTGACTAAGTCTATTGGTGCAGGCAATAAAATTGTTTAATGTCATCGCCGCTGCTGAAGGAGCTTTTTCTGCCTTTGATCGTGTGGATAGGAGCACTTTTTGCTTGGTTAGTTGTGTTTCAGCACTCCTTGTCGATACAGGTGACGAGAATTCACTTTTAGATTTTCTCCGCACAATTTCTGGCTCTTGAGTCACGGATTTGACAAGCTTTGCAGAAGAACCTTAAGCTCTAATGTCAATGGACGGAATAGATAACTGATTCTTGTTAGCTTTTTTGTCCCCTGTTGACATAGTATGCTTTATAAAGCTGTTATGGAATTATTTGCACTAAAAAGATCGATCGGAACGTTCAGCGCTTAAGTACAGGGCACTTGGATAACACCACTGCACGATATCGAATTGTGGAACGATGGAATCGGAACAAAATAATTAATCTTTCTTTAGTTTGATCGGAATTTGAATGGAAGGTGAATAATATATAAAAATGTAAAATATGGATGAATCAAGATTGTGCAGATATATTGAAGTGTGCATACACAAAATACATATTTATTCAGGATCCTGGATGTTGTTGTTATATGTATATATATATATTTTTTTTTTCGTTTATTTATATTTCGCCTTTTCTAAAAAATAAACAATGTTTTCAACTCAGATGTAATTGACGCAGAATTAGTCGAAAAAAACTAGTGCAAAGAGCCCCAATATGTATATCGATTATCACTGATCGATAGGTAAATATGTGTGAAAGCGTGGATATGGGTGTATATGTGTGTATGTTAATGTAAACAATTATTTATTTTATTTTATTACAGCTGAAAAAATGGATCAATGCAAATGGATGGGAAACGTTTTGTGCATAGATATAGATTGGCGGCCTTGGTTGCCGATGTATGTCTATGAATTCGGCGCCAATTTTGTAGGGTTGGTATAGATGCGCCGTTATGTATGTGTGAATGCATGTGCCAATGTATGTAAGCATTGGATATTTATTAATTTTATTTTCAGGTTTTATAAGAACACTTCGCATATAACCCGGCGCTTTGCTTTGCCACCATCAGTATAGCCGCCAAAATGATGAAAAAACGTTTGGCAATGATCCCACCCCCGCCCCCATTTTCCGACCATCAGAAATGAGAAAATTATTTTCCACCTAGTTGACCCATTAAGCGTACAAACGCTGAAACCACACCCGGCACCCATTATCCGACCTTGAGGGTGGGAATGCGCAAAGCTAAAAACTTTATCCTATTTAATTGGCCCAGATCGGCTCACAAATAGCCATTGTCACTGAACCGAAATACGCCCACTATTATTCTTGCCTGTGGGCGGAAATTCTACCACCGAGAAATCAAATGTCTATTTATTTTCTATAATGTGTTCACAAACCGATTTGAAGCCAATCGGATTAAAAAAAGGTTTTACCATACAGAATTTTCCGGAAAAATTTCCCGACTTTTCGTGCGGATTTTCCAACATTGAAAAATCTCATGTCTAATTATTTTGCATACTATCCTAACAAACCAAGTTTGAAGTCAATCGGATCAAAAATAGTTTTTCATATACAATTTTCCGGGTATTTTCTTTGTGGGCGGATTTTCCAACATTTGAAAATCTCATGTCCAATTACTTAGCATACTATCCTTACAAACCGAGTTTGAAGCCAATCGGATGAAAAATACTTTTTTCCCTTTGGAATTTTCCGGGAATTTCCCGACTTTTCGGTCGGATTTTCCATCATCGGAAAATCTCAAGTCTAATTATTCTGCTTAACATCCTCACAAACCGAGTTTGAAGTCAGTCGGATGAAAAATAGTTTCTTTCATGAAGAATTTTCCGGCCATTTTCCTTGTGGTTGTATTTTCGAAAATCTGGTAAAACATGTGTCCAATTATTTCGCTTACTTTACTTACAAACCAAATGTCAAGTCAATCGGATGAAAAACATAATTTTTCCCATAGTAGCTTTTCCGGGAGTTTTCCACCCCTTAGGGGTGGAATTTTACAAAACCCCGCCTTAGTGCTCACTTTCAACTCATAAGGAAACTTCTGTGAAAATTTCAGCTTTCTATCTCTTACCGTTCAGGCTCTGCGTTGATTGCCAATCAGTCAGTCAGTCAGTGAGGACAAACTCTTTTATATGTATTTTCCAATTGGTGTTTTTAAAATGATTTTGAGTGCGATGGTATGAAGAACAAATAGTGTTTATTTGTCAAATATTTTTCGCCAATTTTCCGGATTTTCCACACTGAGAAAAACGCGATAATATTTTTTGCAATATAGAGCTTTGCCAATAAGCTTGGAGCTAATCGAATGATAAACATGTGAGTTTTGAACAACAACACTTTTCCGGCCATTTTCCGGTAGGTTTTTCCAAAATGTAAAAGTCATATTCGTGAATGTGTTGTTTTGAAAATAAATTTGGATCTAATCGTTTGGAAAGTATACTTTCGGCCAATTAATTTTTTTTTTTTTTTAATATAAATGTTTAAAAAGATTCGCGGAACTCAATCCGCTTACAAATTTTTACAAGAGAACAATTACAGGAAAAACAGATCGCCAGCTGGCTGAGAAAAGTTACAACACAGTACACGAGGAGGGTTTTTTTTTTGTTTTTTTTGTTTTTCTAAGGGGAGCCAAGGAGACGACCAGTGGGTCGCCTGCCATGAATCCAGAGGTCCGACGGATGACGCCTTGTTAGCCGTCTCCGAATCCTGGTTGTGACCAGCTCATTGGCGAGGTGATTTGAGTGGGCCAGCAGTCGGTCTCTGTATCTGCTTGTGTGGAGGTTGATTTGGGAACAAACTGGCAGGATGCCGAGATCTCTATATATGGTTGAATTCCGCACATACCAGGGAGCACCTAGCATCCTGCGTAGGATTTTGTTTTGCATCGTCTCCACTTTTTTAATAGAGGTGTCACAGGCAGTACCCCAAAGGCAGATGCCCCATGTCCAGGTCGGAATTATTATGGTTTTTTAAAATGAGCAGTTTGGCACGTAAAGACAGCCCTGATGTCACTCTTAGAAGCCAGTCCAATTTGTCAGCTTTGGCATAGGTTGCAGCTACTGCTCGTTTAATATGGCAGGACCAGGTAAGTCTTCTATCCAAGGTTATGCCCAGGTACCTGACAGAAGGCTTATGCGGTATAACTAAACCGCTAAGCTTGATTCTCGATGAATTGCCTCTTTTTATTGAGAATGTGCAATGTTGGCTTTTATCCGGGTTAACAGCAATGTTCCAACGGGACGCCCAGACACTGAAGCCATCCAAAAAGGACTGCACGGTAGCTGACGCTCGACTGGCGATGGGGTTAGAGGCTAGGAAGGCTGTATCATCCGCATAAGTGGCTATTAGCGTGTTTTGGGCGTCTGGAACAGGCAAGTCCGCTGTGTACAAGGTGTACAGTACTGGGCCTAGTACACTACCTTGAGGAACACCCGCTCCAATGCGGCGGATACTCGATCGCTCGTCTCTCAACTCGACCATGAAATACCGTTCTTTAAGGAATGAACGCAGAATGGCAAAATGCGCAGTTGGGAGGAGAGACTTCAGCTTAAAAAGCAGGCCGACGTGCCATACGCGATCGAATGCTTGCCGGATGTCCAGGAAGACATCAGAGCAGTAAGATTCGTTTTCCATTGCTTCTAAAATGTGGTTGCAAACCCTGTGTACCTGTTCTGGTGCTCCATGAATACTGCGAAATCCAAATTGATGTTCTGGGAGGGCTTCGTCCACTGCACTTACTTCCAACATTCGTTTCAAAAATATTCTCTCGAATATTTTGGAGAATGTTGGCAGTAGGCTAATAGGGCGGTAGGCATCAGGTGTGGAGTCTGTCTCCTTCCCCTTTTTTGGGACCATCACAATTACTGCGCACTTCCATTGGGTTGGGAAGTGACAGAGTCGGGTCATCGAGTTGAACAGCATTACCAGAAACAGGACACCCTTTTCTGGAAAGGCTTTTACCACTCTGCCATCAACCCCGTCATATCCAGGGGCCTTAGTTGGTTTCAGCTCTCTGATTTGCTGACGCACTTCATCCGGCGAGATAGGTCTGAAGGAGGATAGAGGCCCAGGGTCAGCCTCAACAAAGGCTCGCGTAGCAGCTACATCTTCTGGTGAAGCGAGATTAAATGGCATGAATCTGCGCTCAAGGCCGTTGGCAAATTCATTGACAATCTCCGAATCAGACCTACACCAAGAACCGTCTGCTCGCCGGATGGGAAGTCTATGGATTGGCTGTCTCTTGATGGATTTGGTGCACTTCCATAGTGCAAGTCCTCGGTTTTCACAGGGGTCAATGTTTCTGAGCTTTTCCTGGAAGTACTCAGCTTTGGTATCAAAGAGAAGCTTCCGAAGTGCGTCAGCGCACCTTCGGTAATCAATTCCATCTAGGGGGTTGCGTGAGCCCATCCATCTCCTACGCAGTGCTCTCTTGCGCCTTGCCAAGGCCTGAATTTCTGGCTTAGAAAAGATCTGTGGGGGCCTGCGTGGGCGAGAATATTGTTGGCGGATCATGGAGTGATCGGCAGCATCGTAGATATTGCGCACAAACAATTCCGCTGCGTCATCGATGTCAGCTGGTGATCTTAACTCCATGTTGAGATTCACTAGCTGATCCAATCTATTTTGGAAGTGGGATATGTTAGCCTGTTTTAGGAGGAGCCGGGGCTTTGCCTTCAAAGTGTACGCTGCCACACTAACGTCTATGATAAGGGGGATATGGTCTGAGCTCAAGTCAAGCTTTTCTACTATGGCGAGGCTGCTGAACCGAAATCCGGAGTAGACAGCAAAGTCGAGGGCAGATGGCTGTGCATGGGCAGCGGAAGGGAAGTATGTGGGGCCACCAGTAGCCAGGACTTGCAGGTTGGAGCCAGCTACGCAATCGAAAAGCGCAGTGCCTCTGGAGGAGGCTCTCCTGCCTCCCCAGAGGCTGTGGTGGGCGTTCCAGTCTCCAGCGACCAAGAACTTTGACCCAAACTCATCGAACAGGTTACGAAAATCTACGACTGCCCAGGGGTGGTTAGGTGGACAGTAGGTAGCAGCAAGTACAATTTCGCCATAATCGCTGGACACCTTGACTGCAGAACATTGGACGCTAGCTCTCATGATGGTGGTGTGGAGGTGATACCGCAGGCATGATTTGATAAGCACAGCTGCTCCACCACGCATGCGGTCTGCAGGGTGGTTAGCGGTGTGAAGGTCGTATCCATTTATCCTGAAGGATGACCTGGAGCAGAAGTGCGTTTCGCAAAGTAACATTACGTCAAGCCCGTTAGATGTAAGGAATAGGTCAATCTCATTGGTCTTGTGAATAGCGGAATTCGCGTTCCAGACTCCGATTCGTAGTCCTATATTAGTTATTGCGGTTATTAAGGGAATTGACAGGAAGGTTGCTGTTGTGGGGAGCCTTGAGGCCCATATGAGAGATCAGAAGGTTCATCAAGTTGGTCTGCATGGCCATCATTTGGTCCATTCTTTCCATCATGCGCATGAACATATCCATAAAAGGTTTCTGCTGCTGAGCAAGGAAGGTCTGTATATCATGATGTTGTTGAGGTTGGGCCTGTTGTTGTTGTAGGCAATGTTGGGCAGGTTGGGTAGGTTGGAGAGTAGACTGTGTAGGATCGGCAATTTGACAGTTGCTTGCATTGTTCGTATAAGTGCCCTGAAGATTTGGCCATTGGGATTGATCCAAGGGGGCGTGCGAGGGCAAGGGGGTCCCAAGGATTTAATTGTGGGACGGGAGCAGCGCGTTGGGATGCAAAACGAACATTTTGCTGTGTTCGTACACAATTGCGAGGAACAGTTGAAGGATTTGGCAGGTTAGCAGAGTTAGTGAGTCGACGCTCATCGACTATTTTTTGGTAGACGATGCAGCCTCTGTAATTGGCCGAATGTTTGGAGCCGCAGTTGGCGCACTCAAAGTTTTTCTGATCGGTAACCGGACAGGCAGATTTATCATGTTCTTGGGCACAGCGAACACATCTAAGAGGCAGAGAGCAATATGACTTTGTGTGACCAAATTGCTGGCATCGAAAGCATCGTGGAGAGTCGTGACGCCGATGGGGAATCTCAATGATTACGGTTTGATTTAGGATGGCTTGAAGTTTAAAGACCTCCAGATTGTTGTCAGCTGGTTCAAGCTCAAGGAAAAATAAATTGAGTTTGGAGGAATCAATACGGCTGGCAGCGTTATGGACATTTCGTACTTTATGACCAAGCTCCAGAAAGGCAGACTTTATCCTTGCTGGATCAGTGGAGTGATGCAGGTTCCGGATGACAGCCCGAAATGATCGCTCCTCTTTAGGCTGCCAGGAGTTGTAGGGCACGTGCAATCTCTGAAAGAGGGCCTGAAGTTCTTTGTAAGCTGTACCATCGTCAACTTGGAGACGAACAGTGGAAGCGGAGACAGTTTTGATCTTAAAATTGCTGGTGACCGAACGAACCATGGACTCAAGGCCATGAATAGTACTCACTTTCGGAGTAAGATGAAACTACAGTAAAAAATTCAGCTTGCTATCTCTTACGGTTTGGGCTGTGCGACGGTCACCAATCAGTCAGGTTGAACTCTTTTATATATATAGATATATATTTTTTCATGCCAACACTTTTAACACTTATTACCAGTAACCTCCTTCTAAGCATTTAAAATGGCGCACTGATTTTACTTTTTTTAGCCTCCTTGTTTTATTTACCGTGTGCCGTGTGATTACGAAAACAATTTTCCTGCATGTTTGGAGCATAAATAATTAAAATTTTCGCATTAGTTTTTCATGTCGGTCTCCCCCTCTCTCTCTCTATCAAACTGTTGTCAGCTCGAATTTCAATAAGCACTCTAATTGTTTTTAAGTGTTTTTCCAGCAGCGCAAATGAGCCGTAATTGCATAATTCTAATTTAGCGTCGAGTTCTGAGCACCAAAAACATGTTGACTACAATTTATGCACATGCATTTGGCTGCCAGTGTGTGTGTGTGTATGTAAGATTGTGGGTGTATACATACGTGTGTCGCTTATTCACTCATTTTACTTAATAACTCACTAGGTAGTGCTGGCTGGCTGGTTGGTTTGCTGGCTGGCTGCCTAAATGCCATAAATGAGCAGGAGCAAGGCGTCGGCGTCGAAAAATTTCACGCAATTCATATGAGACCCAAACCCGGGCACAGGTGGCACACAGCACAAAATCATTATAGTTTCTGAGCGTTGAGTAGTTTACATGTTCATATTATCATATTCCTGAAAATCAGAAATTATGCCGAGGATTTTCGCGTCAGCATGCAACACTATCTGGACAGATACAGATCATTTATGTACTTGACTTCCAAAAATTGTAACTGATTATGAGGCATTTCGCGTTCGAAATCTATTAAATTATACAGATTCAACATCTCCCATAAGTACAGTTGGGAAAAAATAATAGGACCAATATGACACTTTGTCCTATTGATCAAAAAACACACAATTAGTGTTCCGAGTTTTTTAAGTCTTGTTACTATACTCTGTACCGAAGGTATAAAGAGTATATGGGGCATTCTTTCTCAAACGTCCCAGTCAAATAAAGAAAAATTTTGGACTGGATCATACTTTGGTGAATTGTTATCCTATATGAAGGTAATGAATTCCCAAAATATAAACTCATTAAAAAACGAGAAGGCAAAGCTAACTTCGACTGTGCCGAAGTTTTAATACACTTGAAAAACTTTACTCCAACTGATTTAACCTGTAAAATATATATAGGATATAGACATCAGATATTCAAAAATTTTAAATCATTGATAATAAAAATTTGATACCATAAAAAAACACTTTTCTTAGTAAATCACATTTTCCGACCGATCGATCCTATGGCAGCTATATGCTATAGTCATCCGATTTTGATAAATTTTTTCAAAAATTTGTAAAATCATATAAAACTAACATCTACCAAGATTGGTGACGATACGATGGAAAACAAAAAAAATTTCCTCACTAGAACTTGTTTTTTGACAGACCGTTCGTATGGCAGCTATATGCTATAGTCATCCGATTTTAATAAATTTTTCCTGAATTGTATGGAAGCATATAAAACTTATATATACCACGATTGGTGACGTTACGATGAAAAACAAAAAGTTTTTTCTTATAGAGCTAGTTTTTTTTCTATGTATAGTCATCCGATTTCGATAAATTTGTTAAGTATTATGTGGAAGCATGTTAAACTAATATATACTAAGATTGGTGACGATACGATGGAAAACAAAAAAGTTTTTCTCACTAGAACTAGTTTTTGGACCGACCGTTTATATGGAAGCTATATGCAATAGTCATCCGATTTTAATAAATTTTTTCAGAATTGTGTAAAAGCATATAAAACTAATATATACCACGATTGGTGACGCTACGATGGAAAACAAAAAAGTTTTTCTTACTAGAACTAGTTTTTGGACCGATCGTTCCTATGGCAGCTAAATGATATAGTCATCCGATCCGGCCGATTCCGACAAATGTGCAGCGTATTTGTATTTAAAGACTTTTTGCAAAAGTTTGGTCAAGATAGCTTTAAAACTGAGGGAGGAGATTGCATAGAAACAGACGGACAGACGGACGGACGGACAGACGGACAGACGGCAATGAACTCAGCTCGTCATGCTGATCAAGAATATATATATTTTATGTGGTCGGAAATGCTTCCTTCACTGCGTTACAAACATCGTGACAATTTTAATATACACTCTGCAATGGTATAAAAATTGTAGAAATTAGGGGGCGGTGGAAGTTTTGACATTTTTAGTGACATTGGTATTTTTAAAATCGTATAACTATGACAAAACTTTAACGATTTGAAATTGTGAAAATGTAATTTTAAAGCATTTTTTATGTACTTTTTGAAAAAAATAACAAAAATAAAAAAAATTAAAATTCACCCCCTATTTTCCAAAATTAACTGCTATTTTTCAATTTTGTCCGAAATGGGTATTAAAAAAAAAAAAATTTTTTTTTTTTGAAAAGCTAAGGTTATCTCTCTCTATATATAAAAGAGTTTGTCCTGACTGACTGACTGACTCACTGATTCACTGATTGGCAATCAACGTAGAGCCTGAACGGTAAGAGATAGAAAGCTGAAATTTTCACAGAAGTTTCCTTATGAGTTGAAAGTGAGCACTAAGGCGGGGTTTCGGAAAATTCCACCCCTAAGGGGTGGAAAACTCCCGGAAAAGCTACTATGGGGAAAATTTTGTTTTTCATCCGATTGACTTGAAATTTGGTTTGTAAGTAAAGTAAGCGAAATAATTGGACACCTGTTTCCCAGATTTCGGAAAATCCGCCCACAAGGAAAATGGCCGGAAAATTCTTCAAGGAAAAAACTATTTTTCATCCGACTGACTTCAAACTCGGTTTGTGAGGATGTTAAGCAGAATAATTAGACTTGAGATTTTCCGATGATGGAAAATCCACCCGAAAAGTCGGGAAATTCCCGGAAAATTCCAAAGGGAAAAAACTATTTTTCATCCGATTGACTTCAAACTCGGTTTGCAAGCATAGTTTGCAAAATAATTAGACATGAGATTTTCTGATGGTGGAAAATCCGCCCACAAAGAAAATACCCGGAAAATTCGATATGAAAAACTATTTTTGATCCTATTGACTTCAAACTCGGTTTGTAAGGATAGTATGCAAAATAATTGGACATAAGATTTTCTGATTTTGGAAAATCCGCCCGAAAAGTCGGGAAATTCCCGGAAAATTCCATATGGAAAAAACTGTTTTTCATCCGATTGGCTTCAAACTCGGTTTGTAAGAATAGTATGCTAAATAATTAGACATGTGATTTTTCGATTGTGGAAAATCCACCCTCAAGGAAAATGGCCGGAAAATTCTATATGGAAAACACTATTTTCCATCCGATTGACTTCAAACTCGGTTTGTAGCGATAGTATACAAAATAAGTTGACATGAGATTTTCCGATGTTGGAAAATTCGACCCAAGAGTGGGGAAATGCCTGGAAAATTCAATATGGTAAAACCTATTTTTAATCCGATTGGCTTCAAAATGGGTTTGTGAACACATTATAGAAAATAATTTTTAGCCGATATGTATTAAATTTGGTTTGAAAGCTCTATGGGCCAATTAAATAGGATAAAGTTTTTAGCTTTGCGGTTCCTCACCCTCAAGGTCGGATAATGGGTGCCGGGGGTGGTTTTAGCGTTTGTACGCTTAACGGGCCAAGTAGGTGGAAAATAATTTTCTCATTTCTGATGGTCGGAAAATGGGGGCGGGGGTAGGATCATTGCCAAACGTTTTTTTCATCATTTTGGCGGCTATACTGATGGTGGCGAAGCGAAGCGCGCCGGGTTATATGCTAGTCTCTCTATATATAAAAGAGTTTGTCCTGACTGATTCACTGATTCACTGATTGGCAATCAACGTAGAGCCTGAACGGTAAGAGATAGAAAGCTGAAATTTTCACAGAAGTTTCCTTATGAGTTGAAAGTGAGCACTAAGGCGGGGTTTTGGAAAATTCCACCCCTAAGGGGTGGAAAACTCCCGGAAAAGCTACTATGGGGAAAATTTTGTTTTTCATCCGATTGACTTGAAATTTGGTTTGTAAGTAAAGTAAGCGAAATAATTGGACACCTGTTTCCCAGATTTCGGAAAATCCGCCCACAAGGAAAATGGCCGGAAAATTCTTCATGGAAAAAACTATTTTTCATCCGATTGACTTCAAACTCGGTTTGTGAGGATGGTAAGCAGAATAATTAGACTTGAGATTTTCCGATGATGGAAAATCTGCCCGAAAAGTCGGGGAAATTCCCGGAAAATTCCATATGGAAAATAACTATTTTTCATTCCGATTGGCTTCAAACTCGGTTTGTAAGGATAGTATGCAAAATAATTGGACATAAGATTTTCCAATGTTGGAAAATCCGCCCGAAAAGAGGGAAATTCCCGGAAAATTCCATATGGAAAAAACTGTTTTTCATCCGATTGGCTTCAAATTCGGTTTGTAAGGATAGTATGCAAAATAATTAGACATGTGATTTTTCGATTAGTGGAAAATCCACCCACAAGGGAAAATAGCCGGAAAATTCTTCATGGAAAAAACTATTTTTCATCCGATTGACTTCAAACTCGGTTTGTGGGGATGGTAAGCAAAATAATTAGACATAAGATTTTCCGATGTTGGAAAATGCGACCCGAAAAGTCGGGAAATTCCCGGAAAATTCCATATGGAAAAATCTATTTTTCATCCGTTTGGCTTCAAACTCGGTTTGTAAGGGTAGTTTGCTAAATAATTAGGCATGTGATTTTTTGTTGGTGGAAAATCCACCCACAAGGAAAATGGCCGGAAAATTCTATATGGAAACACACTATTTTTCATCCGATTGACTTCAAACTCGGTTTGTAAGGATAGTATGCAAAATAATTAGACTTGAGATTTTCCAATGTTGGAAAATCCGCACGAAAAGTCGGAAAATTCTATATGGTAAAACCTATTTTTAATCCGATTGGCTTCAAAATCGGTTTGTGAACACATTATAGAAAATAATTATTCATTTGATTTCTCGGTGGTAGAATTTCTGCCCACAGGCAAGAATAATGGTGGGCGTATTTCGGTTCAGTGACAATGGCTATTTGTGAGCCGATCTGAATAAAATTCGTTTTGTAAGATCTAGGGTCAGAATAAATGGAAACACGTGTTTTTTATTTCGGGAAGTTCACTGCAAAGGTCGGATTATGGGTGCGGGGGTGGGTTTTTAGCCGATATGTATTAAATTTGGTTTGAAAGCTCTATGGGCCAATTAAATAGGATAAAGTTTTTAGCTTTGCGCTTACTCACCCTCAAGGTCGGATAATGGGTGACGGGGTGGTGGTTTAGCGTTTGTACGCTTAACGGGCCAAGTAGGTGGAAAATAATTTTCACATTTCTGATGGTCGGAAAATGGGGGCGGGGGTTGTATCATTGCCAACGTTTTTTTCATTATTTTGGCGGCTATACTGATGGTGGCGAAGCGAAGCGCGCCGGGTTATATGCTAGTCTCTCTCTCTATATATAAAAGAGTTTGTCCTGACTGATTCACTGATTCACTGGCGTTCATTGGCAATCAACGTAGAAGCCTGAACGGTAAGACATAGAAAGCTGAAATTTTCACAGAAGTTTCCTTATGAGTTGAAAGTGAGCACTAAGGCGGGGTTTTGGAAAATTCCACCCCTAAGGGGTGGAAAACTCCCGGAAAAGCTACTATGGGGGAAAATTTTGTTTTTCATCCGATTGACTTGAAATTTGGTTTGTAACTAAAGTAAGCGAAATAATTGTACACGTGTTTCCCCGATTCCGGAAAATCCGCCCACAAGGAAAATGGCCGGAAAATTCTTCATGGAAAAAACTATTTTTCATCCGATTGACTTCAAACTCGGTTTGTGAGGATGGTAAGCAGAATAATTAGACTTGAGATTTTCCGATGATGGAAAATCTGCCCGAAAAGTCATGAAATTCCCGGAAAATTCCATATGGAAAAAACTGTTTTTCATTCGATTGGCTTCAAACTCGGTTTGTAAGGATAGTATGCTAAGTAATTGGACATGAGTTTTTCAAGTGTTGGAAAATCCGCCCACAAAGAAAATACCCGGAAAATTCTATAAGAAAAACTATTTTTGATCCGAAAGACTTCAAACTCGGTTTGTAAGGATAGTATGCAAAATAATTAGACATAAGATTTTCCGATGTTGGAAAATGCGCCCGAAAAGTCGGGAAATTCCCGGAAAATTCCATATGGAAAAAACTATTTTTCATCCGTTTGGCTTCAAACTCGGTTTGTAAGGGTAGTTTGCTGAATAATTAGGCATGTGATTTTTTGTTGGTGGAAAATCCACCCACAAGGAAAATGGCCGGAAAATTCTATATGGAAAACACTATTTTTCATCCGATTGACTTCAAACTCGGTTTGTAAGGACAGTATGCAAAATAATTAGACTTGAGATTTTCCAATGTTGGAAAATCCGCACGAAAAGTCGGAAAATTCCATATGGTAAAACCTATTTTTAATCCGATTGGCTTCAAAATCGGGTTGTGAACACATTATAGAAAATAATTAGACATTTGATTTCTCGGTGGTAGAATTTCTGCCCACAGGCAAGATTAATGGTGGGCGTATTTCGATTCAGTGACAATGGCTATTTGTGAGCCGATCTGAATAAAATTCGTTTTGTAAGATCTAGGGTCAGAATAAATGGAAACACGTGTTTTTTTATTTCGGGAAGTTCACTGCAAAGGTCCGATTATGGGTGCGGGGGTGGGTTTTAGCCGATATGTATTAAATTTGGTTTGAAAGCTCTATGGGCCAATTAAATAGGATAAAGTTTTTAGCTTTGCGCTTACTCACCCTCAAGGTCGGATAATGGGTGACGGGCCAAGTAGGTGGAAAATAATTTTCTCATTTCTGATGGTCGGAAAATGGGGGCGGGGGTGGTATCATTTCCAACGTTTTTTTCATTATTTTGGCGGCTATACTGATGGTGGCGAAGCAAAGCGCGCCGGGTTATATGCTAGTCTCTCTATATATAAAAGAGTTTGTCCTGACTGATTCACTGATTCACTGATTGGCAATTAACGTAGAGCCTGAACGGTAAGACATAGAAAGCTGAAATTTTCACAGAAGTTTCCTTATGAGTTGAAAGTGAGCACTAAGGCGGGGTTTTGGAAAATTCCACCCCTAAGGGGTGGAAAACTCCCGGAACAGGTACTATTAGGAAAATTTTGTTTTTCATCCGATTGACTTGAAATTTGGTTTGTAAGTAAAGTAAGCGAAATAATTGGACACCTGTTTCCCAGATTTCGGAAAATCCGCCCACAAGGAAAATGGCCGGAAAATTCTTCATGGAAAAAACTATTTTTCATCCGATTGACTTCAAACTCGGTTTGTGAGGATGGTAAGCAGAATAATTAGACTTGAGATTTTCCGATGATGGAAAATCTGCCCGAAAAGTCATGAAATTCCCGGAAAATTCCATATGGAAAATACTATTTTTCATCCGTTTGGCTTCAAACTCGGTTTGTAAGGGTAGTATGCTAAGTAATTGGACATGAGATTTTCAAATGTTGGAAAATCCGCCCACAAAGAAAATTCCCGGAAAATTCTATATGAAAAACTATTTTTGATCCGATTGACTTCAAACTCGGTTTGTAAGGATAGTATGCAAAATAATTAGACATAAGATTTTCCGATGTTTAAAAATGCCGCGCCCGAAAAGTCGGGGAAATTCCCGGAAAATTCCATATGGAAAAAACTATTTTTCATCCGTTTGGCTTCAAACTCGGTTTGTAAGGGGTAGTTTGCTAAATAATTAGGCATGTGATTTTTTGTTGGTGGAAAATCCACCAACAAGGAAAATGACCGGAAAATTCTATATGTAAAACACTATTTTTCATCCGATTGACTTCAAACTCGGTTTGTAAGAGACAGTATGCAGACTTTTTGAGATTTTCCAATGTTGGAAAATCCGCACGAAAAGTCGGAAAATTCTATATGGTAAAACCTATTTTTAATCCGATTGGCTTCAAAATCGGTTTGTGAACACATTATAGAAAATAATTAAACATTTGATTTCTCGGTGGTAGAATTTCTGCCCACAGGCAAGAATAATGGTGGGCGTATTTCGGTTCAGTGACAATGGCTATTTGTGAGCCGATCTGAATAAAATTCGTTTTGTAAGATCTAGGGTCAGAATAAATGGAAACACGTGTTTTTTATTTCGGGAAGTTCACTGCAAAGGTCGGATTATGGGTGCGGGGGTGGGTTTTAGCCGATATGTATTAAATTTGGTTTGAAAGCTCTAAGGGCCAATTAAATAGGATAAAGTTTTTAGCTTTGCGCTTACTCACCCTCAAGGTCGGATAATGGGTGACGGGGGTGGTTTTAGCGTTTGTACGCTTAACGGGCCCAGTAGGTGGAAAATAATTTTCTCATTTCTGATGGTCGGAAAAGGGGGGCGGGGGTGGTATCATTGCCAACGTTTTTATACACTTGAAAAGTGTATATTAATTTTGCCCAGAAGTTTGTAACGCATAGAAATATTCATTTCCGACCACATAAACTATATATATTCTTGATCAGGACGACGAGCCGAGTTCAATTCCGTCTGTCCGTCCGTCCGTCTGTCCGTCTGTCTGTCTGTCTGTTTCTACGCGAACTAGTCCCTCAGTTTTAAAGCTATCGAGCTGAAATTTTGCACAGAGTCTTCTTTTTACTGCACGCAACTAATATGTCGGAACCGGCCGGATCGGATGACTATATCATATAGCTGCCATAGGAACGATCGGTCGGAAAATAAGTTTTAGTGAGAAAAACTTTTTTGTTTTCCATCGTAGCGTCACTAATCTTGGTATATGTTAGTTTTATATGTTTCCACAGAATTCTCAAAAAAAATATCAAAATCGGATCACTATAGCATATAGCTGCCAAAGAAACTGTCGGTTAAAAAACTAGTTCTAGTGAGAAAAACTTTTTTGATTTCCATCGTAGCGTCTCCAATCGTAGTATATATTTGTTTTATATGTTTCCACACAATTCTGAAAAAATTTATCAAAATCGGATGACTATAGCATTTAGCTGCTATATAAACGGACGGTCAAAAAACTACTTCTAGTGAGAAAAACTTTTTTGTTTTTTATCGTAGCGTCCCCAATCTTGGTATATATTAGTCTTATATGCTTTCACATAATTTCAAAAAAAATTATCAAAATCGGATGACTATAGCATATAGCTGCCATAGTACCGATCTGTCGGAAAATGTATTTTACTAAGAAAAGTTTTTTTTTATGGTATCAAATTTTTATTATCAATTATTTAAAATTTTAAATATCTGATATCTATATTCTATATATATTTTTCCAGTTAAATCAGTTGGAGTAAAGTTTTTCAAGTGTATTAAAACTTCGACACAGTCGAAGTTAGCTTTTGCCTTCCTCGTTTTCATTATTTTGGCGGCTATACTGATGGTGGCGAAGCGAAGCGCGCCGCGTTATATGCTAGTTTCCTATAAAAATGTGTAAATATGATAGTGGGGCAACAATAACTTTGGGAAATATTGAATTAATAATAATAATTTAAAAAAATAAACGTTACCGATTTTAAATTGTGAATATGTCATTTCAAAGCATTTTTCATGTACTTTTTGAAAATAATAACAACGAGAAGGCAAAGCTAACTTCGACTGTGTCGAAGTTTTAATACACTTGAAAGAATGATTTAACCGGTAAAATATACATAGGATATAGATGTCAGATATTCAAAATTTTTAAATCATTGATAATAAAAATTTGATACTATAAAAAAAAACTTTTCTTAGTAAAACATATTTTCCGACCGATCGGTTCTATGGCAGCTAGATGCTATAGTTATCCGATTTTGATAAATATTTTCCAAATTATGTAAAAGCATAAAAAACTAATATATACCAAGATTGGGGACGCCTACGATAGAAAACAAAAACGTTTTTCTCACTAGCACTAGTTTTTGACCGACCGTTTCAATGGCAGCTATGCTATAGTGATCCGATTTTGATACATTATTCCAGAATTATGTGGAAACATATAAAACTAATATATACCAAGATAAGGTACGCTACGATGGAAAACAAAAAGTTTTTCTCACTAGAACTAGTTTTTTGACCGACCGCTATGGCAGCTATATGCTATAGTGATCCGTTTTGAACATTATTCCAGAATTATGTGGAAACATATAAACTAATATATACCAAGATAAGGGACCAAGATAAACAAAAAGTTTTTCTCACTAACACTTGTTTTCCGACCGATCGTTCCTATGCAGCTATATGATATAGTCATCCGATCCGCCGGTTCCGACTATTAGTTGCGTGCAGCAAAAAAAAGACTCTGTGCAAAATTTTAGCTCGATAGCTTTAAAACTGAGGGACTAGTTCCGTAGAAACAGACAGACGGACGGACGGACAGACGGAATAGAACTCAGCTCGTTGTCCTGATCAAAGTCGGAAATGAATATTTCTATGAGTTACAAACTTCTGGGCAAAATTAATATATACTTTTCAAGTGTATAAAAATACCCATTTGGGACAAAATTGAAAAATAACGGTTAATTTTTGAAAATAGGGGGTTAATTTTAATTTTTTTATATTCTGTACCGAAGGTACACAGAGTATATTGGGTTTGTGCAAATGTATGTAACAGCCAGAAGGAAGCATCTCCGACCCTATAAAGTATATATATTCTTGATCAGCATCAACAGCCGAGTCGATATAGCCATGTCCGTCTGTCCGTCTGTCTGTCCGTCTGTCCGTATGAACGAAGAGATCTCAGAGATGGTAAGAGATAGAGCTTTGAGGTGTATGGAACATATATTTCTTATACTTGCAGGCAGATCAAGTTTAGTTTTGATTTTTGCCACGCCCCCTGCCTTCCCCGCAAATTGAAAAAAACTGAATATCTTCCACAATTTTGGAGTTAGGATGTTCAAACCTTCTAGACATATATTCTACTCATCATTTCTTATCAAGCCCCCATACATCGTTTTTCGATCAGATGAACAATAGTGTCGCTATATGTAAAAGAAAATTTAATGCAACGACAACAACAACACGCAGCCACTTACGAGAAAGAGAGAGCGAGAGGGCAATAGCTTACTGGTAATTTAACCAATTGAAATTGGCCTGACGGCAGTAGCGCCGCTTTCAGTTTCCCCCCTCCCTTCTTTCCAATAGATATTTGTGTAAGGAGGCATAGACCACGCGTGATTCCCGCGTGATTTCCGCGTGACTAATATAAATATGTTTATGTTAATAGGAAATTATATACAAATTTTATAATTTTACGAGTTATCTACTAGGGTAATTCTACTCATCATTACTTATCGAGCCCGTACATCGTTTTTCAACCAGATGAACGATAGTCGAAAGAGTTGCCACCCCCAGATTTTGAAAAACCCTCACACTTTAAAGTTATCAGTTACATACAAACAGGTACAGAGTATATTATAGTCGGGCTTGACCGACTTTTACATATGTTTTATACTTCCGACCACATAAACTATATATATTCTTGATCAGGACGACGAGCTGAGTTCATTTCCGCTTGTCCGTCCGTCCGTCTGTCTGTCTGTCTGTCTGTCTGTTTCTACGCGAACTAGTCTCTCAGTTTTAAAGCTATCGAGCTGAAATCTTGCACAGAGTCTTCTTTTTACTGCACGCAACTAATATGTCGGAACCGGCCGGATCGGATGACTATATCTTATAGCTGCCATAGGAACGATCGGTCGAAAAATAAGTCTTTGTGAGAAAAACTTTTTGGATTTCCATCGTAGCGTCTCCAATCGTAGTATATATTAGTTTTATATGCTTTCATATAATTTTGAAAAAATTTATCAAAATCGGATGACTATAGCATATAGCTGCCATATAAACGGTTGGTCAAAAAACTACTTCTAGTGAGAAAAACTTTTTTGTCTTCTATCGTAGCGTCCCCAATCTTGGTATATATTAGTTTTATATGCTTTTACATAATACAGAAAAAATTGATCAAAATCGGATGACTATAGCATATAGCTGCCATAGGACCGATCGGTCGGAAAATGTGTTTTACTAAGAAAAGTTTTTTTTGGTATCAAATTTTCCATTTTCAATGATTAAAAAATTTTAAATATCTGATATCTATATCCTATATATATTTTTTTGGTTAAATTTGGTTTAGGTTTTATGTTTTTTAATTTTTTAAACATTCGGAAGTATGTTGTTTATTTTTGTCTTTTTTTTTTTTTTATATATGCAAAAGAAAAGCATAATTTAAAATGACATTTTCACGATTTCAAATCGATAAAGTTTTGTCATAGTTATACGATTTTAAAAAATTCCAATTTCACTAAAAATGTCAAAACTTCCACCCCCCTAATTTCTACAATTTTTCTACCCGTTACTCGTAGAGTAAAAAGGGTATACTAAGTTCGTGCAAATGTATGTAACAGGCAGAAGGAAGCATCTCCGACCCCATAAAGTATATATATTCTTGATCAGCATCAATAGCCGAGTCGATATAGACATGTCCGTCTGTCCGTCTGTCCGTCGTCCGTCCGTCCGTCCGTCCGTCCGTCTGTATGAACACCTAGACTATAAGAGCTAGAGCTACCATTTTTTGTTTTGTCTGCACGCAGATCAAGTTTGTTTCAAATTTTTGCCACGCCCCCTCCCGCCCCCGCAATATGAATAAAACCTCATATCTCCCACAATTTTGAAAATAGATTGTTCGAACCTTCTAGACAAATATTATGATCATCATTACCTATTGATCCGCCGTACATCATTTTCCGATCAGATGAACGATAGTAGAGTTGCCACCCCCGCAATTTGAAAAATTCTTTTTATCTCCCACAATTTTGAAGATGGATTATTCGAACCTTTTTGACAAATATTTTAATCATCATTACCTATCGATCCGAAATACATCATTTCCTGATTAGATGAACGATAGAAAAGTTCCCCCCCCGCAACTTGTAAAATACCTCACATCTCCCACAATTTTGAAGACAGATTGTCCGAACCTTTAAGACATATATTTTAATCATCATTACTTATCCGTCATACAACATTTTCCGATCAGATGAGCCTTAGTAGAGTAGCCGCCCCCGCAATTTGGAACAATTCTCATATCTCCCACAATTTGTGCATGTTGTAATCTAATAAAATATTTTTAAATAAACCCTGAGTAACGGGTATATCGAAGTCGAGCAGTGCCGACTTCAACTTACGCTCTCGTTTGTATATTAATTTTGCGCAAAAGTTTGTAACGCATATAAATATTCATTTCCGACCACATAAACTATATATATTCTTGATCAGGATGACGAGCTGAGTTCAATCCGTCTGTCCGTCCGTCCGTCCGTCCGTCCGTCTGTCCGTCTGTCTGTTTCTACGGCAATAACTAGTCCCTCAGTTTTAAAGCTATCGAGCTGAAATTTTACACAGAGGCTTCTTTTTACTGCACGCAACTAATATGTCGAAACCGGCCGGATCGGATGACTATATCTTATAGCTGCCATAGGAACGATCGGTCGGAAAATAAGTCTTAGAGAGAAAAACTTTTTTGTTTTCCATCTTAGCATCACCAATCTTAGTATATCTTAGTTCTACATGATTCCACATAATACTGGACAAATTTATCAAAATCGGATGACTATATCCTTATAGCTGCCATAGAAACGGTCGATCAAAAAACAAGTTCCAGTTTGGAAAACTTTTTTGTTTTCCATCGAATCGTCACCAATCTTGGTATATATTAGTTGTATATGCTTTCACATAATTGAAAAAATGTATCAAAATCGGATGACTGTAGCATATAGCTGCCATAGGACCGATCGGTCGGAAAATGTGTTTTACTAAGAAAAGTTTTTGCTTTATGGTATCAAATTTATATTATCAATGATTAAACAATTTTTAATATCTATATCCTATATTTATTTTACCGGTTAAATCAGTTGGAGTAAAGTTTTTCAAGTGTATTAAAACTTCGGCACAGTCGAAGTTAGCTTTGCCTTCTCGTTTTAATCTTAATTGTTTTTAGTGGCTTGAATGGAATGTTGTTGGTCGAACAGATTTGTATGGCTCTAGAGATTGTTGAGTTGACTTTTGTTCTGTTCATGTTGGGTTTGTTTATTGTTGTGTGTACTGGTGAGTTATTGGAAAAAAATAAGATTTTTTGCTATTTTGCTGGTTAGGAAGTCTTTTCTGTATTTATACACTTGAAAAGTTTATATTAATTTTGCCCAGAAGTTTGTAACGCATAGAAATAATTATTTCCGACCCCATAAACTATATATATTCTTGATCAGGACGACGAGCTGAGTTCGATTCCATCTGTCCGTCCGTCCGTCTGTCCGTCTGTCTGTCTGTTTCGGATGACTATATCATATAGCTGTCATATGAACGATCAGTCTAAGAACTAGTTCTAGTAAGAAAAACTTTTTTGTTTTTCATCGTAGCGTCACTTATCTTGGTATATACAGGAAAAATTTATCAAAATCGGATGACTATATTATAAAGCTCCCATAGAAACGGTCGGTCAAAAAACTACTTCTATTGAGAAAAACTTTTTTGTTTTCTATCGTAGCGTCCCCAATCTTGGTATATATTAGTTTTGTATGCTTTGACATAATTTTGAAAAAATTTATCAAGATCGGATGACTATAGCATATAGCTGCAATAGGACCGATCGGGCGGAAAATGTGTTAGTAAGAAAAGTTTTTTTTATGGTATCAAATTTTTATTATCAACGATTATAAATTTTTAAATGTCTGATATCTATATCCTCTAAATATTTTATTTAATTTAATATTTATTATTGATTTCGTTATTGATTATTGTTTGTATTTTTTTATGCTCTTTGGCCCCCAAATTTTTGTATTCTGTATCGAGTTTTTAAAGGTTATTGGTTTTGTTGGATGTTGAAAATATGAATGACACAGTATAGTATATATATTCTTGATCAGCATCAACAGCCGAGTCGATATAGCCTTCTCTTCTTGTCCATGTCCGTATGAACGAAAAGATCTCAGAGATGGTAAGAGATTGAGGTTTGAATATGTATGCTTTTTTTATTTAGTTTTGATTTTCCCCCCCCCTGCCCCCCCCCCGCCCCCCGCAAATTAAAAAAACTGAATATCTTCCACAATTTTGGAGTTAGGTTGTTCGAACCTTTTAGACATATATTCTAATCATCATTTCTTATCAAGCCCCCATACATCGTTTTCCGATCAGATGAACAATAGTGGCGCTATGTGTAAAAGAAAAATTAATGCAACGACAACAACAACACCCGCAGCCACTTACGAGAAGAGAGAGAGCGAGGGCAATAGCTTACTGGACTGCGCCGCTTTCAGTTGCCCCCTCCCTTCTTTCCAATAGATATTTGTGTAAGTAGGCAAAGACCGAGTATGGGAGGAGCGATGCAATTGAGATGGCCTGCGGTCAGAAATCACGCGAGATTCCCGCGTGACTAATATAGATATGTTTATGTTAATAGGAAATTATATACAAATTTTATAATTTCCGAGTTAAGTACTAGGGTAATTCTACCCAACATTACTTATCGAGCCCGTACATCGTTTTTCAACCAGATGAACGATAGTCGAATGAGTTGCCACCCCCAGATTTTGAAAAAACCTCACACTTTAAAGTTATCAGTTACATACAAACAGGTACAGAGTATATTACAGTCGGGCTTGACCGACTTTCTTACTTGTTATATTTGGTACTTTAGGTATTATATGCAGATGTGATATGATTACATTTGGTTCTGGAAAGAGAAGCGCCAAATTTAAGGCACCATTCTTTTATGTTGGAGAAAAGCGTGTTAGGTCGGTTCTACAGTTTTTGCTTTTGTAATAATGCTTATGAGATGGAAATCGTCTGCGACGGCACAGAATTTTTTGTTTTTTTGTAGTGAGATGATACCTGAGAGTTTATTGTAAGCTATTAAGAGTAAAATCACTGAGATGGGTGAACCATGTGGTATTCCGTTGGGCAGTGCGAATGTGTCAGGTCTGTGGTTTCCTTTTCTAGTTATACCCGTTACTCGTAGAGTAAAAAGGGTATACTAAGTTCGTGCAAATGTATGTAACAGGCAGAAGGAAGCATTTTCGACCCCATAAAGTATACATATTCTTGATCAGCATCAATAGCCGAGTCGATTTAGACATGTCCGTCTGTCCGTCTGTCCGTCTGTCTGTATGAACACCTAGATCTCAGAGACTATAAGAGCTAGAGCTACCATTTTTATACCCGTTACTCGTAGAGTAAAAAGGGTATACTAAGTTCGAGCAAATGTATGTAACAGGCAGAAGGAAGCATCTCCGACCCCATAAAGTATATATATTCTTGATCAGCATCAACAGTCGAGTCGATATAGACATGTCCGTCTGTCCGTCTGTCTGTCTGTCTGTCTGTCTGTCTGTCCGTCTGTCTGTCCGTCTGTATGAACACCTAGATCTCAGGAACTATAAGAGCTAGAGCTACCATTTTTTCAGTGTAGACTTGTATCTTTTGCACGCAGTCATAGTTTGTTTCAAATTTTTGCCAAGCCCCCTCCCGCCCCCGCAATATGAAAAACCCTCATATCTCCCAAAATTTTGAAAATAGATTGTTCGAACCTTCTAGACATATATTTAAATCATCATTTCCAATCGATCCGCCATACATCATTTTCGATCAGATGAACGATAGAAAGTTCCCGCCCCCGCAATTTCAAAAATTCCTCATATCTCCCACAATTTGGGTAACCTTACCCTGAGTAACGGGTATATCGAAGTCGAGCAGGGCCGACTTCAACTTACGCTCTAGTTTCAGTGTAGACTTGTATTGTCTGCACGCAGATCAAGTTTGTTTCAAATTTTTGCCACGCACCCTCCCGCCCCCGCAATATGAAAAAACCTCATATCTCCCACAATTTTAAAAATAGATTGTTCGAACCTTCTAGACATATATTCTAATCATCATTACCTACCGATCCGCCATACATCATTTCTTGATCAGATGAACGATAGAAAAGTTCCCGCTCCCGCAATTTGAAAAATACCTCAAATCTCACACAATTTTAAAAATAGATTGTTCGTGCTTTCTAGACATATATTCTAATCATCATTACCTATTGATCCGCCATACATCATTTTCCGATCAGACGAACGATAGTAGAGTTGCCTCCCCCGCAATTTGCAAAAAAACTCATATCTCCCACAATTTTGAAGATAGATTGTTGTTTAAATCATCATTAGCTATAGATCCGCAATACATCATTTCTTGATCAGATGAACGAGAGAAAAGTTCCCCGCCCCCGCAATTTGAAAAATACCTCAAATCTCCCACAATTTTTGAAAATGGATTGTTCGAACCTTCAGACATATATTTTAATCATCATTACCTATCGATCCGCCATACATCATTTTTCGATCAGATGAACTATAGTAGAGTTGCCTCCCCCGCAATTTGTAAAAAAACTCATATCTTCCACAATTTGTGATCTAATAAAATATTCTTAAAAAAACCTTACCCTGGGTAACGGGTATATCGAAGTCGAGCAGGGCCGACTTCAACTTCTCGTTATACCCGTTCGTAGAGTAAAAAGGTATACTAAGTTCGTGCAAAATGTATGTAACAGGCAGAAGGAAGCATTTCCGACCCCATAAAGCATATATATTCTTGATCAGCATCAATAGCCGAGTCGATATAGTCTGTCCGTCTGTCCGTCCGTCCGTCTGTCCGTCTGTCCGTCTGTCCGTCCGTCCGTATGAACACCTAGATCTCAGAGACTATAAGAGCTAGAGCTACCAAATTTTCAGTGTAGACTTGTATTGTCTGCAGGCAGATCAAGTTTGTTTCAAATTTTTGCCACGCCCCCTCACGCCCCCGCAATTTGAAAAAAACCTTATATCTCCCACAATTTTGAAAATAGACTGTTCAAACCCTCTAGACATATATCTTAATCATCATTACCTATCGATCCGCCATACATCATTTTTCGATCAGATCAA
Source organism: Lordiphosa mommai (assembly GCA_018904225.1). Classification (NCBI taxonomy): domain Eukaryota; kingdom Metazoa; phylum Arthropoda; class Insecta; order Diptera; family Drosophilidae; genus Lordiphosa; species Lordiphosa mommai. The sequence continues at coordinate 966,370 of JAEIFT010000072.1, forward strand.
CGATAGTAGAGTTGCCGCCCCCGCAATTTGTAAAATACCTTATATCTTCCACAATTTTGAAAATAGATTGTTTGAACCTTTTAGACATATATTTTAATAATTATTACCTATCGATCAGCCATACATCATTTCCTGATCAGATGAACGATAGAAAGTTGCCACCCCGCAATTTGAAAAAACCTCATATCTCCCCACAATTTTGAAAATAGACTGTTCAAATCTTTTAGACATATGTTTTAATCCTCATTACCTATCGATCCACTGTACTTCAATTCCCGATCAGATGTACGGTAGTAATGTTTCCACCCACGCAATTTTGGAAATACCTCATATCTCCCAGAATTTTGGATGAGATTATTCGAACCATAGCTGTTAAATTCGGATTACGATTGGTAATCAATTAGATTATTTATATAAAATAATTTAATGATCTATATAATCCTTTTGTAAAAAAATGTCCGATTAATAATTGATTACGATTAGAAATAATCAAAAAAAAATCGGGATTATTTGAAATTACGACAAAAAATCAAAACTATTCAAAAAATAATCAAAAAAATAATTCGACTACTTTCAAAGATTAGTTTTGATTACTTTCAAAAAATAAATGGAAATGACATATAACAAAACAAAATGAATCAAATTGAAACAAAAAAGCTAGGTAGTTCCGGCTGTATCGGTCATACATAATAGACTATACCCTGTAGTTCGGCCGCACTGGTGCAAATAGTCCAAAGTGATTCCGCTAACTCTTCGTAGTGAGGACCCGGATACCGACCTAACCACCCCATGTAATTTGCTTACAATTTTGTATGGGCATGACCCGCGGTGGTATAAGGTTAACCACAGACGTTAGCAATGTGACCGGTACGAGGGAGCTACTCCGGTGAGTCACTGAAAAACTGAATGAGAAAAAATTGACTTTGCAATTTTTTTTTTTTTCAGGTACCTGAACTCACAACTTTGAGTAGTTTGAACGTGAACGATAGCATCTTAGCCCGTTCGGCTACCAGCCCTCAATTGTGGGGCGCAGCTAAATGTAACATAAATGCGTGCAGCACTGAGGAAGTAGTCGGACGATGACGGCTCAGGGGGTTAAGACCGTTTGCCCAGAAATACCGAGGTAGTGGATTCCAATCCTAAGTTTTTTTTCTTTTTTATTTGGAAACCATTTATTTAAATTTTAAAATCATTTTTTCATTCTGGATTCTTGACACAGTATGACTCTTTCGATCGCAAGACTGTCTGCCATGTCATTTCCATCAATACTCCCGTGGCTTGTGGTCAGTCGTTGGTAGAGGAGCGGATTTGCGTAATTGTTCGCCCGAGGACATTTTGATATACTTAAGAAAATATCCATTTTAATTACCATATTAGGGGGCGCCACGGAAATAATTTAAAAACAAGCTTACACTGTCGTGCATTTTTAAATCTGTCAATATTTTCATTGTATTTAGAAATTTGTTCAAATATGAATTTGAGCTGCTTCTCAAATACTGTCTACTTACCCCGGGTAGGCGGCATGTCAGACGCGTTTCGCATGGGAGGCGTGTTCGCCCGTTCTTGTTTTTGTGTAAATGTCGTTTTCATTTCTATTTTTTAAATAATCAAAAATAATCGTTGTGTCAAATTATTTTTATACCTTGAAAGTGACAGTTTGTAACGCATAAAATATCCATTTGACCGCCCCACTATATATTCTTGATCGGGACGACAAGCCGAGTTCATTTTCCCTCTGTCCGTCCGTCCGTCCGTCCGTCTGTCTGTCCGTCTGTCCGTCTGTCTGTCTGTTTCTACGCAAACTAGTCTCTCAGTTTTAAAGCTATCGAGCTGAAATTTTGCACATAGTCTTCTTTTTACTGCGCAACTAATATGTCGGAACCGGCTGGATCGCATGACTCTATCATATAGCTGCCATAGGAACGATCGGTCGAAAAAATAAGTCTTAGTGAGAGAAACTTTTTTTGTTTTCCATCGTAGCGTCACCAATCTTGGTATATGTTAGTTTATATGATATTATGGCTGAAAAAGAATTTATCAAAGCCGGATGACTATAGCATATAGCTGCCATAGGAATGATCCGGTAAAGAACAAGTTCTAGTGAGAAAAACCTGTTTTTTTCCATCGTAGCGTCACCAATCTTGGTATATGTTAGTTTTTTATGCTTCCACATAATTTTAGAAAAATTTATCAAAATCGGATGACTATAGCATATAGCTGCCATAGACCGGTCGGTCGAAAAATCTGTTCTACTGAGAAAAATTTTTTTTCCATCAAACTTTACCTATCATGATTTATATGAGTTTTATATGTTTCCTCGTAATTCTAGATATATTTTACCGGCAAAATCGGTAAGGCTATAGCAAAGTGCATATTAAAATTCGGCACGGTCTAAGTTAGCTTAGCCTTCTCGTTTGAGGATATTAACGTTTTTCTAGTGTTCTATCATGTACACATCCTTAATCTTTATATGAGGCGCCTTTTGTATGCTTTTACGCAATTTGGAAATAATATGTCAAAATCGGATAACTTTAATTAGCATATAGGTGCCATAGCCACCGATCAGGGAAAATGTGGTTGTTACTCCACCAGAATCAAGTAATATTTTCATGGTATTCAAATTTTCTTCACAATGATTTGAGATCTTTCAAATATTTCCGGGTAGAGCGGCATGTCCGCGTTCATGGGCAGGTGCGGTTCAAATCAGTTTTTTGTTTTTTTGGGTAAATGTTTTCATTTCTAGTGCCTTTAAATAATTCACAATCAATCGCTTACCCAGCTCAAAGTTTTGATTATTTTTGAATTATTTTGATTATTTTATCGTAATTTCAAATATATCGATTTTTCCTGATTATTTATAATCGTGATAATAATCAATCATGGGAAACTTAAAATAATCGTAATTAAATTGATTATTTTACTTTCCAAAAATATATACTAATCTTAGTAGTAAGTATGATTATTAATCATTATTTTATAGCTATTATTCTTACCCCCTCGAGACATATTTTTTATTCATAATTACCTATGAGATCCGCCATACATCGTTTCCTGATCAGATTAACGATAGAAAAGTTCACGCCCCACAATTTTAAAAAATACCTCAATTTTCCCCCAATTGTGAAAATAGATTGTTCGAACCCTCCAGACATATATTTTAATCATCATTACCTATCGATCCGCCATACATCATTTCCTGATCAGATGAGCTATAGTAGAGTTGCCTCCCCCGCAATTTGTAAAAAACTCATATCTTCCACAATTTGTGACTAATAAAATATTCTTATACCCTGAGTAACGGGTATATCGAAGTCAGAGCAGGGCCGACTTTAACTTACGTCTCTCGTTTTTCTGTTGGCCATGTAATTATACCCTTTACTCGTAGGGTAAAAAGGGTATATATGAGTTTCTTTCAATTTGTGGAAGGCAACTCTACTATAGCTCATCTGATCAGGAAATGATGTATGGTTGATCGATAGGTAATAACTATTAAAATATATGTGGTTTTTTTATACCCGTTACTCGTAGAGTAAAAAGGGTATACTAAGTTCGTGCAAATGTATGTAACAGGCAGAAGGAAGCATCTCCGACCCCATAAAGTATATATATTCTTGATCAGCATCAATAGCCGAGTCGATATAGCCATGTCCGTCTGTCCGTCTGTCTGTCTGTCCGTCCGTCAGACGGACACCTAGATCTCAGAGACTATAAGAGCTAGAGCTACCATTTTTTCAGTGTAGACTTGTATTGTCTGCACGCAGATCAAGTTTGTTTCAAATTTTTACCACGCCCCCTCCCGCCCCCGCAATTTGAAAAAACCTCATATCTCCCACAATTTTGAAAATAGATTGTTCGAACCTTCTAGACATATATTTTAATCATCATTACCTACCGATCCGCCATACATCGTTTCTTGATCAGATGAACGATAGAAAAGTCCCCGCCCCCGCAATTTGAACGGAGCGGAAAATGACCTCGATCGACCTTTTCTCTATGGGTAACCAAAATCTCAATTTTAAAAATAGATTGTTCGTGCTTTCTAGACATATATTCTGAATCATCATTACCTATTGATCCGCCATACATCATTTTCCGATCAGATGAGCTATAGTAGAGTTGCCTCCCCCGCAATTTTGAAAAAAACTCATCTCTCCCACTCTCTAATAAATTATTCTTAAATAAACCTTACCCTTAGTAACGGGTATATCGAAGTAGAGCAGGGCCGACTTCAACTTACGCTCTCGTTTTAAGCTGGTTTTGTAGGTTGGTGACAAACAGTTTTGAAGGAAATTGTTAAAATGGTTGAGTATTGTTAGTTAAAGGGTAGGTGAGCAGTTTTTTTATCATCGTGTATGATATTCGATCTTCCCCTGGGGTTTTTCCTGAAAGTTTAATCAGAGCTGATAGTAATTTTATCATTGTTAATTTTGTTTCGATCATATGAGCTGTTGGTGAGGGTCTGTTATTTGTTGGTTGATAAACTGTTGAGTGTTTTTTTATGGAGAATGCATTTGAAAAATTCGTGTCCTTTGACTTATTTTCCCAGTGTTTGGCCGAAGTATTGACTATTGTTTGTTTATGTATAATGTGTTGGTTGGTTAATGGGTCTTTAATGCAGTGTATACTTTCGGATGGTTTTAGTCCGCACAATCGTGAATGGTTTAAGCTATAATCTATCTAATTCCGGCAAATGTGCACCACATGTGTATTTGAAGACTTTTTGCAAATTTTGGTCAAGATAGCTTTAAAACTGAGGAAGGAGATAGCTTAGAAACAGACGGAAATAAACTCAGCTCGTCATGCTGATCAACAATATATATACTTCATGGGGCCAGAGATGCTTCCTTCCATGCGTTTCAAATATTAGCACAATTTTAATATACCCTCTGCAAGGGTATAAAAATCATAACATCAGATTAAATAGTAGAATTCCCTGATTTTAAGCTATGACATGAATTGAATCTGATTTAACCTGACTTGGCACTTAGCACTGGCTATAATTCTTAGCTTCTTTTTGAGGCATTTTCAACCATTTTGTTTTTTGCTTTTTTTTTTTTTTGTACCTTTCTTCCTTTCTCACTTTAGTGCCAAGCGATTGGGTTGTCATCACTGCTGCTCGGTCGGTGGAGGTTTATTGCTAGAAAACTTTGTAACATTGGCATATGCAATTGGGTTTTCTGCACATCCTGTCGACAGCTTGGACTTGGCAAAGTTTTTGCGCCACTGTTAAATGTTGTAGGTTTTCCTACATCTATTTTGTTTTAATATTATTGTTTTTAAACTCTGTACCGAAGGTACACAGAGTATATTGGGTTTGTGCAAATGTATGTAACAGCCAGAAGGAAGCATCTCCGACCCTATAAAGTATATATATTCTTGATCAGCATCAACAGCCGAGTCGATACAGTCATGTCCGTCTGTCTGTCCGTATGAATGCTGAGATCTCAGAGATGGTAAGAGATAGAGATTTGAGGTGTATGGAACATATATTTCTTATAGTTGCAGGCAGATCAAGTTAATTTTTTTTTTGCCACGCCCCCTGCCTCCCCCGCAAATTAAAAAAAACTTAATATCTTTCACAATTTTGGAGTTATTTGTTTGAACCTTCGAGACATATATTCTACTCATCATTACCTATCGAGCCCCCATACATCGTTTTCCGATCAGATGAACGATAGTAGAGTTGCCACCCCCGCAATTTGAACGAGAGCGTAAGTTGAAGTCGGCCCTGCTCGACTTCGATATACCCGTTATTTTATTAGATGCCCAAATTGTGGGAGATATGAGGATTTTTTCCAAAATGCGGGGGCGGCAACTCTTCTATCGTTCATCTGATCGGAAAATGATGTATGGCGGATCGATAGGTAATGATGATCATAATATATGTCTAGAAGGTTCGAACAATCTATCTTTAAAATTGTGAGAGATTTGAGGTATTTCAAAAAATTGCAGGGGCGGGAACTTTTCTATCGTTCATCTGATCAGGAAATGATGTATGGCGGATCGATAGGTTATGATGATTAAAATATATCTCTAGAAGGTCAGAATAATCCATCTTAAAAATTGTGGGAGATTTGAGGTATTTTTCAAATTGCGGGGGTGGCAACTCTGCTATCGTTCATCTGATCGGAAAATGATGTATGGCGGATCGATAGGTAATGACGATCATAATATATGTCTAGAAGGTTCAAACAATCTATTTTCCAAATTGTGGTTTTTTTCATATTGCGGGGGCGGGAGGGGGCGCTGCAAAAATTTGAAACAAACTTGATCTGCGTGCAGACAAAACAAGTCTACACTGAAAAAATGGTAGCTCTAGCTCTTATAGTCTCTGAGATCTAGGTGTTCATACAGACGGACGGACGGACGGACGGACGGACAGACGGACATGTCTATATCAACTCGGCTGTTGATGCTGATCAAGAATATATATACTTTATGGGGTCGGAGATGCTTCCTTCTGCCTGTTACATACATTTGCACGAACTTAGTATACCCTTTTTACTCTACGAGTAACGGGTATAAAAACACCTCAAATATCCCGCAATTTTGGAGTTAGGTTGTTTGAACTTTCTAGACATATATTCTACTCATCATTACCTATCGATAATCGGGAGCCAATTGGAGCGGCGACCTGAACGGGTACAGAGTATATTACAGTCGGGCCAGACCGACTTTCTTACTTGTTTTTTTTTGGTTATGCAAAATAAAAGGCGGAACTGTAAACTATGGTAACTGGATTTGCTTCAGCTGGGCAAAAAAGTCATGGGAACGGGTCAGCTTTATTTACATTTTTTAACATTGTAATTTTGAACTATCTAGGATTGCTTTGATTTTTTTCCCCACAAATAATCGGTTAGATTGTAGACACAAGTAGGTGTGCTAAGTGTTATCATTTCTACTCGAATCAAAAATTACGTTCAGCCCCCTTGAAAAATCTAGCTACGGGCCAGCACCGCGTCTCTTAGGCATGCACACACTTATTGATACTAAGCTCATAGTTTGAGCCTGCTGGGCAGGTGCCATGGACTGGACGGTCCTTAACGCACCGACTACTTTCGTCATTAAAGCCCGTTGGACAGCTACTTCCCCAGGCAGCACCGCCCATTAAAGCCAGGAGCAGCAGCATCAGCCAAGCGCCGTTGAAGTAGTACATAATTGATGGATGTTTTTCCTATTTACACACGTTAGACGTAAAGTCATTTATTTCAATCTTTTCACGCTACTAACTCACCTTACACAAGTGCCCAATGCAACTATTTTCTATTAATGCACTCGCTTGGACGCTTTTATAGATTTTGTCAGGCTGCTTATCAACCCAACTAATGATCACAAAATCAACCCAATTCCTGTCTAAATAGAAATGCGCTGATTAAAAGGTCAGGTCACCCATATTGATAACAATTTGTGTTTTTATTCAAAACAAATCTTCTGCTTGGCCTTGAATTCAATTGTCTAATACACATTTGTTCAAGTTAAGTTTGTATGTGGATCCATTTGGGCATTCGCCTATGATAGTACGTTCAGAAATGCAGCCATTGGCGCCATCGGACTTAAATTGGGCGGGACATTTTATGGCCGAAATGACAACTGCCAATAGGGCAAAGATGAGCACACCAAAACAGGAGAAATTTATAGTGTTAAATGGAAATACGTTTTAGAATTAAATTCGATTATTAATGAAATTGATGAAATAGATTTGGAAATCTTCTTATTCATAAATAATTTTTTAGCTAAACGATTTTGGCTTTTTATTTAATTTTTCCTTTGCGAGGTGGCCTATATAGTTCCTGTCACGGTGTGTGGATCGTAAGTAATGATTACTAAATATAAGTCTAGAAGGTTCTAACAATCTATCCTTTTATATTTCATATTGCGGGGGCGGGAGCGGGCATAGCAAAAATTTTAAACAAACTTGTTTTTTGTGCCGACGATACAAATATACACTGTAAAAATGGTTGCTCTAGCTCTTATAGTTTCTGAGATCTAGGTGTTCATACAGACGGAGGGCTGAGGCAACTCTCCTATCGTTTATCTAAACGAATAACGATGTATGGGGGCTCGATAAGTAAAATATAAGTCTATAAGGTTCGAATAACCTACTTTAAAATTGTGGTTGATTTGAGGTGTTTTTCAAATTGTGGGAGTGGTAACCCAACTATCGTTCATCTGATTGGAAACCGATATATGGGGGCTCGATAAGTTATGAAGAGTAGAATATATGTCTAGTAGGTTTGAAAAACCTTACTCCAGAATTGTGGAAAATATGACGCTTTTTAAAGGGGGCGTGGCAAAAATCAAAAATTAGCTTGATCTGCCTGCAAGTATATGCAGCTTATGTTCCATACACTTCAAACCTCTAACTCTTACTATCTCTGAGATCTGTTTGTTCATACGGACAGACAGACAGACGAACAGACAGACATGGCTATATCGACGCGGCTGTTGATGCTGATTAAGAATGTACATACTTTATTGCTGTTACATACATTACATTTCTTCGTACCTTCGGTAATTAAGTTCATGCATTTAAAGCTTGACTAAAATGAAAAAATAGGATGTGCTATTCTGAAGACCGAATTAAAATTTGTTTGTGTTATTTGAAAAACAAATTTTTTTTAAATTGAAATGTAATAAATCAACAATTTTTGTGTTGTTTAATAGAGAATTTAATAGAGTAAAAACATTATAAGTTACTTAAAAGTAACAGTAAAATGTAAAAAATTTTGTATTAGGGTTTCACTATTTAAAAATCAAACTAATAAAAAAGACTAGTCCACAAAAAAAACGAGAAGGCAAAGCTAACTTCGACTGTGGCGAAGATTTAATACACTTGAAAAAGTTTACTCCAACTGATTTAACCGGTAAAATATATATAGGATATAGATATCAGATATTTTAAATTTTTAAATCATTAATAATAAAAATTTAATTTCATAAAAAAAACTTTTCTTAGTAAAACACATTTTTCGTCTGATCGGTCCTATGGCAGCTATATGCTATAGTGATTCGATTCTGATAAACTTTTTCTGTATTATGTGAAAGCATATAAAACTAACATATACCAAGATTAGTGACGCTACGATGGAAAACAAAAAAGTTTTTCTCACTAGAACTAGTTTTTTGATCGACCGTTTCTATGGCAGCTATAAGATATAGACATCCGATCCGGCCGGTTCCGACATATTAGTTGAGTGCAGTAAAAAGAAGACTCTGTGCAAAATTTCATAGCTTTAAAACTGAGGGACTAGTTTGAGTAGAAACAGACAGACGGACAGACGGACGGACGGACAGACGGAATTTAACTCAGCTCGTCGTCCTGATCAAGAATATATATAGTTTATGTGGTCGGAAATGAATATTTCTATGCGTTACAAACTTCTGGGCAAAATTAATATACACTTTTCTCCCCCCCCGGGCGCGACAAGCCCGGCCCCCCGGCCGAGTGGGGGGCCGGGCGCAGAACAATCCCGGCCCGTAGGCCGCCCGACCGCCCTAGACCCGGCCCCCGTCCCGCAAGTGTAGAAAAAAAAAGTAAAAGGATATATTTATGAAAATGTTTGATCTTTTTCTTTGATCGACTCGGCTATTAATGCTGATCAAGAATATATATAGTGAATGGGGTCGGAAATGCGTTACAAACATCGTGACAATTTTAATATACGCTCTGCAAGGGTATAACAAGTTTTTCTCACTAGAACTAGTTTTTGGAACGCTCGTTCCTATGGCAGCTATATGATATAGTCATCCGATCCTGCCGATTCCGACAAATGTGCAGCCTATGTGTAAATCAAATAGAATATATATATTCTTTATGGGGTCGAAAATGCTTTTTTCTGTGCGTTACAAACATCGTGACAATTTAAATATACCCTCTGCAAGGGTATAAAAATATATGAATCGCAAATGCATTAAATTTAAAGCATTAATCAATCAAATAAAAATAATTTAATTATTATTTAATCATTTTTAATCAATTAATTTAATTGCAGCAAACATTTAATGCAATTAAAATATTTCAGTTGTGTTATGAAATAATTTAAAAAGTTATTATTTAAATCTTATTCAATTGCAATTAAATGTTTTAATTGTTCTAGACATTAATGAAAACTAACAAGAAGGTAAATTGTGCTTTTACTTTTCGTAAAATAACAGTTTAAAATTGGCAATTAATTAATTGCTTATCACAAGGTATTGGAATTAGAATTTATCAGATGTTAATTGCAATAGCTGCAGTTAATAACACTAGTTTACAGCCAAAAAGACCCATTAAAGCCATTATCTTTTTATGACGCCGCCTACCTTAACATTTCAAAATAATCAGCTGTTCGCTGTCAGTTTCGCTCTCTGAGTTATTTCTGTCTAGCTCGAACCACAGTCTTTTTCTATCATGGTTATAAGTTAACAGAAAGTATATTCATGATAATTATCCCTTAACATTACTTAAAATTGAGCGGCGTCTCTATGACCATTCTCACTGACCCTGCTCAAAAAACGAACACTTGTTCGAAAATCATTAAGGCTGCGTTCACACTATTCGACTTATGAGACATGATAATCCAGTAGGCCTTTATGTTGCCTTGTTTTCAATGTCAAATGACAAGCTTTTCAGAATGAAAACAAGAAAACACAAGGGCCTACTAGATTATCATGTCTCATCAGCCGAACAGTGTGAACCCACCCTAACGTCTCAACGGGTCACGAAAACCGAACTCCGTTTATAGTTTAGCTCGAATGCATGCGGTTTTGCCAGAGAGAATATAACATAGAGAGCCACTCTCAAACACTACATAGAAATATTGCTCAACCATTTTTTTTTTTGTTATTATTTCATGTAAAACATTTGAAGGGCTATAAGCGTTGTTAGATTAAGGCCTAAGATTAGAAAATTGCACATAAACACACGGGATCTTGCTCGTAAGCATGGCAAAAATTGGTTGCAGTTACAGACTGTGTCGAGATAACCTTATTTCTCATCTGACTCCTGCTTGTCTCTGTGGTAGCGTTACTCAAATCATACGTTTCATTTACTCAAAAGAACATCACTGTAAATCGAAAAAGAGGAAAATTTTGAAGACATAAGTGCAAACCATTTATTTTTAATAGGAAAAATAATTTTGAGAAAAACAAAAAGAAAATTGGTGAATTTACTAATCTGATTAAAATAACTTTCCTTTCGCTGGTATATCCTGGATCCGCCACTGGTTTCATTGAAGTACCAGAACAATTAAAACATTTGGTATCTTTTTAAATTTCTATACACAACTGAAATATTTATTGCATTAAATGTTTTCAACATGATAATTGATTTTAAATGAACAAATAATAGTGAAGTATTTTTATTTGTTCCAGATTAATCTTTGTTAAATGCATTTGCATTCATGACTGCCCTTGCGGAAAGAATTATGTTAAATTGTCACGTTTATGGCCCTTTGAAATACTCATTATAAATATATATTCTGTTGATTACATAGAGCTACGGATATCATATAGCTGCCATACTGGGAACAGTACTAATTCGTGAAAACTTGTTCTTTCACTAAATTATTTTGATAACGATACTAATATAATAACGATCAGCATTAACTTTCGAGTGTCAAACATTTCATAAATATATCCTTTTATATTTTATACCCATATATTAAGTGATGTTTGCATAAATAATATATATATGACTTGATCATTTAACTTCCATCTGTCCGTCTATTCCTCCCAGGCTATCTTGAAAAACTACGCATTGTGAATCAGATGACAAGCTGCTGTAAGCGTCGATTCTGTAATTTTGTTTTTCTGTGAATCTGCAAACCTGCCTTCAGTATTCCGGAAAACATCAAAATCTGTTGACTTTGCTATAACGCATATAACGGTCGGTAAAACTATTCTGGAAACTTTGTTTCAGCGAATCGTGTCGCCCTGACACAATATCACTACAAATTCTGGGAAAGGAAGAAATCAAGACGAGCCATATAAACGGAAAGTTCTAGTGAGAAAGCGAATCGTCGCAAACTGACATATGCCCCTTCTGGGGTGATGAAATCGGACTACGCTGTAACCTTGCCGTCCGTAAGAGCGACTTTTTGCATTTTTCTATTGAATCATATTAGTTTTTATACCCCTTCACTGCAATTCTGGGAAAATATCGAAATCCGGATAACCTGCTCCGCAGCGCCATAAACGATTGATGCTTCTGTGAGGAAAACGGGTAAGCGTAGTTTTCATGCCCCTTCTGGTATTATGAAAGTCAAAAATCGATGACTACTGCGCTCAGCTGCCGTATAGCTGGTCAAACTAGTTGTAATGAAGAAACTTTTGTTGTGAGTGACTTTCAAACTGCAGATGCTAATCGGCCGTGTTAGCCTTCTATTTTTGTAATATTATTGAAACGCATCAGCATGTCGATTTCCGACCACGCCAAACTATATATTCTTGATCAGGACATGTGTAAATTCGTGCCGCGTCGTCTGACTCTATTTCTGCTCAAACTAGTCCCTCGGTTATGAAATTTTTATAACACTGCACTCAATGTAGGACCACCGTAATCCTGGCTGCCATGCTGATCGATCTAAACTGGTCTGAGGAAAGGCTTTTGTTGCACCAAATAATCTTAACATATGTTAGTTTTATATGCTTTTCACCCCCTGAAATACAGAAAGTTTGTCAGAGATCAGACTCACTTTATAGCATATGGCTGCCATTGAACGTCCATTTTAATAGAGATAAAAAATTTTGTGATTTAAAAAGTTAAGGCTATCACGATATCTATATCTATATATTTACCCGTGCATTAGATAAACTTTTGCTCAGTAAATCTAAGCCTGTCCAGCTGCCTTTCATTTTAGTGGACGATTAATACAAATTTTACAAAAGTAACTATAATGTTTTTGCTCTATTAATTCTCTGTGGAAACAACACCCAAAGTGATTTTACCATTTCAATTTAAGACAACAAATAACACAGAGCAAATTTTAATTCGATATTTCAATCAAGCATAAATGCATGAGCCGGAGTACAATAAATATGTACAATCAGCATCAACAGCAGTACTGCTAAATCTCTGTGAAATACTCAGAGATGAATGGAACATATAAACTGAACACACTGCCCGCCCCTCTAAAAAAACGTCATGTTTACTCACGCAATTCTGGAGTAGCTAGACATATATTCTACTCTTCCTCGAGCCCCCACGGTTCAATGTGAACGACAGTTGGGCAGAGCACCTCAGTACAGTACAAGTAGACACCTCAGGCCCAGATTATTCATTTAGATGAACGATGAGGAGGAAAAACACTCAGCCTCACACAATAAGTCTCAAGAAACATTTCATTTGTCGTCGGTTACTCCCGAGGTCAGCATCATGGCTGTACATGGCCTCGTCAATTTCGTCAATGTCAGATTTAGTGCAGTATATAACTCTCTGGTTATTATCTTTGCTTTTGTCTTTACAAATGGATCACGCATACAACCAAATCAATTGAGCCAAGGCCAACGTTTTGATCTGATATCAATATAGAGTGACCTGACAGCACAATCAGCATTTCCCAGATCGTAGACAGGTGATAAGCAGCCACGATAAAAAATTATAAGCGTCAGGCGAGTATTTCATTAGGTGGTGTAAATGACACATTTGAAATCCATCAGTATAGCTACCTTCAGCGGCATGTGAGATAATGACCGTAGGTAACAGTATTAAGAGGGCTTGAACGGCACGTTCGTAAGCTGTTCTGGCGATTATTTGTGAGGAGGAGAAAAAATCAAGAAGCATGACGTAATATTTTGCCCAGCGACACTAAATCCCATAGTTTATTTAGCCAAAAAAACAGGCGCCATAATATACTCCCATTGACAATTTTGTTTGGAAATAGATTGTTTGGAACCTTTTAGACATATATTTTAATAATTATTACCTATCGATCAGCTTTTCCGTACATCATTTTTCCCGATCAGATGAACGATAGTAGAGTTGCTGCCCCCGCAATTTGAAAATACCTCATATTTCCCACAAATTTAAAAATTGATAACTCGAACCCTCTAGACATATATTTTAATCATCACTACCTATCGATCCGCCATACATCGTTTCCTGATCAGATGAACGATAGAAAAAGTTCACGCCCCGCAATTTTAAAAAATACCTCATTATCACCCACAATTTTAAAAATAGATTGTTTGAACTCCTAGACATATATTTAATAATTATTACCTATCGATCAGCAATACATCATTTCCTGATCAGATGAGTTTTAAGAGTTAATTTGTCCTCCCCCCCCGCAAATTGGAAAGAAACTCATTTCTTCCACAATTAGGGCCCGACATGTTTATATCCTGAGTAACGGTATATCCCCGGTCGATGGGGTACTCACCGACTTTCCCAACTTACGCTCTCCCGCTTTTAATTTGCGGGGGTGGCAGGGGCGTGGCAAAAAAAATTAACTTGATCTGCTCAAAACTATGAGAAATATATGTTCCATACGCTCCAAATCTCTCTATCTCTACCATCTTCTGGAGATCTCAGCATTCATACGGACAGATAGACGGACATGACTATATCGACTCGGCTGTTGATGCTGATCAAGAATATATATACTTGCAGTAGGGTCGGAGATGCTTCCTTCTGGCTGTTACATACATTTGCACAAACCCAATATACTCTGTGTACCTTCGGTACAGAGTTTAAAACGAATAATATTAAACAAAATAGATGTAGGAAAACCTACAACATTTAACAGTATGCAAAAAACTTTGCCAAGTCCAAGCTGTCGACAGGATGCAGAAACCAATTGCATATGCCAATGTTACAAGTTTTAGCACAAACCTCCACCGACCGAGCAGTGATGACAACCTGACTGTTTGGCACCAAAGTGAGAAAGGAAGAAAGGTAAAAAAAAAAAAAAAAACAAAATGGTTGAAAATGTCTCTCAAAAAGAAGCTAAGAATTATAAATAGTGCTATGCTAAGTCAGGTTAAATCAGATTCAATTCATGTCATAGCTTAAAATCAGGGAATTCTACTATTTAATCTGATGTTATGATTTTTATACCCTTGCAGAGGGTATATTAAAATTGTGCTAATATTTGAAACGCATGGAAGGAAGCATCTCTGGCCCTATGAAGTATATATATTGTTGATCAGCATGACGAGCCGAGTTTATTTCCGTCTGTTTCTAAGCCATCTCCTTCCTCAGTTTTAAAGCTATCTTGACCAAAATTTGCAAAAGTCTTCTAACAATATGTGGTGCACATTTGCCGGAATTAGATAGATTATAGCTTAAACCATTCACGATTGTGCGGACTAAAACCATCCGAAAGTATACACTGCATTAAAGACCCATTAACCAACCAACACATTATACATAAACAAACAATAGTCAACTTCGGCCAAACACTGGGAAAATAAGTCAAAGGACACGAATTTTTCAAATGCATTTCCCATAAAAACACTTCAACAGTTTATCAACCAACAAATAACAGACCTCACCAACAGCTCATATGATCGAAACAAAATTGTATCAATGATAAAATACCATTATCAGCTCTGATTAAACTTTCAGGAAAAACCCCAGGGGAAGATCGAATATGATACACGATGATAAAAACTGTCCTACCCTTTGGAATTCAACAATACTCAACCATTTTAACAATTTCCTTCAAACTGTTTGTCACCAACCTACAAACCAGCTTAAAATCGAGAGCGTAAGTTGAAGTCGGCTCCTGTTCTACTTCGATATACCCGTTACTCAGGGTAAGGTTTATTTAAGAATAATTTATTAGAGAGTGGGAGAGATGAGTTTTTTATACCCGTTACTCGTTTCAAAATTGCGGGGGAGGCAATTCTACTATAGCTCATCTGATCGGAAAATGATGTATGGCGGATCAATAGGTAATGATGATTCAAATATATGTCTGAAGGTTCGAACAATCTACTTTTCAAAATTGTGGGAGATATGAGGTTTTTTCAAATTTGCGGGGGCGGGAGGGGGCGGCAAAAATTTGAAACAAACTTGATCTGCGTGCAGACAATACAAGTCTACACTGAAAAAATGGTAGCTCTAGCTCTATAGTCTTTCTGAGATAGGTGTCCGTCTGACGGACGGGTGACAGACAGACGGACAGACGGTATGTATGTACTGACTTGGCTATTGATGCTGATCAAGAATATATACTTTATGGGGTCGGAGATGCTTCCTTCTGCCTGTTACATACATTTGCACGAACTTATACCCTTTTTACTTGCTTATAACGGGTATAAAAATACCATAATAATTAATACCTTGAAAAATAGATTGTTTGAATGACACCAGACATATATTTAATTGTTATTACCTATCGATCAACCATACATCATTTCCTGATCAGATGAGCTATAGTAGAGCGTTTTTCCCACAATTGAAAGAAACCATATATACCCTTTTTACCATTACAAAGGGTATAATTACATGGCCAACAGAAAAACGAGAGCGTAAGTTGAAGTCGGTCTCTGCTCGACTTCGATATACCCGTTACTCAGGTAAGGTTTTTTAAGAATATTTTATTAGATCACAAATTGTGGAAGATATGAGTTTTTTACGAGGCAACTCTACTATAACTCATCTGACTCGAAAACATGTATATGGGGATCGATAGGTAATGATGATTAAAATATATGTCTGGAAGGTTCGAACAATCCATTTTCAAAATTGGTGGGAGATTTGAGGTATTTTTCAAATTGCGGGGGCGGGAACTTTTTCTCGCTCATCTGATCAAGAAATGATGTATTGCGGATCTATA